>WEKY01004256.1:0-80017 GCA_013390045.1 Picathartes gymnocephalus | reverse complement strand
ATCTGGCACAAAGCCCAGGTTCTGGACTCTGACATTTTGCTGCATAGCTAAATGTAGATACTAATAAAGCACAATTTTAATGAATACAGTTTTGGTTGTTGAATATAGAAACAAAATTTTGGTGAAAAATACCAAAAATTTTAATCATAAATGAGCTATTACAAGCTGTTTGAGCAGCTGCATTAAATGTCTCTGAAAGCCATTTTTGAAAACTGAAATGATGGGTGACATTTAGTTTACATAGTGGGTAATATAAAAGATAAAATAATTTTGAAATATAATTGGTAATAAAGAGAATAAATAGTGTCTTATAAATATGCTAACAAGCCATTTTAGTGATATTTAGTATAGACATACTTAAAAGCAGTTAATAATCAGATCTTCACATTTAGTGATGTTACTGTTTAATGGTGTTTCACTGCTTGATCACTGAAATTATGTCTTTAAATAATGTTACCAACTGTAATCACTACTGTGCTATCAATTCATATTTGAAATTGTCTGTGATGGCAAGAAAAAGATACACATAACATGCTTGCATAATAAAAATCTCTATTAATGTGAATTTATCATATGAGGGAGAGAGTTTGTATATAGATGATTTCAGTGTTGGTGTTCAGCCTAGTAACTTGATACCTTTCAGCAGGGGATTTAAAAAAGTTTCTTAGAATGATTAATTTCAAGGCTAATCATATAATTTCAGAACTTTCTGAGAGGACTGTCAAAGGAAAAGGATTTATATAATCAGTTATCTTGCTGAAAACCCCTTCAACCTGTGAAACTCCATAGTGAATAACAATGAACCAACAGTCAATGCATGCAATTATTCATCATGTGTGTGGAGTAACTTTTATTGAGGTAAAAACTAAAGAAAAACAAGACTTTTTTAAAGAAAATGCCTTTTTATTTTTCTTTTCCAAAACATTGTAACATTTTAATATCACTAGAGCAAATATTGCTGACTATTTCTGTGCTGTGAACAAAATTTCCTCAAAATAAGGTTTGGACACATGCCCTTTTTTTACATATTAGTGTGACAGTGGAAGAGATGCAAGTAGATCTAGGGTAGGCAATGGCTTCTGCATCTTTGTCAGTCAAAAGGCACCAGATAAACTCAAAACAGTTTAAACAGCAGACCTTTGCTACCTGCATTACTCTGAAGAGGACAGGGGTAGTGTCAGATTTGTACCTCTGAAGATCCATGCAATGGGACTGGGCCAGGAGTAAGCCAGGGAGTCCAGGGGGAGGAGCTTTTCTTCTTTTCCGTTGTGACTAATGAGTCCAGAGATGAGAAGTGCAGTGGAGTTGATCTGCTCCAGGGAGATCCACCCTAGCAAAATCCTAGCACAGGGACCCATCCTTCACCACTTGCACTAGATGTGAAGGGTAGGAAAGAAAATGCATATTAAAGATGCAGAAAAGAGATAGTCCTGTCACCGTGTTGCAGTGGTGCAAATAGTCCAAGTAGCAGGAAAGTCAAGTAGTTTTCACATTGGCCTGTTTCCCCTGCACTACTTCTGCTCCCTTTCAGAATCCACTAGTGCTGAAGGTTAAAAATTCTTATGACAGAAACTTTCAGTATTTTTGTGCAGGGTGAATTTTCCTATGACCTGGAAACAGATATCCTTAAGATTCTGTTTTGCCTGCTCTTATTCATGGTTGCCTTTCCCTTGAGTTCAAGTCTTGAGTTGCTTGGTTTTGAGAATTAAGATCCTGTGTGTGATCTTTTGGCTTTTGTACAGAAACCTTTGATCCCAGAGTATTTTTATGCTACCAACACAGAATAAATACACAGTGTATCCACAACTGTAGAAGAAGGTGAGAACCTCTCCTATACTCTTAAGTATCATTTAACCAAGGAGGAACATAATGAGGGTCATTTATTGCTGTTTAATGTCAGCAACATAATTCCTAAATAATTGCAAAATAAGCTGTGACAAGTGAACCATGAAAGTGAATCTTCATCTGCAATTTTTATGGCTTTTCTGACATAAAAGCCAAGCACAGCTACAATCTCTCAATGTCATTTAAACTGTTGTAGTTGCCAACCTGGTATGGGCAGCATGATGGAAAAAGGCAGGCAAAGACTAATTCCTGAACAATACCATGCTACATTTTTGTAAGTACAGTGTAGATCAAGCAGTTAGTATGAAATAGCCTGTTAGAGTGTCTGTATGGAAGACCCATGGAAATCAGTGGGAAGGAGCTCCATAATTTCAAGGTTCCTAGAGGAAATATAGAATCCACAGAAGTGCTAAAGTCCCACCTACTTCTACCAAAAACTGAGTACACTTCAGAAGATTTTATACAGTTCTTAAAGCTTCCATTTCTTCCCTTAATTTCAGTTTCACTTTGGCTTCAGAGTTTTAATCTCATTAAAAATAAGATTTTCTCATATCACCTGCTTTTGACTGTGTAGTTGATATTTTAGCACTGTCTCACAACCTTTTCTCTTTTCGATATAAATTCTTTCAATTTATGTTTTTCACAAAAGGTGATTGGAATAATTTAGCATAGTGGTCTCTAAAGTCTCCCAGTTCACAAAACGGGACTTTTATAAGGCTGATTGGATATTTTAGAATCCCTGAAATACAGAAGTGTTCTTTTGGGAAGGGATCTCGGTAGATCCCTAGTCAAACCTCCTCAACACTTAAGTCAGCTCAGGATTTTCTCCAGCTAGTCTCAGAAGCCTTGTATTTTATTGCAAGTTCCTTCAAGGTTTCTCCCCACTCAAATTTAAAACAGTGGAATTTTTAAAAATCCACTTTTATATTGCCCTTTATTAACCCTTCCCATGCCAATGTTTTTTCAGACTACTGATGACAAGTACTGGGTTTATCAGTCTTTGTGCCATGATTTCTGATTATCACATTCTGTTTTATCTTAATTTTGAATTAGACGTGGTTTTTTTGGAGTGATAGGCATCTTCTCTTTAAGTGTCTAAGCATTATGGAAAATAAGTTTCTGGTCCATGTTTGGGTTCATTAAAGGTCCAGTAAATAGTACAGAAACATTCTAGAGAGTTAATTGCATATATTGTTATACAAATGATATTTTTAAACCCAAATGAGAGGTTTCATAAATCTAATCCATAACAATGTCAATGCATAAGGTTTTGGGTTTCTTAAGTATATTTTTGTAACCAGAAAAATAATGCCTTGGTCTTACACCTGGAAGAGTATATTATTATTTTTTAAAATATCAGTAAGCTTACAATGTGAAACTACAACTTATTAATTAAAAGAATTCTTATATCTTAAGATTAATGTTGGAGTTGTAGGGAAAGGTTATTTGCAAGGAGCAGAGGATGGCACTGTTGGACTGCAATTATGAGGTGATGCAGACGGCGTATCTTGAATTACAGCATTGCACTACATTGCAGAAATTCTATCAGATGTCTTACAAGAAGCACAAACAGGAAAAAGATTTACACTGGGTTTTTGATCATCAACATTGTGCTTGAACTGTAGCAGTGAGATAGGAAAAATGATTCTTTTCTAATATGGGATGTGGCTGTAAAGTAGAGTAATAGAGAAAAAGTGGGTGAATAAAACCAAAAACATTAAATCACATATTTTAGGAAGTAAATCGGTAGTATAACTTTGACGGTAGTATAAGTTTTGCCTTTTTGGCACTGAGTCCTTAGCTGTGAAGTGCCTGAGGTACTGAGTATTTGTAAAGACTTTGGCTTTCTGAAGTAGGCACCATGATATCCACAGGCTCTTCAGATGAAATAACCCCCAGAGATTGTAGTTCACATAGAAACAGAGGACAGACTTGCAAACAGATAAACCACTTTAAAAAAAAAATGGACTTTCTTCTCAGATATATGTCTCCATTCCATATTGGTATTAGGATACTGCTAGCCTTTCTTCAGATTTCACAGGAAAATTTTTATCTTAAACAGCTATTCAATATAGTGAGGGGGGAAGAATCACATTCCAGGAATGTTAATATGAGTATTTTAAAATTGTGCAGTTAAATAATGCAGTTTTGTTATGCAAGAGGTCATCAGCTGTGCAGGCCTCCAAATTTTGCCGTCCATGTGTCATTGATAAAACCAGCATTCGCTTTATTAATTTCTCCATCATTTTAGCTAAGCTTATGAAAAAAAACTCCACAATTGCACCTTTTGGTTAAAGAAATGAAGTTTCACCTCCGATCTGACTGCTGCAGTGGACTCACTTGATCTAGGAAATTTTGGGAGACCATGGTTTTCGTGGGAGTGGTGGGAACTTTTGTTGGATACACACAAGACATCTTGCAGTTCAACAGGGTTTGTTTTCCAGGATTGCTTATGCTGCCAAGTACATTGAAACAAACTTGGGGGAACATACTAGACTGCCAGTATTATTTGCACGTTATGATCACCTAAAAAGCACATTTTTTACAAATAAAATTAAAATAGATGTAGAATACATTTGAGACCATGAATTTAATACTAAGAATTTCACATGATCATTTTACTGCAACTGGATTGGCATTCAAAACCCAAACCATTCCAAACTGCTCCTATAATTTTGCATTATAGCTTCAAACCCCAATGAAAGTCCATATTTTCTTGGGAGTTTTATTAATTCAAATGTACTTCTCAATAAATCTTAGCTCAGTTTCATTGCAGTGAGACCTCAAGAAAAGTGATTTTTTGGTGTTTACAGTTTTTGTAAGAAATCACATTACAGAGTTCTGAAAATGCCGACATTTTCTGTATGTCAATACTATGTCATTATTACCTTATTTATTTTTCTGTTATGGCAAAGCTCTTTTTTTCTTTTCCTTTTTATTTTTTTCTTTAATTCAGTTCAATCATGGGAAGGAAAGAAGAGAGAAATTTTATATTCTGAATGCCATATTTTTTCAGAGTACTCGTCTCAGTCATTCCCAGTTTTATTGACTCCTTGTGAAAAATGAATGCTGTGGTTTGCCCCAAATGTTATTTTGTCAGCAATTGTGCTTTTCCTTTCTTTCCCCAGTGAGAAAGACCATTGTGATTCAAGCAAATTATTATGTCTTTTGCTGGGAATAACTCCTCTAAGAAGGATTTAATTTTTAGGCATCCTCTTTAAACTCTCCTTGGCAAGTGTAATTTAATGCTCAAAAATTAATTTACATTGGTCTAAATTCTCTACAGTCACATAGTTTATGGCCTGAAGGTATCTCAAGGATACCTTGTGACTATTTGTACCAATTTTATGTTATCATTACTCTGGTGACATTTCTGGTTTCTCACGGCTTTCACTTTGCTAAAATACTTATAACATAAAACCTGTCAAACCAACAATGATCAAACTAAAACAAACATACCTACATAAAACTATTGATAAAAATGCAATGTAATGAGCAACTCTACCACAGCAATAAGAATCCTCAGATTTTTCCATGTGCAATGTCAATGTGTAGACTTTCTAAACCTGTCATCCTTCCAGAAAAATCCTAGCAGAGAAAAGCAACATAACAAAAATAGTTTCTAGGATTATGGAATCTGCAAATTGCTGCCCATAGAAGGATATGGCAGCAGATAAGTAGTTTGATAGAGAAGTAGACAAATTTTTGGACTATTTATCCATAAATGGATCAAAAAACATCTAAGGAGGGATGTACCTTTAGCATCCCTAATATCAGAATTACTGAGGAGAAGAGATCCCAAGAACTGGCCAAGCTTGAGGGATTGGTTTAATCAGAATCTTCTCTGCCACTGCCCTAGGCAGAAACTTAGGCATTCATGGATGCTTGGTCAGACATGGTAGTGCCTTTATTATATTCTTACAGACTGAAATGCAGGGCAACCTTGAGTTTTCATACATTGCATGTGTTGGTTTTAACATTCAGAGTTTGTGAAGCCTTGTAATAATGCTGCAAGAATATTCAAGACTGCTTTCAAATTTTTCTTTAAAAATATTCAACATCCTGTTAAATGAACCTTTTAAAATAAAATGCACCAGACACTTTTGTTTGAAAATGAAGTTTTTCTTTAGTTTAAATTTTTAATTGAGTGACAAGAAACATTTCTCTCAATAAATAGCAGACACACAAGGACAACTTTGTGCATTAGCCCATTCATTTGTAGGTCTTAATGCTGCTTCTTTGGGTTAAATGTGTGAGCATAAGTTTTATTTACTATTTTAAAAGAATATCAGGAAAATCCACTCTAATTCAGACTGTTTGTAATATTTTCAGAGTCATTCCAGCCATTACTCTTTTATATTGCCAATATTAAGAGCAGAAGTGTTTTGTCAGAAATGTAAAATTAGATGTTCTTGAAATACTATCCTACAGTCAACACATTTTTGGATAATAATGAAAAAAACCAAACTTCTGGGAGGTATAAAAGGCTAAAATATTTGGAGGTTTTAAATTAGTGGGATTAACTCATATATTGCATTTTAAATTTTAAAGTATAGAAAGTCAGAAATTAAATGCCAGAATGAAATATTCAGGATAAAATCCCAATTTTACTCAGGCCAGTGACAACGATTTTATTACTCTCTGTGGGGCTCTCCCACTAAAAGCACTGTCTGTACAGTATGCATGTTTGCTTTACCAGAAATATATATTGTATACCACATATGAGGCACAGCTGACAAATGAAAAGATAAACATCTTAAAAAATAATTTCAAAAATTGGAAACATCTATAATTGAAACAACATTTTAGAACCTTTTTCTTGTTTCCTGACCTTTCTGAAAAAGCAGGGACAAAATGTGAGCAATTCTTGTGCAGAAACATGAGTGATGCTGAGCTTTCCACATGCACATAGAGAGCAGTGACAGTCCAGTTTTCCTTATGACCAAGGACAGTCACAAATACTAAAACAAATTGGTTGAGAGTCTTGGCAAGGGGTTTTTTCCCTCCGCTTTTTCTACCTGTTTTTATCCAAAGTATCACAAGGTTACCTTGTACCTGCTCCTTGATTCTTTCTATAATAGCTTCTGTATCCCGACTTTCCAAAATATGTACCTGTACTCACATCAGTACTCCAGGGTAATTGGTCAGTGTAAAAGGCCATCATGGTTTATGGGGCAGCAAATTCACTTTAGAGATAATTAAAGACTATTTTTAGCCCATACCATTATTTTTCTTGTTCAAATGCTTCACAGCAATAGAGGGGACTAGGCACTGTTAATGATTTCTGTAGTTGTCACCAAAGCAAAAAGAGATATATTTGTCTTAAACTATCTGTCTAGTGCTATTTATACAGTAGCACAGTAAGCAATTACTGTGTACTAGAAAGTTCATGTAAGAATAGTAAGACCAACAAATCATGTGGCAGGCAGCTCTGAATGCCTGCAGGGATTAATATTTTTAATTTTATTTCAATTGGTATATTTTCACATGTACAGCCTGCACCTCAGATAACTTTAATCCCTGCAAAAGACTTGTCCCCATGATAGGTCCTCAGGAAACTGAGGTCATTTCAGCAATGAGGCGTCAGGGGTTTGAAGGAGAATGAGAAGACTATGAGGGCCAGAGAAGGGAAGCCCTTGGGAAGAAGAAAGCTCTAAGATAAGTTTCCTCTTTGGGTACATGCACATGTATAGCATATTATTGAGCCACCAGCTATGCTTTCATGATTTTATGTCTTTATTATTATTATTGCTGTTTTTTTAATTTGTTTGTTTTGGTTTTTTTTTGTTATGAGAGATAACCCAAAAGTTACGCAGAGAAATTCCTGGTAAAAGATGCAAAGATAACCCTCATATGACATTCAGAGTAGTATGGTGGTTGATGTACAGTGCAAAATACTTTTTGAAACACTAAAATTTCCCAACCTACCTAATCAAGTGAACAAGTTTTCATGTCTTTTGACAGAAGGTGAAAAGAGCATACAAAGAAATTTATCACTGTGCTTGCTATTTCTTTTTCCCTATATTGATCAAAATATATACTGTCACTTTGGAATACCCTACTTACTAACAGAGCTGAATAGGATTCTCCATCAACATTACATCCCCTTTAAAGACAAATTCAGATTTTGTGTTCTGAAAATAAAACATTAAATGCATACTTTTCTAAATCTGTTTGAAAATTATAATTAGAAAACTGAAATAAAATGTATGTCTAATTGTGGAAAAAGGGATCATCTGGATGTAGTATAAATGAAAATGCAAAAAAAAAAAAGGTATTTCTGTTTTCCTCCAATCTGATTTTAACTCGCATTTATAGACTAGAGAGGACTTAAAGTAAGAATGACATTTGTCTTGGAGACAAAGCTCTCTATATTTCTTTTTTTAAGTCTGGCAGTTGTTTCAGTCTTATATAATGATGATAAAGAGGCTTAAAAGACTCTCCTGGATGCTAGAAATTTCTCCCAATTAAGAATTTCTCAGAAACAAAATTTTAATGAATGATGTCACCTATATCCCCACAAATATATCTATTCAGTAGATTTTTAAAACAAAACTACTTTTCCTAGTGTTCTGCTGGGTCTTTCCTCATTACAGTAGAACAGTAATTTACTGGACAAACAATAGGTAGTACTTGTTGTTTGAAATGCTGGTCATCCGAATTTTCTGTCCACGCAGACACTTCACTGCAGCTTTAATAAAATACCTTGTTACAGCAGTATTAAATCTGTATTCTGTTGGCATGACTTTGCATTCTGTGCCAAGGGCACTTCAGCTCATTTGTATGAAGATAAAGTAGGTAGGCAATTCTGCCTTCACCAACTTGCCTTTGATCTGCTGGCAAGGATATGGAGTTTATACATGCAGAATCTCACTTTAATGACTGACTGAGCAGGACAGATTTTTACAGCTTTGGATAACAATATATTTTCTACTATACTGCGTCTGTCTTCATGCCTTTTACTTGAGATACAAAATATACACCTAATTTTCCCTTTAAATCTTGTGTTTGCAGACAAGAGATTGTTTCTTTGTGAGCTGTCCAACTTTCTGTTACAACTTCAATATATTAGATGCACATGGTTGAATACCTTTAAACCCTGCTGGCACTGAATAAACTGGTGAAAGTTGGAACAATTTTTCTGTAAAAAATGGAAATTTTTCCCATATAAAGAATGCTGAATATTTCCAATCCCCCAATCAAATTTTTTTTGCAATCTAAGGTTTTTTTAATTTAAAAAGAAACATTCCATTGGATTGTTCTTAATAAGCTAGGCGTATAACAAATAGACTAAAAAAATATTTGGACACCCTTTATTGACCTCATTAATTAAATATTTTGAAACTGTTCTTGGCACCATAACTAGCCTGAACTATATAATATCAGGTCATTGCCTTTTTCCCTCTTGTATTATTATTCTTTTTATTCTCAACTGTGATAATTATAATTTATTTCTTACTATGCCCATCTAAATTTGATCTGAAATTTCTTAAAACGAATGCAATAATACATGTCTAGGCCAGAAGTTTCCCAAAAGAACATAGCATATTTAGCTTTTTAACAGTTAAAAGCAATTCTTAGAGGGATTCAGGTGTTTTATCATGGCATTTCATAATTTCTTTGTGTACATTATGAATTACACTCTAACGTATTTTCATCTCTATATATTTAAAGATATATAGATTAGTTTTATGTAGTGTACAGAGTGTGTATACACCATATACTTGTAACTACAGATGGAAGGCCTCTCCTCATCGTGATACATAGAAAAAGCCCTGAAAAACAGCACAGCTGTTCCTAATGCCTGTCACCAGTATGATTGACACTGAGACAAATTCCTGGCTGCAGATACTGGAGAGGAGGCTAAATGTTTATGGGACAATGCATGTTTGTGGGCCACCAGGGAAGCTTAAATGCTGGTGATGATGACAGATATCAAATAAACTAAGTTCAGCTTGAGTCCAAAAGCTGTAAGTGATAGAGGAAGTATGGAAATAGTGAAAACCAATCAACTCTTCTTTTCTTCCTGGAAAATCGTTCAGTCCTTCAGCTTTCCCATACAACTATTAGTCTTCAGGCCTTGTTCAGCTGTTGGTGTGCAAGCCCATCACAGGTGGATTTTTAGTGGGCAGGTGTGAAATGCTGCTTTTATGTAAATGGCTCAGTAGAGTTGAATATGTTAGAGGGAGTTGTATCTGCTGGTCCATTGGCTCTGCTGTCTTCTAAAATGTGAAACCCCTCTCTTGGAGCCAGAGGAGACATGAACCAGAATTGGGATCATACAGGTAAGGTAAGTCCATATGTGGACTGCAAAAAGGTTTCCTTGTGTGAGGATAGGGCCACATCAGGAGTTGTGCATTACCTATGTAACCGTCAGTGCTGCTGACACTTTAACACACTCCACTACACGCACAAAGGCCTGCTCAACCAAGCAGAAATGAGACAGATGGACAGGAAGTCTGAGTAACTTGTATCAGACATAATAAATCTATTTTTGATATGTAACTAGGTGAGAGTTGGGCTGTGGTTAAGTCTAATATGTTCCAGAACTTGGAAATATTACCTATAAGCACTTAGGCTGAAGCAAATATGTCTGATAAAATCAAGACTTTGAAAGAGTTAAGTGGTGAGGATTTAATGGTGTATAGTGATTTAGAATCTGACACTATCTGGAGCTAGAAGCTGGCTGAATGCCTTGAGAGGATCAGTAGTGAGCCAGGGAAAAACTGGTTACCCAGAAAAAACAAACAGATAAATTCCCTGAATTTTTAAAGTGAGATTACTGTGGTTGCATCAATATGTGCAGTTTGTTTCATAACTATTTGCTGAAATAGTATGATAAGAAATGAAGACATTTGTTGTGACCCAAAACCTGCATTACTTTCGTAACAGTCACAGTTGTGAGGAATCCTCTGTGAAATTTCTAGTATTTTAGGAGGTGATTATAGCCTGCAGAGAGATTAGGGAGAAAAGGATGAGATACCCATGGGTGCTTGGTGGTGGCTGTGGAACAGAGGCAAAGAAAAGCCAGGGAGATTTTCTTTTGAAAGCCTAAGGCTAAATATCTGAAGAAGTGAGTTGAAGGCAATGGAGTGTACTCGGAGCTTGCCTACACATTTAGAGAGAAAAGGGCAGACTCTGCCCTGTGCTGGAAATCTGTCATGTCACTACAAGACATCATTCCCACAGGAAAAGCAGGCATGATGGTGGTGCTGTCGCAGCACTGTGGGTATATATGTGCTGCTTAGGGCTTGAGCATGGAGAACATACTGAGAGACAAGTGGAAGAAAACGGGAGAACATGGATGAAAACTACTCTCTCCCCACCAGCTATTTCCAATGTTTCTTTCCAGTTTCTGATACTGTGGCTAAAATCAGCTCCATGTCAGCAGAATCCACCTAGGTTTCCAGCAGTGTAACAGATTAGATTAAGAAATTTTGTCTATATCTATAGCTATCTATACCTATATACCTGAAGCTTGCTGGCATTTCCAAGATAAATCTACCTTTAAATTTATCTGTAATAGTACTGTGGGCTAGAATCACAACTTCTTAAGGAATCCAATGAATTGTGGCAAGTGCTAGCTGCAGTTTATTTAGCTCAGTCTGTTCACTAGTGACAATATTTAGTCAATGGCTGCACAAGGCTGCTTCCCCAGATGGTGTAAATCAGCCCAGCACCACTGGCATTAATAGATCTTTGCCAATTTACATCTGATAGGAGCCTCTCTTGCTCTTTCTCCCCAAAATTTATGAGGATTATGGAGAAGAGCTGTAGCCCTAGTGGCAAATGCATCATTTATATATGCCAGGTCTCTGCAATCACAGTGTGATTGCTGTGCTCTCCAAATCTTTACAGACATTCTATGATATATGTGATGACTAAGTAGTGGAAGTCAACAGAAAGAGGAGTAGGCATAGCATATGAAATTTTTCCTTGGGTACTTTTCCCTTATCTTTCTTTCAGCCTAGTGATGAGGGTTAAAATTATACCAAATAAATCATTTTATTGAGTTATTAGCATTTGAACTCATCTTTACACTTGGGTTTCCTTCTTTTCTACTAATATCTCCATCATAAAACTACTTGTATCATTCTCAAGGTCTGAACATTCTCTTCTCATAGCTTATTCATATGCTGCCTACCATGGACTGAGGTCCTAAAGGCACTGCTGAGATTACATTTCACACAGAACTGCTGAGCCTGTTCTGTGAAAGCTGTATATCTGTGAACTATGGTAAAAATAAAAACTTATACTAAGAGAACCAGAGCCCTGTGAATCCTGAAAGTAACATTTATTGTGTCTCCAAAGAAGAGTTCTCTGAATAAATTCAATATTTCTTTTTTTTAGCTATGTTTTTGTATCAGAGATCTAAAATTCATGACACAGAGACAAGGAAGGAACATAACAAGTAAATACACATTTCATTTACGAGGCCACTTCATCACCAATACATATTTCTTTGCTTTTCCTCTGTAGTTCAGAAATAGAAAAAAGGCACCTTGGAAAAAGTTGGACATGAAGTCTCTATCTTTTTTTGTCTTTCTTACCTCATGGTATATTTGAGTTGCTTCCTCTTGGTTTGCTAAAGAGATTAAAATTGATAATGGTTATATTTACTTTGCTGTTTTCACATCATCACTGAGAATGTCAACAAGGAAAGTACCACCTGCCATCTAACTACTAGCAAGGAATTAAATTTAAATTTATACTTGATAAGTTTCCATAAGGTTGACACAAATACCTTCCCAGGGACTTCTGATCAGAAAGATCTCACTTTTTGGAAGAACATGAAGTTCTTGAGGACTTATGATGCCAGTACTGGCCCCAAGAACAGCAACAGGCTGTGCACTTCCCCTCTGGGAAATATACCAATGTGAGCTGGGTACAAGTGTAGGTTAATATGATGAACAGGAATCCTTTCAAATAGCTGGGGATAGCAAAGAAATATTATATGAAATGTCAGGAAAGGACCTGGGAGGAGATGAGAAAGCGCAGCAGTGCCTGAGTAAGCGCTGCTGACCAGGGAAAGCAAGCCCCTCTTGGCACTCCAGCCCTGATACAGATGGACACGGGTCCACAGCTTTCCATGGGTCAAACAGATGCTAGAAACAGACAACTTTAATATTACAGCAAAGAACATACTTGTCTTTCAGCAACATTTAGTCCCAGCTCAAATCAGGCACCTCAGGGCTTTACACAATGCAAGCAGAAAGACATTTTCCTCCTGCAATACAAATAGTCCTTCCAAAGAGTAGGAGCAAGAGCTCCTCCTCAATTGTACACACCAGATTATATTGCTTGTTAATGACATTAAATTCTGTTCTGGGGTTTGGCCCAGAAATGGAAAATGTCCTGCTTTGTTTCACCTAAGGTGCACCCCTCCTTCTGGAAATCAGTTCCTCCCAAAATGGCACTCAGACTCTAATATGCTAAGTTGCTGAGCAGCAGATGTCAACGGCAGCACTGTAGGAGGAGAGCAGGACTCTGTTTTGCTGATCATTAATAACAGACACACATGATAAAAATACATTCACATGACTTTTTAATGGTCTCAATGTTACTGTCTGGTCCTGCATCCTACCTGACCCTCACTGCCTTAGTTCCAGTTAGAAGTCATGGTAGAGATAATTTATAATTATATCAGTGCAGATATAGGCATTTTTCTGTTCAGTTTTTCTCTCGATTTCCTATATGATTCCTATATGACCATGTGTTTGCCACACTGAAGAAGAATGAAATCCAGTTAACAATTTCAAGAAAATTAATAAGAAGAAGATCCAAAAGGTATTAAAAAGCTTATTTGTTAATGCAAATATGTCATGAAATAGAAATTCAGTACACAGCTGTCCTGAATAAAGGGATGGCTGATCTTGCTGGACACAGAGAAGTAGCATAAGAAGCAGTGAACACTTGTGAAAAGCTCTAGGAACAGATGACATACATTGAGTGCAACAAGAAATGAGGCAGCCATAAGAAATTAAGTTTTAATTTGATGCTCCTAGAAATGTATTTCCGAACTCTAGAAAAACTGGATAATCTCATGAGGGAGAGCCGAGGTGGAAGCACTTATCTCTTCACTCTTGTGACCAGTGAGAGGACTTGAGGAAATGGCATGAAGCTGAGTTGGGGGATGTTTATGTTGGATATCAGGAAAAAGCTTTTCTCCAAAGAAGATGGTGGAGCACTAGAACAGGCTCCCCAGAGAAGTGGTCACAGCACTAAGCCTATCTGAGTTCAAGAAGCATTTGGACAATGCTCTCAGGAACATGCTGGGATTCTTAGGGTTTCCATCTGGGCTTAAACTGTGACA
This sequence comes from Picathartes gymnocephalus, assembly GCA_013390045.1. Classification (NCBI taxonomy): domain Eukaryota; kingdom Metazoa; phylum Chordata; class Aves; order Passeriformes; family Picathartidae; genus Picathartes; species Picathartes gymnocephalus. The sequence goes on along the minus strand of WEKY01004256.1, from coordinate 65,859 downwards.
CCTGTGAAGGGCCAGGACTTGGGCTCAATGATCCTGATGGGTCCTTATCCACAGCATATTCTGTGATTCTGTGGTTGGAGTTCATCTAAATGCAGGGCATATTCACTTGCTAATCTCTGGTTTATTAACTTGGCTGTTTGTTGGTGTACCCTTATTACTCCTTCTCTGAATGCATTTATGGCTCAAGATGTGCTTTCCAATAAACCAAGACTTGACTGGAAAATTGAACAGGTAATCTGCCAGTGGAAGCAAAGCCCTTCTGAGCTTTCCTGAGTACAGTGCAAATTCACTATAATGGCAAGTATGGATTTATTCTTAGGGCTGCTATTACAGAGGTGAAGCAAAGAAAGCTGGCACAGGACAGGTGGGTGTGCCCATCAGATCATCGGCATTTTACAGGCTTCAGGATCAGATGAGGCCACAAACCGTACATGTAGTTGATGCCAGTAATGCATTCATTTTTGATATCTATGCATTAAAACCACAAAGCAGTCAATGTATTTTTGTAGCAGTAGTGATCAGAAACCATTGAGAGCCATATGTCAGCCTAATTTAAGAAATTATGTTATGATTTATTCCCAGCCTAGGGTCAGGTAAGTGACATAGAAATCAAAATGTCAAAAGTGTTTTGGCAGATACTTCCAAGTTCTAAAGAACTGCTTTTAAAAATACTTTAGAAGGAGAATGTAGTGGAAAGGACACTCTTTTGACGGAATAGGAATGACTGCTCGTTTCTCTCTTGCTGAGCCTACTCTTCTTATTTACCAGCTCTTTCTGATTATGTCTTTATGGAAGATATATAAATCTATCTATCTATCTATCTATCTATCTATCTATCTATCTCTATATCTATCTATCTATCTACATGAGTATGCATGTGTGCAAATACACAGGCACACACATATGTGGGTATTATAGAGCTCCCGACATCAGTAATAAATGTCGACTGGAATTTCTAAAGCTAAACTTTAGCATTGTGTTCCTTGACTTACAGGTAAAAATTCATGATGCTCGAAATAATTTTAAGCCCTTCTTCATGCCGTTTCAAACTCTCTAAATTGCTTTGTAACCTCTTTCATTTAAAAAGAGCAGAAAGCTTTGTGGATCTAGAAGACACGATCACACTAACATAAATATGTACTTACAAGTTTTGATAATTAAACTACTTTATGGTTACTCTGATTCTCCCAATGCAGGCAAGAGTTCTTATTCTATATATACACATGCTTCTGCAAGAGTTTTTCTGAGAAAATAATATAGTTCATGTTTGCCTTCCTCATATAGCCCATATTCTTCTTTTTCCTCTTACTTTTAGTACTGAATTTATCTTCTCCCTTCTCCCCTTACATTATTAGATACCATTAGAGAATCAGATTGATTTCATCTGTACATTCTTTGTAACAACTGATTTTTCCCTCTCTTTTATGGTGTCCTGGTTTATTTCTGTGGTAATGTTGTAATAATAATAATAATAATAATAATAATAATAATAATATGAAATAGGTCTTTCCAGGTACTCACTCGGGCAAATAAAACAATATTTTCATACTGGGGTCCACAATAATGTGCATGCAATAAGATGGACAAAAGTTAGGAGGGCTGCTAGCTGCCCCTGTGGCTAGATGTTTTTCTGTAACACCATGTTTCTCAGACTGTCACACATCTAAGGAAGAGTTATCTAGAGGGGTAAAGCCTTCCACTCCTACACTGGTATACTGGTGAATTTGAGGAAAGTTGCAGCGTCTCTGCTGGTCAGAGACACTGGAACACAAAGCAATTAAGAATGTTTTTCCCCTTTTACAACAGACAGCTGTGACTGACCTCTCCCTGACCAGCCCTAGAGCTGGAAAAGATGAAGTTTGAAATGTGAAATTTAGCATGAAAATACTGTGAACTTCACTGATGGCCTAATCGTAATGGAAATTAGCTTTGATTTGGCTATGTTAAGGTTATTTGAAAAAGCATCTTTTGAGGGAAAAATTTACTGTAAAGCTGTGGAATATGTACCTACAGATGACTGATTACACATATTGGCCTAATATTTCAGTTTTGCAGTAAATTTATCAGATAGCGGGTGGAAACTGGGTTTGGTTATGGATCCAACAGGCTTGTGTTGGATTTTCAGTTCAGTTCCTGAGGTTATGATGTTTTCCAGCTCAAATATCAGCTCTCATTTCTAAGCAAGGTATTTTCTTCTAGGCAACCCTTCCCAAGGAGCCCTTGGAGCCACATCTTGCTGGTGAGTAACGGAGGTTCCTGTGTGCGTGGGCAGCCTCAGAGGGACAGCTGCCACACCTTGGCACTGGTGGGGTGCAGAGGGGTGCTGCTTCTCTGGTCAGAGCCCAGCACATCATGGGACAAGGCAGGAAGAGGACAAGGGTGCTATTCTTTGGTTTTAAAGGAGTAGAGGACATGACCGTTTCCCACACTGCTGCTCTGGTGGACAAAGAAACCCTTGCAAACTCTAGTTGAAATAAAAGGTAGTTTACCTCATTCCCTTTTTCATTACTCCAACTAAGGGGATGAGGAAAAGTGAAGCAAAGAAGAGCTTTGCCTTAATCCATAAATATAAATTTTTTCAGGATTTCCCAGAATCACCCCACGTGTGTGTCACAGAAGACAAGTTAGTCATTGTGGCTGATTGGAGAGTTAAGGTACTTATCTTGGATCATTTTAGAAACAGAATAATTTAGTATCAAATAATGTAGTGAAATATTTCTTTTCCCGTAAACATCATGTATTATTTTCAAGACTACAATGTTTATTTGCTGAATCTTATAGAGGGCATTTCCTGAAAGTTCAAAATAAAATACTCTATTAAGATATGCCTACAGACGACATAAATAAAAGGCTTGTGTATCTGTTATCCATGTGCTTACCGACAATGCCTTATTAAAATAGTTTTACATCAAATATGATGTGAAAGCAGAATTCTTTTGAAATACAAAGCTTTTCAAAGTTTTCCGTGGAGAAATAGGAGCTTTTTTTTTTTAAAAATGGAGATAATTGCATTTCTACAGGGTAAACATTTTTTAAAAATGTATTTATGTCACCAAAGGAATATGCCACACTGAATTTGTGACTTTTCTCATGTTTAGCATCCCTGTAATCACTCCAGTTAAACAGTTCCCTTGGCTTGTGCAATCAGTTTGTCCTGGAGGTCTGCCTCATGTTTTTGTGTCTTCCTAATTAGATAGGAAGAGTTTTTGCTTGCAACTGTATGACAGGTCTATTCCTGTAAACTAACAAAGAAATCATTCACGTGGAGGTTTAAAATCAGGGCCATTATTTGCTTAGGAAAGAAAGTTTAGTTAACAACTATGTTTATCTCCAAAAGTATCCTGAGGGGATACACAAATCTGAAGGTTTTAATAGAAAATCTTTCTTACTTTTATCTCTTGGCTATGTAAATGAATAAAACAAGGAGCAGCAGAAAAAGATTCACACAGACTGAAGGATGAAAACAAATCCATGCTTGTCATCATGGTATAAGATGGAATGGTCCAGACATACAGATATATTTATTTATATTTAATGTCTTAGTGAAATAATAAGAACATTTTCACTCTGATTGTATTGGTAAGAAAAATGAAAAATTATCCTTATACTGGGTTGAATTGTCGTTTTTCTTGCACTGTGTCAGGAATTTTTCTAGTGCTCTGTCAGTAGTTTCACAGGTTTTCATTTTCTGATATACAAAGACCCATGGATTCTGAAGGGGAAAAGGAAAAGATACATTAATTCAATCTGTTTTTGTGGAGAACTTCAGGAATATTTGCAGCGCTCATCTTGTCTGTGCTAAATGTAGAAGTCCAGACTGATCTATTACAGTTCACGGCCTGAGCTGAAATAGTTATTCCTCAAGAAAATTATCTTTTCTGATTAGCTTCCACACTTCATCTTGTCCAGGGAGAAAAGTCACTTTGAGGGTTTGCAGCAGTTTAATTCCAGCCAAAAATGCAGCCACACACATCTGCTCGACTGCTTCCCCATGCTGGAATGGAGGTGAGAATCAGAAATGTAAAACTGCAAAAAACTTGTGGGCTGAGATAAAGACAATTTAATAGGTGGAGCAAAAACTGCACATACAAGCAAAGTAAGCCAAGGGATCCATTCACCACTGTTAAGATCCTATTATTGAGATATACCTCTGCCTGAATTAAGGTGCAAATAACATCATATGCTGAAGTCAATATTATAGATTTTATAACAATAAAATATGATAGTAGAGAGGTAGAAAGAAATCGAAAAGGGAGAGGGTGGGTGAAGGAGAGAGAGACAGATCAGGCAGAAGATATTCACCACCCACGGATCCAACAGCATCCCACTGGTCCTTCTTAACCATCTTCTCAGTGGTTCTCCTGAGGTTGTTCAAAATGTGCACTATTTATACATTTTAGCAACCAAAAGAATAAATGCTCTTTGGCTACACAGTTCTATGGGTTAAATGATTCCCTTGCTTCTGATGCTGATTAGTCCTCATGCTCAGTCTTTCTATTCTCTTCTCTCGAGTATCTTGGGGTGGGTTTCATGGGTCAATGGGCCCTGAGTTGGTGGTCATGATCTCCACCCTGACAGAACTACCTTTTACCCAGCTGGGGCGGATTTGAGCACAGTTGCTGAGTTGGCTTCACTTGTGGCCCATAAATTCTGCGATTTTTTTTTGTCCAATACATTCTTCTCCCCAGGACTTGTTAATCTCCCCCTAGGTCTGAAATAACACCCAGACAATAGTATCACCTTTATCTTATTTGAAGTTCCTGCTGTGGTGGCTTAACGTACAATCCAAGTTCCATGTATTTATAGAGGCATATCTGGGCTGGGGGGGGCTTTGGTGGTCTTTGGTGGCCACAAATGCCATCAGTCCCATAACTTCGGGTGATCTTTGTTTGATAGGTGATATGCATACGAGTGGTTGCTTCCCCACATCTCGGCGATGAAGAGAGACGGAGAGACTGACTGGCTATGGTCAGTGTCCGAATTTATTGTGGACTACACATGTTTATATACTATTCTAGGAAGATTAATAACTTTTTACTACAATGATTGGGTTAACAAACTTACGCATTTTACAACATCTCTTGCAGAAGTTGATGTGATTTTCTCTTTCCAGGAAGCCTTGATTCAATCTTCAGCTATCTTGCTTAAGTCTTCACAGTTCTGTTTGCTCTTGCCAAGGCATCCTGATTATCAAATCTCTTATGCTAATAAGCTCCTGGGCGCTCTCTGTCCTGTGTATCCCAAAACCTACACAGTTTGCCACAGTGGGAATTTTTGTACGGCTGCATTAACCAGGATGTGCTAACAGATTTCTTGCCTACACCAGGCCTGGTGTTTGTGCCATTCTGTCACTTCATTCTGTGCTTATCTCATGGCAAAGTCCTTCTGTGGCCTTAAGAGTTTTTGAGACAAGCAACTGTGCTCTTTAAATCCTAACCACTCCTCATGAGCATAATTCAGAATGTTCACCCTTTCTACTACTTACCCCACATTTATTGCTGAGCATGATGCTGTGTGGAGTGGGATATCAATTTGGTCAGCTGGGATCAGCTGTCCTGGTTTTGTCCCCTCCCAACTCTTGTGCACTTCCAGCCTGCTCACTGGTGGGGTGGGGTGAGTGTCAGAGAAATACTGAATTCCGTGCTAGCACTGCTCAGCAACAACTAAACTACCCGTGTGTTATCAACTCTGTTTCCAGCACAAATCCAAACCATAGCTCCACATTAGCTACTATGAGGGACATCAACTCTACCCCAGCCAAAATCAGCACAAAGGTATACACAAAATTATGTCTTCAGTGTCTGTGTCAATTTTTTCCCCATCAGGGTACACTGAAACCTTTTAAAGTAAGATTTTATAAAGTTGGTATGATTTCTTCTCTATAGTTAATCACACTTAAATTTCAAGTCAGTTTGTTTTGGCCCATGACTTAACATTCTTTGTTTTCTTCAGCAATATCTAGTAAGTATAACCTCCCCCTCCACAGCAAATGGATTTAAAAAAGAAAAAGCTGCTTGTGTTCCCTTCCCTCCAGTAGAGGTTCATGCTCCACTGCTAACTACTAAAAGCTGAATGCACTGATTCCATCAGTGTGGTTCATAGCCTGTGAAGAGTGAAACTAGATAATCCTTGAAATGTACATGAATAAATGAAAAGCCCACTTCTTAAGGAATGGAAAGACTCAGGATATATCAATGCCTGTCATCAGAACTTTTTATTCGTGCATGTAAGTTCTTATCCAAGTTTGTTGTCTACACAACCCTTGAGAAGGCTTTGACCCACTGTCTCTACAAGATAAGTGTGTAAGTCCTCTAGGAAGTGAAGTATTTATAAAATTTTTTTAGACATTAAGATTGAACTATATTCTCTAATGGCATAGCAAACAATACCTCCTTTAAGTTCTCCTGAGAAAAAGTATCAGGAAGTCAGATCAGGTCAGATTTAATTTATCTTTTCCCATTACTCTATACCTTCACTTTAAATAAGAGCAGCAATTACATCTGACCAAAATGTATAGTTTAATCTTAGTAAAGTGTTACACACTTATAAACTCTTCTAAAAATCAATTTGTAGTTATACTATCCCACTTGTGATTTCAGGAAAAAATGGAAGTTCTGACTTTGGTTATGGAACAATCAGTTGGATGCTTTGATCTATGGCAAATACGGTGACCAAGCAGAGTAATGTGATCCTTTGTCAAGATTTTGAGAACACATGCACAATCCTGAATGTAAGTCTGAAGTGTTTCTTTATTCTTAGTCATTTCTATGATAGCAACAGCATTGAGATTACTTATTTAGGTTCAGCTTAAACCAGAAGTATTTTTTTTTTTCTAATTATGTACAGATATAAGGTGCTACTTTGCAAGTCTCCAATTGTTGGAAAGATTATGATTTTTTTATTGTATAAGTAACTTGAGTGGAACATACCATGACAAGTAGACTAATACAAAAGGACACTGGGTTAAAAAAACAATAAAAGAGACCTAAAATGGTTGCAACTCACAAGAAAGCATGCAGGACAGTTCTGCAGACTGCACAATTTGAAGAAAAACAACAAGAGAAACCTAACACAAGAATAAGGAGGTGAATTTTATGAGCTGTAATGACAGAGACTGGTGTGATACATGCACAGTGCATACTTGGCACTGGTGAGGCCACACCTCAAATCCTGTGTTCTGGTTTGGGCCCCTCACTACAAGCAATTTGAGTGCTGGAGTGAGTTCAGAGAAGGACAGTGGAGCTGGGAAGGGTGTGGAGCAGAAGTCTGATGAGGAGCAGCTGAGGGAGCTGGGAGTGTTTAGCCTGAAGAAAACGAGACCCATGGGAAACCTTATCACTCCCTACAAATGCTGGAAAGGAGTTTGTGGTGAAATGGATGTTGGTCTCTTCTCTCAAGTAACGCAACAGAAAGAGATGAAATGACTGCAAGTTGCACCAGGGAAGGTTTGGATGAGATATTAGGAAAAATTTCTGCAATCAAAGGGTGTTCAGGCATTGGAACAAGCTGCTCAGGTAAGTGGTGGAATCATCATCCTTGGAAGTGTTCAAAAGGTGTGTGAATGTGGCAGCGGGGACATGGTTAACTAGTGAACAAGGTGGTGCTGGGTTAACAGTTTGACTCAATGATCTCAGAGGTCTTTTCCAACCTTAATGATTCTATGACTCTATGTAATGACTAGGAGAAGGAAGATTGTTCAGACATGCTTAGGTGACAACTATATAATTTTGGGATAAAAATAAAAGCACAGATGAAGACATGGAGTTCTATGCCTATTTTTATGGTTCAGAATAACTGCAAAAACTTCATTTAAGTTAGTAAGAAAATATCCCCATTTGCCACATAATTATTGTCAATGAATTTCTAAAAGATCAAGGTGACCAAGAAAGAAGTTCATCTAGGCTTTTTTTTTCTTGTGGTTTCTGTCAAGTGCCTTTTCTAAATCACAACAGGAAAAAAATATGGTACACGTTTAAAGTAAGCTGCTCAGGCCATGGAGACAAATGGGCTTGAATAGGATGGAAGTAAAATGATGTGTACATTAACAAGTAATGCAGGTCAACAGGACTGTATCTGCAGAGTAACAGATGGCACTCAGGAGCTGACAGTCATTCCATAAGCATTTAGAAGGATTATTACTTCAGGTGGTCACTAAACCAAGCCCATGGATTCAATGCCTGGGAGTAGTTAGAGAGCATCAGAGGTACCCCTGGAGTATACCTTTCATTTCAGATTCATACAAAATATTCCAGTTTTCATCCCAGAGGCTTCTCTGAAATGTGAATCAAAGCACATCTGAAGGGTTGTTCAGAAGACTGGATTCAAAACCTGTGTAACGACTGAACCAAAATGTTAATGCAGATGCACCAAATACACACGTCTCCTCTGGGAAACAGAGCAAAGATTAGTTTGCACCGAGATCTGTGCTGTTTTCACTTGTCACAGCAGAAATTCTACTGGTATAAAGCTTTTTAGTTTCTATGTATATGTTTTTTACTTAAGAGGCTGAGATCTTTGTATCTTGGAGGAAAAAAAAGATGAAAATATGATTAAGGGAAAAGAAAGGATGGCTGAAAGGGTTCAACATTTTAAAACTCTAAAATTATAGATGGATATACACTTCTTATTTTATATGTGTCCAGTTCTCTTATTTAGAGAGAAGGATGTTATGGAGGACTGTGTCTAAGGCTTTGCAGAAGTCCAGATAAAAAACATCTGTATCCCTTCCCTTGTTCACTGATGCAGTCACTCCATTACAGAAGGCCACTGGGTTGGTCAGGCAAGACTTGCTCTTGGTGAAGCCCAAATCACCTCCCTGTTCTCCAGGTGCCCCAGCATGGCTTCAGGGAGGATCAGTTCCATGTCCTGCTCTCCAGGTGCCCCAGCATGGCTTCAGGGAGGATCAGTTCCATGCCCTGTTCTCCAGGTGCCCTAGCATGGCTTCAGGGAGGATCTGTTCCACGCCCTGTTCTCCAGGTGCCCCAGCATGGTTTCAGGGAGGATCTGTTCCATGTCCTGCTCTCCAGGTGCCCCAGCATGGTTTCAGGGAGGATCTGTTCCATGTCCTGCTCTCCAGGTGCCCCAGCATGGTTTCAGGGAGGATCTGTTCCATGTCCTGCTCTCCAGGTGCCCCAGCATGGCTTCAGGGAGGATCTGTTCCATGATCTCCCCAGGCACAGAGGTCATGCAGACAGGTCAGTAGTTCCCAGGGTCCTCCTTTTGACCCTTTTTTGAAGATGAGTACAGGGTTTCACTTTTTCCAGGGACCTTACCTGACTGTCATGACTTTTCAAATATCATGGAGAGAGATTTGGTAACTACACCAGTCAATTCCCTCAGGACTCTGGGCTGTATCTCACTGGGTCCCATAGACTGATCTGCAGTCAGGTGCCTCAGATGATCATGAACCTGATCTTTTGATCTTCACTTACAGTGAGAGGGACTTTGCCCTGCCAGTCCCCATCCTGCTTTCCATCCACTCAAGGTGTGAGCAGAGAGGTTTCCATTGAAGACTGAAACAAAAAATTCTTCTCCTCAGCTGTTTTTACCAGTTTTCCAGCATTGTTTATCAGGTGTGTGTGTGTATATGTGTGTGTCTGTGATACAGTAATGCTGTGCACTTTTAGAATATTTAGTGGTTTAAATTGTAAAAATGTTTCTTTATAACAGATAGAAGGAATTATTTTAGCTATTTCATACTTACATTATCTGAGTCCTGGAGAGATCAGATGAAGAGAATGGAAAAAATTACCCTACAATAATAGGGCTTCACAGCGAGCACAGAACATAATTTAATAGCGCTTCTTTTCAGAATGCCTACCAATAGTACCGCAGTCCACTATCTTTGTCATTATCTATAAACCATATAGTCTAAGGGACCATATTTTATACAGGAAAATAAGAAGTTAAAAATGAATATAGCAAGGTGAGACACAACAAGGAACAAACATGGTTTGGAAGGACCTACTGCACATTCTTAATCCTAAATGTAGTTCAGCATCTGGTATTTACTTCTGCTAGGTTCATGTTGATTGTGTAAGCATTGCTAGCATTACCTACAGTGTATTTTGAATAATTATTTTAGTATTGTAGCTTAGATGTCTGCAATATCTGAGGACACTACTACATGAATGCCAACACTATCTTTTTGGTGAAAAAAAGTGTTTATCTTTTTTTTTCATTGTTCAAGGTACTTTAGCTTTTAAAACACTTCTATGCAAAGTGAATCACTAAAATTAGGGCATAGCTCAAGTTGAATCATATAAATAGAAAGGTACATTAGAGGAAATAAAAGTTGGAGCATTGCTATACACAAACAGGAAAAATCTTTTCTGTAAATAGGTCTAAAATGCCTTAGCTCTGCGTATCTTAAGCTATCAGATAGCAAGTAAAAATTGTGTATTCAAAGTACACAGTCTAAGATCTTTTGGCACATTTTTCTTCTACTCTTCATCATTTTATATTCATGTCATCAGTATTGCAAGAATTTTGCAAGACATCCTCCTAAAGAAGCTATGAATTTGAAAGTTACTTCTCTGCAGATATGGAGGTTAAAACCTTGTAAAGATAAAATTAGAGAAAGCAGAAGTTTAAAAGCATTTGTTTTCTCTTGAGTCTATCAGAAATAAATTAAATCTTGGATGAAATAGAGGTTTCCTATAACAGAACAGTTGTGTAAATACTAGCATGATATAATGCATTTATTGGCAATATTTAATTGTTCAGAAAAGTACTGACATTATTCAATGACCACTAGAAAAAATGTATTAATAAAACGCCATCCTAATGGTTTTTTTCCCCTTGATTTCTACTATGCTACAAAATCCAGACCATAAAAAATTTAAGAGAAGAAAGACAATGAATTTGCTAATTAAAATAAGCTCACTATGCAAATTCACATTAAGAAATGCTTTTGGAAATACTAAGTGTTCTTGTGGCAGGTTAGTACAAAACCCTGAAAAGACCCTTCTCCCCCTTTACTGATCTCACAGTGTTACACAAGTGGCTCCTCTCATTAGATATGCTGCAAGCTTCAGGTCTACCACAGAGCTGGTCCATTAACAAACAGTTTGTTGTTAAATATTTCAATGTTATGAGCTCATACTTAAACTTAAAGAGCAATCTGTGGAAGAATGGAGTGTTAAAGATTTTATTGCCCATAAAACAACAGGAAAGTAAGTTTGAGAAAGCTGTAGATTCTGGAAAGTGATGGCTTTCTTTTCATTTTACTGCTTTTTGGTGAATATTTTCTGTTTATTGTCTCCTTATAGTAATGCACAGGGTGACTGTTAGGTATCTTGTGCAAAGAAATAAATTTATTGGAAAATCTGAATATTTTTAGTCAACTGTCTCCATGCCTTTTGGGGTGATGCCCCAACAAATGTGTGGATAGCTTAACTGAAAATATCTAGTTTATGAATCTTGATTCAACCATGGATTATTTATTACTCAAGGACTGAAATTTTGCACAGGTAAAATAGCCTACAATGGCCATTGTGGTGATGAACTTTTACCCAAGAATTAACGCAGCTCTACAGAGGAATGTGTTATCCTGGGAGAAGAAGCTAGAGAGGGATCATGTAGTTTACTCATTTTGTGTTATTCCTCAGTCTGGGCTGCTGGTTTCAAGCTGATCTTTCTTAGAGGAAGTTGCTGAGGTTCCATCACTTAAACACCTTCCTCTTTTGGCAAAACATGGGACATGGCCTTGCTACCTTTGGCAATATGAACTGAATGTATGAATTGCCGCAGTTAATAGTTTAGGATGGCTTTATTTTGGCCCTATATATGATTGTTATTCAGCCTCTGTAAAGCCAAATCCTCTTTTTACATTCATCTGCTTCAACTTTGTATTTGGACTCAAAAACCAAATCTATCAAAGTACTAAATAATAGATATTAATAAATATATTATTTGCAATGAGAAGGAAACCTCTCTCAGATATATAAATATAATATTCCAACAAAAACAAAACAAGATTCTCCCTTGGTTTGGAGTGTACACTGTTATTTCTGAGATTTTGTTTTTAGAAATGGGAATCTTCTCACCTTGCAAATATATGAAGTGTTCTAGCTAATATTCCCCCTTTTTACATGAATGAATACAATAGAAATACTTCCAAACAATTCTGTTTAAAATGGCAGTATAATTTCACAAGAATTGAACACCTTTTCAGATTCAGAGAGTGGCAACTCAGTCAGGGCTTGCATATGTGCCAGAGTCACTGTGTTGCATTTAAAATCACCAAGCAGTGGTGCAGGGAGTGCTTTCTCTCAGTGACAGGAAAACTGAATTTATTGTTGAGGCACATGCACTCATTTTTTTTCTTTTTCCAGGCCATTTACACATTAGATACAGAGCTGCAGTCACAGGGACATGATATGGTCTGCCCTTCTAGCAATTAGTGCACTCCATCAGCACATTCTTATGTTTCTGAGATACAAAGCAATGATGGTGCCTCCTGATTTCCTGAACCATGAAATCAATTGAGGAATACACTGAAAGGATATAAACAATAGTTGAAGATAAAGAATGTTGGCAAGAGATTCAAAGAGGAATCATGGATAATGGCAGTACTTCAGACAGAGGTCTATTGATGTCATCTGAGAAGTACAGCAAAATGGAAACCAGTTAAAAAAAACCCCATAAATAAAACAGGATATGAATGGACCAAAGCTTATATATTCTAAATTAGGCCTAACTTTTGAATGAATACTGTGAAGATGATTAGTTCCTTTTTCTCTTTTCTTTTTTTAAAAAGTGAGCTCAGGAGTAATGTGTAAAATTATTATGTTTCATTTGAAATATGATTCTTTCTGCTTTTCTGTCTCCATTCTCTATCTCTGGAAGGTTTCTGATTGCTAGTGAGACCAATACATCTGTACAACATCAATATGATGAGGCAAAATTGTCCATCCAGCTCTTTCCACTTTGAAATTATACCTCATCCATAAATACTGCCAAACCCAGATAAAATGATGCCAAATCCTTGTCAGAAGCTTACTTAGTCTAAAACAGGCCTATGCATTAGTATGGACCAGTTCTCATCTCTCAGCTGTGTGTACCATAAACTCTTAAATTGCTTGTTTCACTGATAGCTGCAGCTGTTGGAAATATTCTTGCTGATATGTAGGATTTTAGAGGATTTTATTAGCTTGTTGAAATGAAACTGTAGTTGATATCAACAGCTTTGATATGAAAACAGGGCCCAGAATTATGAAAGATTCGGTGTCTTGCCAAATACATGTATCCTAACCAGGCTGCTTTTCTGGTGACCAGTCACAGGAAGAAGATCAGGAGGGTGACTGTTTAGGTAGGGTGATGGCAATGCTGGAATGAGGGCAGTCCGCTGAAGAGGAGAGAAAGAAAATCATCCAAGATCCCATCTCTCGCATTAAAGAACAATGTGTCTGGCTCATGACCTGTTTGGTTGGGCCAGTTGAGGAGTGGATATTTTGGTCACTGATGTGAGGTATGAAACTGCTTGTAGCTCCTTATGTTCTGGTGTAGCTGTAGACAAATCATGGTCACTAGCAAAGACTTCTGAAGTCATTGTGCTTGTCTTCTATGGTCACCTTGGTTCCTTAAAACACAGTTTTCGTGCAATGAATAGGATGGACTCTGACTGCCCAGCAACGTGCAATGTTCAGACTTGAGAAGGCAGCCAGGATCCAGAGCAAAAACTGTTGCTAACTGACTTGTCAACTCCAAGTATCTCCTTCACTGAACATTGCTGCAGCGCGCTGCGGGGAGCGTCTGCTGCGACCTTCCGCAAGCGCCTTCCCCAGCCACGGTCGGGCAGCGAGGGCTGCGACCCTCGGGTGCAGGCAGTAAATCAGCAGGGGCAGGAGGGGCTCTGGGTGTGCTTTCCCAGCAGGGTTTATTACGGGCTGACCCCTAAACCCACCACATGCTGAAAGGTGGCAGAGACTGAGAGAAGCCCATGGTAGTCGTGAACTCCGCTTATATGGGAACGGGAAGGGGAGGAACAAGGGGACGGGACGGGGAGGAACAAGGGGATGGGACAACTCCAGGGACAACTCCAGGGGCACTCAGGGAAGCGAAAGGGAAGACTCAGGGAGGAGTTAAGGATGGGCATGGTGGGTAATCCAACAATAAGGAAAAAACAGGAACAAACTAGATTTACACATAAAAACACACCGCAACAGAATGTTACCCTCTCTTTGATCTGAGAACCTTCAGAAACACCTGTAATTTTTCCAGCTTCTGTTTTCTGTTGTCTTAAAATTTGTGTCAAACCCAGGAATATCCCTGACACTTTCTTAGAGATTACTTCAAATGTTATCAGGTCTAATCTTTATGATGAAGCATGCTTTTGACAAAGTAAGGCTCAAACCAAATATATTCATTAAAACAAACAAAAAAAAATTAATTTTAATGTAATAATCTTAGATTTCCTTTTTTTCTTGAGTTACATACTTTCACTTTTTGTCATAGATTTTTGAATTTTGCAATCAAAGGCACACAACATGGTTTACTTTGGTATAAATAACAAATCAGTGGTATTATGTTGGAATTTCTGTGCCCAAAAGTTTAACTGAAATTAATGACATATGTCATCTCTAAAAAAATTTAAAATATTATCTGGATGAAGGTATTCTGTGATTCTTACTGCACAGCTCAAATTCTAACTTTCAGATTTGATACTAAAATATACCTTTGAAAGTGCGCTTTCCTAATTTATAGACAAAAAAAAGGATATATTTATCTCAAGGAAAGCTACTTCAGTGAAGGAGCAGATGCACTGATTTATTGACAACACTGGGTACTAAACTGATACACCCCCAAACAACCACTGCAAACATCTGTGAGGTTGCCAATTACAGCCACGTGTTTGATCATAGAGAGGGTGACCAATTGGCACAGTCACACCAGTCAATCTGTAGAGGTACAGTTATTGAAGATTAATATTAAAGATGTTCTGTCCTGTTGGCATTCAGCACCTGCCTATATAAGCAGAAAATTTTCTTATGATGCACGTATGTGCAAGCAGAGGGGCAGAATCCCCTCCCTCACCTGCTGCCCACGCTGCTTTGGATACAGCCCAGGACACTGTTGGTTTTCTGGGCTGTGAACATTCATGTTGAGCTTTTCATCAGCAAACACCCCAAAGTCCTTTTCCTCAGGGCTGCACTCAATCCATTCTCAGAGCAGATAAAATATGGAATGCAAACAAGGAACTTAGAGAAAGTAACTGCTTGTTCCACTGTTGAGTGATGAGAAATTCCCAAGAGAAAATAAAAGAAAATTACCCTATCTACAGACTAGTAATGGATCAGAATGCTTATTATATAGTCCTTTCAATTTCATTAAGTAGAAATTGTACTGAAAAGAAAAATAATAAAATCCTGCAATTATCATATTTAAAATCCTGTATCCTACCTAAGTAAAAGTGAAGAAACAGAGAAATTGAGGAAGCAAAACTGAGTTGTGTCAATTATGAAAAGAATATACCAAGGGATGTGATTTTGTCCCAGACCTCTAAGCATGGGTATATCCTAGACAAAAGCAGACAGCTTGGAAAATCTGCAATTTACCAGTATGTTGGTATGGAGAAATCACCAGAGAAAACACAATGATACTGACATCAGAAGTCTTATCTGATGAGAAAAAGCAGGGCAAGCTGGGTCAGGAGCATAGGAGCTGCCATAGCAAATTAAATCAGTAATTCATTTGTTCTGTTATCCTATCTTTGACAGGGAGCAGCTATCAGTGCTTCAGAGAACACAGCAAAATATTAAAATACATACAATTCTGCAGTGACCATCTCATTGGAAATATTTTTTTTTTCCCTATATATGTTGATTAGTGGTTGGCTTGTCATCTCAAGATTTAATCTTATTGCTTCTTTCAAGGAAACACTTTAAATATAATAGCAAATGCTGAATTTTAATCATGTCCATACTTTTACCTAAAATTTTGTACCAAAATGCCTGTGAAAATAAAAACAATTGCAGAGCTGGAAGGAAGACATTGTACCCTAAGCATCAAAGTATTTTATTAATTTTTCAAGGCTGGCTGAGAAAATGTGGTAACAAGGTAAGTCCTGTTCTTCAGCATGTTGATTTAAATGTGGAAGTTGGACCAGAAACACCCACGGTTTAATTAAAGCCATGTAAAATAAACAAATCCTCATCTTCGACACTTGGTTTCTGAAAAACAATTAATTTCAGAAGAGGAATTCTAAAAAACACCCTAAACCTTTAAATGAGTCTTAAGAATTTGCCGTGATGATTGCCAGACAGAACGTTGATGTTTTGCACAGACACCCTGCCTTTACATCACTCACTGGCTTGTTTGTTCTGGGCCTTAGGGATTTTACCCTTACTTAATTCCCCCAAAGCTTTAAGGAAGTATTTTTAAGCTCTGGTGACTCTTTCCAAGATGTCACTCATTTGAAATTCACTTGCTTGCCCTCCCTAGTCCTCTTCCATTCTGTAGGTAAGAGGGTGGTTTTATATTTGTCATGTTCTCAGCCAAACAAACAGAACACACTTTTTTTTTTTTTTTCCAGTCCCATGTGCCTTGACATCTCAGCACAGAGTGATTCAGAGATCCCAAGTGAGTGCTGACAGAACTGCTGGTGGCCTCAAGGTGCCAGGGTCAGCTTGCCCAGTCACCTGCCCCGAGGTGAAGGGCCAAGTAGCCTTAAGGCAACACTTCAGTAGAGCAGCTTTATTTATTCCAGCCCTGTGTAACATCTGTTGATTGTCCTTGTCTGGCCTGATGTAAGGGACGGTTCGGAAATTCCTGATTTGCCTCACAACTGTCGTGGAGAGACAGAGGCTGAAACCCCGAACTCATGTGTACAGGGGGGGACCCCAGGCGCAGGAGCAGTGGGATGTTGGCCAAGGCATTACCTACAGAGTGCAGGTATGTGTGTGCACCGAACTGAGAACTGGTCCCATGGGAGCCACGGAGAGAACAATGGGCTGTTACAGCGGCCTGGGCTGCAGGCAAGGCTGGTACGTGTTGGACCTGTCCTGGCCTGTCCTGCACTCTGTTTCAACAAGCCTGTGGAACAATGACTATTCCCCACCTGCCTGGTGAAGTGCCCCCCCTCTCCTATACTATAAAACAGACCCCAAAGCCCACTGTGATTTTGAGATCTCCCCAGTGAAAGAAGACCTCTCCTTCAAGACCTACGAGGGCGCGTCTCTTTTGTTGGTAGCTATATTAGCTGTACCCTCCCTGCTTTTTCTGTCTCTTTTCTTTTCTTTTTTCCTTATTTCCCTTCCTTCTATCGCATCTGAGTTGGGTATTTTAATAAAGGTGTTCTGATCTGAGTTAAAGTTGAGTTTCCCTTGTGACTTTTGCACTCTTGAGATCAGGTTAACGAACAAGTCACAAAAATCTGCCTTAAGGCGGATCGTGACACCTGAGGAGCCATCCCTGTGGTGGTTCAGGAGAAAATGGGGCTGAAATTCTGAAACAGCTGTTAGAAACAAACCAGTAAGTTCTGGCACAGAATATCATTGTGATCTGCAGACCCACTAACCTGTATTCTCCTGTTGGTCTTGACTTAAATGTACACATCCATCCTGCAGTAGATCTCAGTATATTAGACACAAATCCAAACATTATCCTGGTGGACTGTGGGAACATCTAGGAGTTAGTGAATCCTAAGGAAAATGAAAATGTAGCAAGG
This sequence comes from Picathartes gymnocephalus, assembly GCA_013390045.1. Classification (NCBI taxonomy): domain Eukaryota; kingdom Metazoa; phylum Chordata; class Aves; order Passeriformes; family Picathartidae; genus Picathartes; species Picathartes gymnocephalus. The sequence goes on along the minus strand of WEKY01004256.1, from coordinate 48,191 downwards.
ACTTTGTTTCTACACTATCTGAATGACAGTAGGGCCAAGTTGCTTTTTGTCACCAAATGTAGGTGATTATTCTTTGAAAAAGTCTTTTCATTTGCTCTATAGAGAAGCCATAGTAGATGTAAGAGAATTTGCTAGAATTGATTCTATTATGTATTTTGGTGCTTGAGAATTTCCTAAAAATGTCTTAATCTTGTAAGTAAAACTATAAAAGTTCATGAGAATCATGCAAGGAAAAAAGATCTGAACCGCATGTTTTCCTTAACATGCAACAGGCCATGGAAGAATATAAAAAGAAACAGCAGATTTAGGAAATGACTTCCAATTCTGTTTGCCTAATCCAGTATCCATTTGTATCAGAAGATGCCAAATGAAGACTATAAAATTGTACAGAGATACACCTTCAATATTCCCCTAAACACACAATCATCAGCCAGAAGTTAAGAAACTTTTTCTTCCTTAAAGCTTTTGAAAATGTACCGATCTCTTGCGGCTTGTGGAAAAATTGAATTTCAGTCTGATTTTAGATGAAGAAAGACTTCACCAATGACAAGAGACAGAATTTAACTTGGTCGGTTCAAAGATGAAGTGGGAACATGGTGTTGTTTCCTAAAGGTAAAAGCTTTCATTAGCTCACAAGTGGACAGATTCTGTGACTTTTTCTCTGCATAAGCTTTTACACAAAAGTCTAGAGTCTTCTTATGATTTCCAACTTGAAAAGTTTCAGAATTGTTCTTGAAGTAATACACAAATAGCATGAACCACTGTGAAGTAGTAGACAAAGCCACAATATTTGATTCTTTCAATCTGACTTATGGACTTTCTATTTCAACAACTAAATAATGCCAACAGTGATAAATTGTCATTCAAGTGTTTCCATGAATCTGGTCTTCTCTTTATGAAGAGGTTGTTTATAGATATGACAGATTTACATCTCCTTAATGATTCTGTTAAGACAGAATTAAAGCATACATGAAGCTCATCACTCAGTTTCATTCTATTCAGTTTATTTACATTGTTCTGATCAAAACTGAGGCTTATAAGTCATATGTACTCCTTCGCAAGCTCTTCTTATTTCTGCAGAAGAATCTAAGTTTATATTCAACAGTATAGGAAATGAGCCTACCAATCTCTGATCTTTCTGCAAATGTTTAATTTAAAACTTACGTGTTTAAGAAACAGGAAGCCCTTGAGGGAAACTAGGCATTATTTAGGAAAATCTGAGGGTCCATTGCATTAGACAACAATGCATTTAAAATCTTCTATGCCTCTTTTGAATACTTTTAGGTTTTTTTGGTTTGACTGTTAATTGTATCTTTGAACTTTTTTCAGCAAGGGAGAAATGGCTTGGCTGCAGAGAAAAATTGTTTGCACAGACTGGAGTTTACCTGTGAGTGAAATTCCACATCATTAGAGAAACATACAAAAGTCCAAAGCCATTTCAGTAAAATGCTTTGCTACATGTCACTAACCTCACAGTTTTATAAACAGTCTTGCTAGGATATAGATGGAATTAATTTTTAGCTTGGCAGTACCAGTGAAAAATGTGCTCTGTACTAGAAAGAGGCTCACCATTGTATATGTACATGCTCAGCAGAGAGTGTGGATGGCTTGTCCTGACCTCTGTCAAGCTAAATCAATTTGGATTAGATGAAACACGTCAAACATTTGGTTTAAGTTCCTGGATTTTGCTCAAAGGAGGATCCACTAAAACAGCCCCTCCAGCAGATTAAATCTAGATTCTGTGCATTGGTGGAGAGCTGGTGGCTGTGGCCTATTCTGTAAATATGGTTGGACACTGTATAAACTCCTTAATGTTACCTCCACTTATAAATATCGCATTTTAGATTTTTTGTCCTTAAATAAGCTTTTGAGAAATAAAATTCATGTGTTCAGAAAAAGAATCCGAAATACGATATGGTACCTTATACTAGACTAGCTGTATTTAGATTATTATAAAAAGTTGGGTATCTAATTTACATATCTCGCTAGAGTCTGAGCTATTTCAAGACTGCTCAGAATGAAATTAAGAAACTTTATTATTATTCCAGTGAATTTCTTGTTCTCATTTCCTTTATGATGGTTCTTTTCTTTGTATTGTCTCTTAGAAATGTCAGAGAATATTTTTCCTAAATGTAAATTAAAAAAACCCCAAACCAAACAAACTGTGTGTTGGACTTCAACAGTACAAATCAGACTAGCTTCACCAGAACACAAAAAAGATCAGCATGAGTGGGATATCTCTGGGTGATAGGAAAACTGATTTCAACCCTGTTGTCCTTTTAACCTGTTTGTTTAAAATAATCCAGCACTTTGTGCTTCTTTTGTCTGGATAAACAAATCTGGGAAGACATTTTTCACCCTTCTTCTGGGATAACTTTTTTAATCTCTTCACACAATATATTTACAAAAAATTTAGATGAATAGCCACAGCCTACAAAGAGGATGACTGTGAAATGACACCTGCTTATAATCAGAGGAAATTCTTGTTTTTTTAAAAAAAACCCCAAACATATTTCATATTTTCATGAAGTGGCTGCCATTTCTGGAAAAGGGACCATTATCTCTCCTCAAGATATGTCTTTCTAACAGTTTCAGAGTCCAGTGTTAAGAAATCTCAGCTGACTTAAAGTGGCAGATGATTCTAGCTGATTCCACAGTAAACTCAAGGTTGAATTAGGGACAAGCATCTGGTCACAGTCATAACAGATGAGGGATGGAGACAACTTTCTTCCCCTGGCAGCTTTACAGAGTATCTTGCTCAGAAGATGGACTAGACTGAAGTTTATAGTTTGTTCCTAAGAAAGCTGGAAGAAGAAAGGCGAGTGTGAATGAAAGGTATGATGACTCATCTCTAACCTCTCTGCACTCTAATTAACAGCATCTGAAAATATAGATGAATATAGCTACCTCTTACGTAGTTTAGGCTGGCCTTGCTCTCTGCCAGTCCAGATAACCACTGCCACAAACTCTGTTGAAAAAAAAAGAAATAAACGAAAATAGGAAGTCTCTCACTACTAGTGCATCAGGCACTTATTTGGGAGAAGGGAGCAAGCTCATCTTCATTTCAAGAAATGTCCTTTCCGTATTTATTTTTAACTGTGTGCAATCCCTTTTTTTTCCCCCCCTTTTTCTTTACTAAGAAATTGCAGGTAATTCTGCCTCTCTTTTTTACCATGGAAATCCACACACTTATCCAGCTTTGAACTCAAAACTCAATTCCCTGAAGGTGTTTCCTTCTGTGCTTGGAGGCTGCAATTTAAGAGTATTCTGAGAGTTTTCATGGGAGGAGAAAACATTGTCACTATTTCTCTTTGTCCTCAGAGGCCTTTTGAGCCTCTGTTGGGTGTTTTTCCCTCTGCCTGACACACTTGAAGGAACTTCTGATAATCCACCTAGGTCTTTTGAGACTAATGGTTTTTTGCTAAGCCAGCATCTGGAAAACCCTTGTGGCAGAGACCTTGTTTGTTGATGAGCAGACCAACCCCTGGGTGAGTTGTACCCTCAGAGCTTGCAAAACATTGGGGCAAACAACAAAAGACAGATGAAGTTACTTTTTTAGCACAATAGATAATTACTACTCCATGTACCCATCACACTTGACTGTAATAATGTTATATGAAAATTTTAATAATATATGGATGTCAGGAAAACCTAATTAGGTCCTGGATTTCCCTAGATTTTATAATGTATAAAGGCAGTAGGTCTTCTCAGTTTACTGATACCACAGAGTGGTGTGTAATATACCCATACTCAGTTTCGCCAGATTTAATGAGATTCTGGAACTCCAAACTCTGCATAGACAGCTAAACATTTCAGTAAAAGTCTCTGGATAGGCCAACAAGGTATACTTTGTAAACCTATTTTCAGCTTTTAACCTGCTCATGGATAATTTCATGCTGTTTATATCACTGTCAAATCTTGCTCCAAAACTGTTATGAAAGCAATTTTTGCTACTGTTATCAGCCCTTGAAGACAGTCACTTTAATGGCCATGTACAGGAGACATTAGTGCAATATGTGAAAATGCTATACAGTCATGATGCTTTTTATTAAAAGAAAAAAAAAAAGATAGATATTGAATAATAGGATATTTTAAAAAATAGGAATGCATCCGGTTTTTTTGCCTCTTCCTTTTTTAAAGCTTATTTCAACAGTATGCCCAACCATGCCGCTGAATCTGGCCCTACATTTTCAGCAGTGCTGGAAAGCACCCTCAGTAACTACAGAACTCAATCCCAACAGCCACAAGGACTTGTCATGTGTGAAGGGCTGTTGCGGCCGTTTTACTTGTCTGTATTTTGGTTTGTTCCATGTACCCTGGTTCACTTTTGGTTTGTTCTCCCTGACAGTTATTTGTCCCCTCCCCCAGTTAACCAAAGATTTCCCTCTCTCCCTTGTCATTCTTCCCTCAACCCTGCCCCAAGCCCTGGAAAGTTCTCTGATATTTTGTTACCCATTGGCTCATACGAATGTATCCCCTCCTCCCTACTCCCCTATTGGCTATGTTATATGTCCCTCATCCTCATACTCCACTCCCAATACTGTCTCATTGGTTGTACCCTCGTACCCACCCCTGAGATTCCCTGGGGTATAAAACCCCATGTCACTGTGAATTTGGAGCCACTCAGGTGCTCCTCCCAGCTGGACAGTATCTGTGTGGTGTGATCCTGCCAGCTATCCCCATTGGACAATAAATTGGGTCTGGTACATCCAGCTAGGGTCGTCCTCGCTTCTTTTCCTCCCCACGCCTTCGACAACAGCCTGCAAAGCTGTGACAGGTCTGTTGCTGCAGCCGCTTCTGGGCAGAGGCGTTCAAGAGGAATCTCAGGAGGAGTCACCCTCAACCGGCGCAGCCTTGGCATACCGGGCAGCCAGGCACGCGTCAAAGGGTGGCTTTTGCAACTTGCTGTTTACACCTGAAAGGCACATAAATGCATGGGACTTGGAAAAAGTGGTGACCTTACCGTTACTTCAGCATTATCCTTAAACTTTGAGAAGCATTAAGAGCTTTACTTTGATAGTCAGGTTTGACTTATTGACAGCTCTTTTTCATTTACTTGATTGACACTTGCTCTTTTCATAACAGGCTGTTGTTGGTCCAGTTCTTCATCATCTGTAGTGCACAGTATAGAAGAAAAACAAGGAAAAAGCCTCCCATCTGAGACTAAATATGAAAAGACTTGAGAACCAGCACATCTTTGATTGCATAGGTCGTTTATAAACTCTCTTAAGAGGAAAAAGTATTTTTTTCTGGACCATGTGCGTTTCTAAAACAAAGGAAAAATGAAATTAATAACTACTTGTACCTGCCTTTTATTAAAAAAGGCAAGTTGTGGTTGTGCTGTGGAAATTAGAGCACTTCTGCTTTTGGGACAAAGACATGGAGTTTTACAAAGTAAATTATTCTGTTGAGTTCAGACAAAGAAACACTGCCCACAAATGCAGAGGAGGTTCTCCTTTAGCAGTGTGAAGACATGTATATGTCGAGAGGTCCAGATAAAAAAGGTGTGAATTTATGTGAACATGGAGTAAAAAAAAAGCAGTGCATGACACTATCTAAGTTAACTTTTGGGTCCAACTTCTGTGATTCAGAAGCACCAGAAAAAAAAACAAGTGGTTTTCATTAATTTTTGAATTTCAATGAGCTCTGCTTAAAAGCAAAACCGTTCAAATCTAATGCAATGTTTCTCAGATTCAGAATGGTAGAAATTTACTCACATAACCATGAATGTTTGTCAAATGAGAAGGAGCAGTTTGACACAGAGAAGAAAAGATCATTCTTCTGAGATCTCCTTAGCAAAACTGAGAGCTGAGAAACCTGGATAGCTAAGATAAGATTCAAACAGGCATCAAAACATGAATTTCCTCCTTTGAGCTGAACTCTGCTTCCTCAGTTTCAGAAGTGCTTATGACATCTACAAGACTCAGTAATGAAAGACTGAATGACATGGAAGAAAAATTACGGCTGAAATGCTGTTTTTTTAAGAAAGAGAGAGCTGGAAGGTACAGTTCCTGAGAACAACAACAACAAAGAATGAACAGCTTTTGTTCATGTTATAAATATAAACTAGAAATGTTCTCTACCTTGCTTTCAGGGAATTGCCACTGATGCCAGCTGAAAAGTTACTTAGTTGCTTTGTCTTCTGGTAAACTTTGCATTTTGTTTGAGCTAGAATGAGCATTATATCAAGAAGAATTTCTAGCTCATTTAAGAATGAAAAGTGTAGGTACATGCCTAAGATCATCATTATTTTCCAGGTTGTCTCAATTTACTAAAATCAAATGACATTTATTGGGGGAAAAGTAGCCATCCCTGAAGCTCAGAGCTAGAACTATTGAATTCCACAGTATATAAAGAGAAATACATATTTTTTCCCATTTTAGTTGGAATGAATTTCTCTCAGGACGACTGTGCCTGTTGTGTTAAATTTCTTATCTTGAAAAACTCTCCACATTCTTCTCTGACAAATACAAAATTTAAATTTCTCCAGTTCTACTCTGGAAGGAGTTTTAAAACATGAAATTCTTCAAAAATCCACAAAGTCAGTCAATGATTGAAACAAAGTGTTTCAGACTATTGCAATATTGTTACATAGTCTCACATGATATTTTTCTTTTTATCTTGTGCTAAAGATGGGAAAAGTACAAAACAGGAGATGGGCAAATAACAGAAACATTCAACGCTAGAGCAAGATGGAAAGTCAGATTACTGTTCAGCTCTGCAGAAAGAATTCAGTTACTATGAAAATCATGTCAGATTATGTGTGATAATAAAAGGATGATGCACTGTATCAGTTCACCTAGAGAATTGATTGCCATCCAGAAACTGTACCTGGTCCATAAAATATGCTTTTCTGCTCACAGGATCTATGAGCAGATGGAACTATAATTCAGGGAATGTGCCTTGAATGGCTAGAGGACATTGTCATTTGTGTGTCATGGTGGGAGGTGAATGAGATAAAACATCATTCATAGAATCACAGAACTACAGAAGGTTTGAAATTGGAAAGGACCTTTGGAAGTCATCTGGTCCAACCCCTCTGCTCAAGAGGGGCCACCCAAAACCACTTACCCAGGACTATGTCTAGTTATTTCCTTGGTATCTCCAAGGAGGAGATTCCATAACTTTCCTGGGAAATCTGTCAGGGCTTAGACACCCTTAGTCACAGAGAAAGTGTTTCCTGATGTTCAGAGTGCTGCACAGACCCTCCTGTGTTTCAGTTTGTGCCCTTTGTCTCAGGTCATGCTACTGGGCACCACTGAAAAGAGGCTGGCTCCATCCTCTTTGCAGCATTCCTCCAGTATTTACATGAATTAGTAAAATCTCCCCTGAGCCTTCTTTGAGGCTGAACAGCCCTGGCTTTCTCAGCCTTTCCTTATAAGATTCCTCTCATAGGAGATTCTCTAGTCCTCTAGTTATGGTTGTGGCCCTGTGTTGGGCTCCCTCCAGTATTCCCATGCCTCTCTTGTACTGGGGAGCCCAGACCTGGACACAGCACTCCAGGCCTGGCTTCACCAGTGCCGCAAGAAAGAATGTCTTCCCTCAGCCTGCTGCCAAGACTTTGCCTAATGCAGGGCAGGATGACACTTGCCTTCTTTTTTGCAGGGGCACGTCGCTGGCTTGCGTTCAGCTTGGCATCCACCAGAATGCCCAGGGCTTTCCTGTCAAGCTGTTCTGCAGCTGGGTGGTCCCCAGCATACACCAGTCCTTGGGGTTGTTTTCTTACAATGAGATCTGTTGAAAACTTAAGTGAGTCAATGCCATTGCTAATATTTGACATGAAGGAATGGGGGTCTCATAATGGGTTCATCCTTTCATTCTCAGAAGGAGAAATTGTTATTTTCTGTTAAATTTTGACTTAACCCTGGGATATATATCAGGCTTGAGAAGAAAACATCAGTTAAAAATCTCTAGTATTCAGAGAAAAGAAGCCTTCACCAGCTCTCACTCTTTTGTTTACCAGCCAGTCTGAGTCAGACAGGAAAATTTTTTGCTCCTGTTCAGAGCTATTCCTTCCTCTTGGGTTGATGCTGGATTTGCATCCACTCTGAGTATCCCGTTTCTCTGAACTGCAGGTGGAGACCTGCTTGGCTGGACTGAGTGTGTGCTGCTGGGACCAGCCAAAGGGATGCTGGGCTAACAGCTTTCCTACATACAATCACAGAGGGAGATTAAGTTTGATTTATAAACAAGTGATGTACTAGCAACATGTGACACTTCTGGAAAATCTGGGAGTTAATCCAGATTGCTAAAGTAACAATTTTTTACCCCTCACTTTAATGTTGCTTTATTACAGCTGTTGAAAGTGTTGTTAAGTCCTTATGATCATTGTCCTCCTTACACTATAGAGTTTATTTTGTTGTATTTTGCTTCTTTGCATAGTTATTTGTATCTTAAGGAAAAAAAAAGACATTTAAAATCATCCAAAAATCCATTTTTATCACTTTGAACAAAGGCAAATATGGATCAAAAACCCTTTGTAACATTTCTTCCTTCCAAAAGTATTTTGTTTATAAGTGCCTTTTCAGTGCAGTTTTATTTTTCAAAAGCAGATATTACAACTGCTTAATTCTGAGACAAATATTTTGTCTTTTCGCAGCTTTGAGGAGCTGAAACAGAAAAAAACAAAGGAGGTCTCATGCTATTTGAAGAAATTGAATTCATATCAGAGGAAGGGCTCTGAACAACTCAATATGTTATCCTACAGAGTCAGATGGTTAGGGGACAGGTAATAGTCACAGTAAAAATCACACAGCCATAAAAATAATGAATTGAAGACTGCTGGAACAGAACTCTACTACATGCTTCACACTTCTGATTAATGAAAACTGAAATCTAAATTAGACTATCAAAACTCACTTAGCACATCAGTGTATTTTGTTACAAAATACCTTCAATTAACATTTTGTATAATCTCAGGTTATTAATTGTCATTATTTTATTCCTCCTCTCCCCCTATCCTCCCCCGTTCATTAACATTAACCATGGGAATAACCTAAATTTCATTTAGATCTAGAGGCCAAGAATGCAAATATTTGGGGACTACTCCCTGGAAGTAAGTTTCCTTGTGTTTTTCCATTATGGATGGCAGTGTGATTATTTGCACTTTCCACATAATGGGTATAAAATACTGTCACTTCTGAGTTCTCTACCCCCTCATACCCACACGACTTTATCGCCTGATTTTACGTTTATGTGTAAAATACACGCAACACCCTTCCTGACAGAGCTCTACTCTGTTTTTCCCCATGATCTAGTTAAAAGTTGTGAGGCAGCAGAGATCCCCTACTGGCATCATGGATTGAGAAAAATGTTGAAAGAGTTGCTAAGGAGAGGCATAAATTGTACAGTTATGAAGGAATTTGGCTCAGCTATCAAAAGATTGTGTTTTACCCCAAATACCATGATGAAACTAGATTAGCACATCCTTGTCTTAGTGGTTGTATACATTGACAAACAGGGTTGAAAACACCTTCTCGCTTTCCCATTAGTTCCCCAGATATTTGTTGCCACCTCTCAGCTGCAAATTGCAGTTATTCCCATTGTCTGTCAACTTCACAAGTCACATTATCACTTGGCTCAAGAAAATATTGGCAGCAGCCACAGAATGGGATTAGGAAAAATCACTAAGATGAAGTAAAAAGAAAGTGAACATATAAACAGAAAAAGATGATCTTCCTCCTAAAGTGCAAAATCCAGAGTGAAAGCAGAAGGCTCTGGGCTAGTGTATGTGATCCTGGAATTGATAATATCCACCTCTGGAGGAAAAAACCGTGCTCTTCTCAGCACAAAATGCAAGTATTTGTTCGTGGTTCAAGTGTACAAACAACATGTATTCCATTGTCACTGCCGAAGTCTATGTACCAACAACTAAAAGCCTCTTTCTCTGACCTGCTGAGGGTTCATTACAAGGGTATCCAGAGAGAAGGAAAATTGTAGATAAGTTTGGGAGCAGGAGCACACTGTATGTTTAGTCTCTGCTATGCTGTGCCTGACTTTTGCTCTTTTTAAGAGCTAGGTCTACTTTTTCTCGATTAATTGGGGTCAGGGGATAGGTGATAAATACAGTCTGTATTCCTGCAATGCCAATCATCCCTCTTTTGTAGAAGGTATAAGCAGTAAGAAAAAACGAATACAGGAAATTTATGAATTATTTGGATGCTTGCAGAAAATGTTAAATGGGCACACTGAGCCATTGCTTACCTGTTGACAGGACTCCCTTCTGAGCACAGCTCTCCCTGTGTCCCTGAGGGTTTCTTGGGAAAGTTTGTCAGCAGCCATTGGTTCTGGCATTTGTCATTGCACTGTTATCTGTCACAGGGACAACTCGCTGGACAGAACCTGCCAGGCCGCTGGGACTTCACTTTCTACCAACACAGCTCAACAAAAGCTTCACCATGAAAATGCTCCCTTCCCTCCCTTGCTGACTCCATCTGGGAGGTTCTGCAGGGATATTTGCAGAGTGGGGAGGCACAGCAGGAGTGCTGAGCAGCTCTGGCAAAGGTCAGCATCAGAGACTGAGCTTGCTACAGCTCTGCAGGGCAGCAGGGGCAGGTCATGATCACAGCTCTCTTTAGAGCTGCTCTTGCCAGCACGGGGCCATCCTTGTGCTCAGCCAGCCAAACGAGAAGCTGCAAGGTGCTCGAGGCTGTGACACACTTACAGCCTAAATTTATTCACACACAGTTACACTTCTGGGTTCTCAAGTCAGCACTGTTTTTTTAGCTTACTCAGCCCTTCTTTTTTTCCTGGGTTTTAGCTACCCCATCAGCTAGATTTGCAGAGCTCAATAATATTCCCAGTTGCCTTATTTTTACTGGACTGAACAGTAAAGAGTTTTTCAGTCTCCTCTTATACAAGAGATTATGCATTTCTTGAATTTTTCTAGTAGCTGTTCTGTATAGCTCTTACAGTATGAGGTAATTTTTTGGTGTGGGTGACTAAAAGTAAACCCAGCACTTCATCCTCAACAATGTCCTCATTTCATTGGAAATACATTCCTGAATGTCAGGGTTTGGAAGTAAATAACTGTCTTTGTTGACTATGGATTACACTAAACAAGCAAGTATAGATCAGACTAAAAATCAAAATATATTTATAGACTAGAAGAAATTGGCATGGAGTAATGTGGAAGTTTATATGCTTCAATTATACAGCTAGAAACAAACAGCAAGAATAATTTTCATAATTTGTAGTAGGTTAGTAAATATCACCTCTTTTCTTTCCAGCCTCCTCAGAGATGTAGGTAAGTTTGCTTTTGTTGACACAGTATTGGGTTTGCTGCACTGTGTTTAGCTTCAGTTAGACTGATGGGATCATCCAGAAAGCTGTTTGGAAAGAACTTCCCATAATGATGTTATTTGAATATCCAGTGGGATAAACAAGTGAATTTCACCCTTTTTCTATGTAAACAGTCATTTTCTCTGCTAGTCAAATGAATTTAGGAAAGTACATAGGTCTATTTTTATTGTCCAGATCATTAGAAATTTTCACATTGTTCATTTTCTTCAGGCTTATATTAGTTATTTTCAGTACCTATATCCCAAACATTTTCTAATAATGTACAAATATCAAAGCAATAATGCACAGCAATGTGTACTATGCACACCACCATTCTTGTACTACTGCTATAATATGTATACAAAATAGACAGAAACTGTTGAAAAAGCACAGCAAGCCAAATAAACACTTCATCACAAATATGATGCTGAAAGGAGAAAATACAGAACTAAAACATCAGCACAGGTTAACATGTTGTTGATACAGAGAGAAAGAATTCAGATCAAGGCTCAACCATCTTTCAAATGCAAAAGTAAGCAGAACTGAATATAAAGGAAAGTCAGAAATGTCTTGTACTGCTTTATCTCTGGGAGCAAGACAGAGATGGGAAAAAATGAAAAAGAAAAACAAAAGACCTGAAGCAGGCTTGAAATAGGAACAAAGATTAAACTAGACAGAAGCAAGTGTGGAGGAGTAAGAGTGGAATGAAAGAAAATAATGACATTCTATCAAAGGAAAATGGAAGTAAGTTTTCCTTCAGAATAAAAGAGGTGACTGCTATTCTGTGCAGATATTTTACATTTCACTACTCCAAAGCATCTGGAAAAAAAAAAAATCAGAGGGCTTTTGTTCATTGGAGGTTCAGTTTCTCTATTTTTTTTTCTTCTGTACCCGGCTAAGTTCTTCCAGTGTTGTGCAGTCATGTGCTATGCACCTGGAAAAGAATGCATGTTTTACACAATTATAGTTCTGCTAAAAAACAGTGAAAAAGAGAGAGAAAAATGAATTAAAGAATAGTTGTGTTGATTTTAAAATTATTTTATACAGTGCAGTGTTTCTCTTTTTCATCCTGTTTGCACCATTTTTATTAATGAGCTGCAAACTACTCTTTGGGTTATTTCACAACAGCAGTGCTTACACTTGCACAGCTTAGACCCTAGGAGATATTTTTTTCTTTCTTAGGTATTTTCTGGTTATTTGTAGCATGTTTTTATTTTCTGCAGAGATTTCTGAAGATTTGGGTTATGTTAAGTCAGTTCTAGAAAGTAAAATATAAATGGGTGAAGGAAATACTGCAAATACATTTTAAATAAATTCCCAAGAGGAATTCCTTTTCATAACATACGATTCAGTCCCCAGTCTCCACCACCAAGAACTGCCAACCTATGCATTTATTTGATGTATAGAATAGTTAGAGAAGGATGTCTTTAAAAAGGTGAGACTTGCCACTGGTCTTAAGAAATAAAATGTACCACAGGGACCACTTGCATATTAAACAAGTCTTTAGCAAGACAGGAACTTTGGAGGAGTTTGTTCATTGTGACTACTGCAGGAACATTCTGCTTGCCATCATGGAAAGCAACATGAAGAAAGAATAAGCTTTCCACAAACACTGTGTGTCTTAAAAATGTAGTGTTTGTGCATGAAGGTGACAATCCTTGATATTTTCCTCATCTTCCTTCTTGTGTCATTACTGAAATTGCAGAAGATATTTAGGAGAAAGAAATGTTGGTTACCAGATCTTCCCCTCAGCACAACTACAGAGGCAGGATAACAGTTGGAAAGCGGTGACTTAGAAAGGATGGGTTTGGGAGACAGAAATTCTGAAGACATTCAATTTGATCGAAAGTGTGTAGAAAAATAAAAGTATTCCACTGATCCATATTTTTTTAAATATATACCATCTCATCTTCATGGCATTTGGTTTTATTCTCCCTTATTTCATTTCCTCTCACCTGGTTGCTCAGAGGACTGAAATGCATAATTGTCTTTGACTACTGAGTCCACAATACCCTAGTTAATAGCCAACTGCCAGTAGAGATAGACTGAGATCTGCTGACACCTCACATGCTATACATATACATATACATATACATATACATATACATATACATATACATATACATATACATATACTTACCACTGTAATTTTAAGTATATAGACAACTTCCTTATCCTTGTCACTACAGAGGAGGTGGGATTGAATTGATTCGTTTATGGTATGGTTAACATAATGGCATATCGCAGCTCCAGGTTTACACTTTCATAGAACTTTCATTTGGTAATGACTGTGATAAATGTCAGGATTTATCAATAACTTTGATCACATTTTATAAGTATTCTCTAATTCTAAATAAATAGCTTTTGGTTGGAGTGGAATTTGAAGAGAGTTTGATTGTGGTCTCTTCTCTGTGGTGACCAGTGACTGGACCAGAAGGAATGGCCTGAAGCTGTGTCAGGGGAGGTTTAGGTTGGATATTTGGGCCAGAGGTGGGTTGGGCACTGGAACAGGCTCCCCAGGGAAGTGGTCACAGCACCAAGACTGAAAGAGTACAGAAGCATTTGGACACTGCTCTCAGGCCCATGGTGTGATTTTTGGGGCATCCTGTGCAGGGCCATGAGTTGGATTTGATGATCCCTGTGGCTCCCATCCAACTCATCACATTCTGTGATTCTGTGAAATTAAAAGAAAATCACCATGTAGCAAGTCCTAACAGTTCATCAATCCACTGGAAAAGATTTCCTTTTTGTTTGTAATTTTAGACACCATATCTGATTTAGATGAATTACTTAGCAATAACTAGGCATAGCTCTAAAACATGAAACATCTATTAAAGATAAAGGTTTAAAAAGGAGCAGGTTATACATCATAAGAAGAAAATATGAGGCTTTAAATACTGTTTTCTACATAAATCTATCCTGAACTTGTCATATTTGGTCTTTATGACATTTGCAAATTGTCCTAAAATAGTATATGCCTCTTACAGGAAATCCTGAGTTCATCATCATATGTGGTAGGTATTTTAAATCTACTGCTAACTTTTCATGTATGATTAATGGGTCTGTTATTTCAAATTTGATGTGCAGTTCACACAATATACAAGTGAGTTATGTTTAATAAAACATAAAAGTGAGATTCAGCTTCACAGTTCTAACTATGTTTAGCAATTTTTTTCACTATTGATTCAGATTCTCCCTGACTTTCAAACTTTCTTTTTTTTTTTTCTCTCTTGTAACAAAGTCTTTTACTATCTTACAAGGCAGATTACATCTGTAAGCTAATTTCCTTTGATATCCTTGTGGGAGTCCTCTTGATTGTTAGAATAAAAGTTCCTTATAGATTTCCAGTACCTATGACAGCCTAAAAAGTGTCCTCCATTATTTAGTTCTATGAATATCATATCTCACTGAAATGTAAAATACAAAATTGAGATCGTTGGCAGCTTCCAACGTGTTCAGAGAAACTGTCTACAACAGTTTGACTTGTAATAAATATAGGAAGAAGTTCACAAGGATTTAGGTGGGAGCCACTGAATTATAGAATAATTTAAGCTGGAAGGGAGCCCTAAGGGTCATTAAGAATGTCTAAGTCTAAGAATGTTAAAGAAAAACCAAAAATTAAAGCTGATACCTCTGTAGAACATTTACAAGGTGGATACTGTAGGCCCTGGCTAAATCATCAGTTCAGACATTCAGTCTTGCTCAGTCTCTCACCATGGCAGTACCTGGCAACTTGGACTGTAGCTCTGTAGATCTTGGAGGATGCAGAAACACAAAAAAGGCCAAAGCCTCTATTGTTGAACCCTAGTTCAAAGCTCTTCCTTACTGGATGCTCTCTTGTAATGACCAGAGAAGGTTCTGCCATGAAATGCCAGCCTGCATCTCACTGTGAGCAGAGTTTGTCCCAGACTGCTCTGGGCCCCAGCCGTTCTGTCGTTCTTGCCACAATGTGCTCCATGTCCTGTGAACAGCCCTTGCACTGGCAGTGCACAGTAAGGACCAGGGCTGCACAGGCATCACTGAAGAGCAGCACAAACCCTGAACCATCTCCCATGGATCAAACCCAAATGCTGATGACCTCTCTGTGCAATCTCATTTTATTTACTCAAAAGTAGGCCAGGGCTTCTCGGGGATAGGAAAGATTTTCTTAGGTTGTAGGTCTATGAAAAGGAAGGAGGATATAAATGTGGTGGTGGGGTTTATTTTTGGTGGTGGTGGGTTTTTTGTTTGTTTGTTTGTTTGTTTGTTTTTGTTTTGTTGTTTTCATGAGTGGTCCGAGAAAGCCCCAAAAGTTAACACATCAGATATTTCTGGCTGGGTCACATTGATGAGCTTTTGGTTTGCAACAGATAATGAATTTCTGAACTATACTTTAAATTTAGGCAAGAAAAATCCTGAGTGAAAGCTGATTTTAAGTGCAGTCCTTCAGCCCTGTGATAATCTAATACTCAATTGTTCCAAGAATATTCATTAGCAAAAGGCAAATTGTCTTTGACAGTCAATACTTTAGATACTTCTCTTTGATATCCACAGAAAGAAATAATTACTACAATTACTATTGTTTAAGCTATATTTTTGTTGATTATTGCTAGTGAAGCCATGATTTTGGTATTTCCTTTTCAGTTCTAATAATCTGAATTATTTGATTAAACCATCATAACATGAAGTGAAATAGGTCCAAAATAGCTTTGTATAGCTCTATAATTCATGGAATACAAAAGACATATTAATTATTTTAGGATGGCTTATAAGGTCTTAAATTCACATGCATTTTTCAAGGATATGTATTCCTTATGTTGCTGGAGTACCTCCATGTATGTCTTGCAAAAGCTCTCAATGCCAGCACTGATTATAAACTCCACCAACCAGATAAGCCTTGGAGCAGCTTTTGGGTATCTTCTATGTTATTGACTTGTGTCTTCTTCCAGGCAAAGCAATGTATGTGACAGGTTAAATGTTCGCTTTCTATCTGTGACTCACCTACTTTTCTTTTCTTTCTCCTTTAAAGATTTTTTTTTCTCTTGG
This sequence comes from Picathartes gymnocephalus, assembly GCA_013390045.1. Lineage (NCBI taxonomy): Eukaryota > Metazoa > Chordata > Aves > Passeriformes > Picathartidae > Picathartes > Picathartes gymnocephalus. Next base: position 31,886 of record WEKY01004256.1, on the reverse strand, counting down.
CTAAAATTTCTGCTGCTCTATCACTGCAATTTTACTATTATGAGTCATAGATATTTTAAATTTATTTACATATTTAGCAATCAAATACATTTAAAATGTGTAAGGAAGCAGATCTAATTTATAACCTGAAGGAACCTTGTCCATTTCTAGAGGAAAGCCCATGTTGTTTAAAGCCCACTTTAGAATTCTTGTACAATTTCCTGGTCCAGAGGAGTTTTGTATGTATTTATAACATTGTCTATCTGCAGTAACATTCCTTTAAAATTATACCCAACTAAAAAAATACAGATTCCAGAAATGTGGTTTCATTTAAATTAACCTTATTTCAGTGCTGTTTTTGTATCACATTATTTTAATTCATTGTAATGAAAAAAGCTCTTGGAAAACATATAAAATTATATGATATTGATTTCTTCCTATACAAATGTCTATTATAAGAATATTTTTTGACTTAGAGAAGGCAGAGAACCTTGTGTCTGCTTGTTTTATGAAAGGCATGAATTTTATTAATGCATTCAGTTCCTGACTGTCAGGGACTGTTGGCTGAGCAGAATTGTGCAGATACTGGCATGAAAGCTAAACAACAGTTACAGGAAAAATTTGGCCTGACTCGTCTCATTGGCATCTATCAATCTACAAGGAATGCAATCCACAAGAATTTTTTTCCTCATTTTTTTGAAAGAACGTAAACAATCCTGAATCTCATGGAGGAAACACACATTCAAAACACAGGTTAGAGAAAGTCTTATCAGCTGAGAGTTATTTCCATCCCATCTTTCATTTATGTCAGCAAACTGTGAGTAGAGATTGCCTCACAGTCAGGAATTTTAAAGGCAGCCCAGATTCTGGCTTTGTAACACTAAAAATCATTTTTATTCAAGGATAAAAAATCCTTTCCAAAAAGGTGAGAGTAAACTTAATAATGAAGTAATCCTTGGTTTTATTCCTTTGAAATTAATGAAGTTTTTCACTTTTATTTTCCCCTCTTTGACATTTTGATTAGTGTTAACAGGAGTATCCCATGCTGGTGCCTGGAAAACAGCGAGCACTGAGGTTTGAGAGCATAAACCTCCGCCTGGGAACAGCATGAATTGTCCTCTGCCTTGTCATTGACATCTGTGGGACTTCGTGTACAGGTAATATTCTCAGCTGGTGGAAAGCACAGGGTTTTGGTATTTACATAACACCTGGACAAGAATTGCTTCATTGATTATTTAAACAGGAGTGGGGGTGGAAATTCTGCAGAGCATGCCAGAAATGCAGCAGAGACCACAGAGTAGTCAGCCCAGCTTAATGCCTCTGGAATCCCTGGCAAAAAAATACTGAGCATTCAAACTTTTGTTTTCTCCTTTAAGCATATTCTGCTGTTCTTGCTGTATAAGGAGTAGGAACATCTTTGTTCACTTTAAAGCAATACCAGTGCAAGATTTGGTTTGAAACACAGCAATATAGAAAATCCTCTGAGGTCACCAAAATTATCTCCCACTGATGTCAGAGTAATTACAACAATGATAAAAAAATACTGTCTTGCTGCAATCACATGAGGTTCCTGTGGGACCTTAAAACAAGATTCATATTTCAATTCCACACAAAGGCCAAGTGAAAATGGAACTATCTTGTGGGTAGTTTCTTTGCATCAAGAGAGTAAGGATATTATAATTTATCCAGATCATTCTTGCTTGGCACTTTTGATATTGATCTGTGAGCTAATCCTACAATATTCAGACTTTATCTGAGAATAATTAAGATGATCAAATATTGTGTGATCTCAAATCAGGAACCAGGATGAAAACTCCAAAATAAAGATCACTCAGAGAATATGTAGGCTTAGTCTTGCATCTCAGCTATTAAATTTTTTTTGCAAGCAAGTAGTCATGTGCTCACAGCTATGAATATATGGCAGTTTAGCAGGTCTTTAGAATTTCTGGTGTTCAACCCTACCCTAGAACTTTCTCAAATATTTATTTAAAATAAAAAATTGATAATAAAACTCCTGTCATTTGCCTCAAATTTCAGGTAGAAATAAAATAAAAAAAATATTTTATTTTTATAAAATAAAAATAAAGGTAGAAATAGAAATTATTCAAATTATGACAATTTGCAGCTCACTTAACTGTTTCTATCTGCTTTACAATTGGTCCTGGACATGGACATATGTGCTAGATGAAAATAAATTGATTTCTGATTACAGTGAATCCAGTATTTGCAAAACAACCAGCTCTATATCACAAGATAAACTAAGCCAGCATGCAGAGTCTCTCTTCAGAGGTGGACATTTATTTTGTAATAGGCTATGTCAACTACAAAAGATATCTTAAAAGTGTGATCTTAATAGCACAGGGGGCACTGTTGAGTCTTCTTTAACTGTTCAGCTCATGCACTCACGGAATATTTCCCCAAACCATAATCCTTTAGTCATTTGGTAAATATTAAGAGAACGCATTATTCCCATGTGGGCTGTTGACTCTTAGAGTTCAAAAGTAGGCAAAGTACACTACTTCCACTTCTCTTATTGAATAATAATAAGATTTTGAAGGCTAATTAAAGGATTTTGAGAGAGAATATTAGAGAATTAGATGCTTAAAGTCCTTTGTCTTTAATAAGAATAACCTGAATGGGTATATAGGGATATTCATTCCTATGTATAGTCCTACTACACATTAGGACAGATATGTGACCTTTGCCAGTGTCAGAATGTGGTCTAAACCCCTTATTTGCCAAAATACATTGCCTAATTTGGTCTTAGGAAAATATATTTCTGACTACTTTATATCCTCATCTTCTGTTTTTCCTCCTTTGTTAAAAAAGTCTGTGGATTATCAGATGAAAATTGGAAGTACTCACAGCTGGAGGTCTCTATGTGAAGTTCTTAGAGAACTATGGATAAAAGCTTATGCTTTATTGTCATTTTCACGTTATGTTTTTTTCAGAAGGATAGAGTGGGTTGTTTAAGACCTTGGTTGAGAAGACTTTGGTGGTTTTAGGACATATTATTATTAGTTGTGTTATTAGTGTTTTGTTTGGGTTTGGAAATAATGACAGACCTTGACAGTTTCACAAGTTGAACCACAGTACTGGCAGATGTGAACTAATATCTAAATGACCATAATTAAGGATGGACAGGAAAAAAAGTCAGAAAAAGACCTCTGAAGTACTTGGTTTCTACTACCACATTTTGTCTTCACCTTTTATTTTTATTTTTAAAAAAATATACTGTATTCAAAACTACATACTCTAAATCTTACCTCATTTTGAATATCTGGGTTTCTATTCTGTTAGTGATTGCAATACAGCAAATATATCCTTGGAAAACCAGGAACATGGAAGTTTAGAAGGAGCAGTGTGACATGAACTGATTAGCAAAAGAGTTGTTCCATAAATGTCATAATCTCACCAAGTATGGCTTTTTATATCAGAATTTTTCAATGCTATACTTTCTTACAGACTATTGTTTCAAAAGACTAGATATATTGTGTTTAGTCTTTAAGCAAATGCACTGAATTCTGAATTTAAATCCCTAGCCAATTATGTACAATCCTGACTAGTCATTACACAAAAGCATTTTTAGAGTAATTGAAAATCAACGAGGCAAAACCATTTTGTGGGAGGAGCAGAGCAAAAATTGTGAAGAATCTATGATATGACTGCAGGTACAACATACATTTTGTTTTCTATATATATAAATGTTTTATATGTATATATATATATATGCACATTTAGAGTTACACAAATATAAATACATACATTCAAAGTAACACTGGAAGAAAAAGAATATATTAAGGATTGTGCTCTCCATCATATGAATTTTCATTGCAGACAGGGAAATGTACTCCTTTTAGAAGATGTTAAATTAATGAATCTGCTTTTCGCAGCAGGGACCAGAAGGCACAGTGCAAATTTTGCTTTAAAGTTGTCAGCATAAATCATGAAAATAAAATCTGGTAAAATATTGTTAGGATATTGGTAAGTAACTTGGTGAATAATGTAATGAATATTAAACAATCAATTTACTCAACTAAAGCAATAATTGAGTGGTGGTGTGAGCTGTTTAAAAAGTCAGCCAGCTTGGCAGCCTGGCTATTAAAGAAACTGCTCTGCAAGCATTTGACAGACTCTTGATTTTGGTTTTGAGTCAAAAAACATCAAAGAAAAGGAAGAAATGCTGGGGGAAACTTGTTCTGAAATGACAAGACCTGGCACTTTGGATGAATCTCCAAACTTGTAGGCATTAAACTTCTCTTCTACTTTTTAATTTTTTAACTCTGTAATGCCCAGACTGTTGCTATAAACTATATGAATAAATGTGTTTTCTGTGGCACAAGTGGCAGGATGAGTTGCATGATGTAAACTTTTACTTATTTATTAAATATGTTAGAAATTCTCAAAACCAGTGTCTTTGCTGATGGATAGGAAGATACAGAAATAAGGAGAAATAATGATGAGACATAGAGATATACATATACATACTGTTTAAATTAGTGGAACACAAGGTATTTAACAATTGGATCAAATTTTCATTTTACAGATAGAAAAACCCCCAAATATGTTTTCTGATATTTTTTGCTAATACATTAAAATAGGAAAGTGGGGGAAAGCTCTCTCAAAACATCACTAGACCAGAGTGGACCAGAGAAATCATGCCTGAGGTTACCAAGCATTTGATCCAAAGCCCATTGAACTCAGCTGGAGATTTTTTTCAACTTCAGCAAGATTTGGATGAAGATAAAAATATTTTTCCTATATCTTCAAAGAAGATGCTACAAATGTAATTAAAAATAAAGGAAGAAAGTTGCTTTAGTTCTTTCAAATAGATCCCCACATAGTTATTTCTGGATAATAAATATATATTTTCATACACTTTTTTGTTATACTAAAATTCTGGCACAAATGTAGAAGTATTCAAAAATATATGTTAGTTGCACTTTATGAAAGCAGCAATAGCACACACCTATATATTATTCCAGCATTAACTAGCTCTTAACCTGACTATTCTCATCTATTTACAGTATTCATGCACAGAACCAACATTTGTGCTTCCCTTTATTTTTCACAGCTGGGCATAATTTTTAATATTTTGTTTTTGCTTTATCTAGAATAGCATTAAGTAATCAGTTGCCACCTTCATTTTAATGATCATTCAGCATCAGTTTGAGTTAAAGGTGCAATGTAAAGTAAAAAGTGAGATTGGAGAGACCTTTGCACCTTATTCTCATTAGTTTCAGTAGGAACAGGATTAATTATCAATACCCATTTTCAGAAAAATTTGTACAGAAATATCACCTTCCACAATGTTCGGCCATTTGACATTTTGGAGCACAGCCCCTTCTCCAGGCTGATCCCTATTCTTTGACCAGGTCTGTGCAACACAGGGCAATTTAGAGGCTGGCTTCAATCCAAGGAGCAATACTTTCTACCTGCATCACAGCACAAGCGAGGGATTGCTTTGCTGCAGTCGCTTGGCTTTGGCACAGCAGAAGCTGGTCAGGGAGAGCAGCTGTCACCTCGGAGCTGCCTCAGAAACCCTCCCAGGACTGCAGGGAAGGGTTCCTCCTGTGTGCTGGGGGCACAGGGCAGCCAGCTCACAGCTGCCCAGCTCTCGCATCTTCATCTGGAGACACAAGGAGGCAGAGAGTGGGGAAGGCTTTTCTGTTGGTAGAAAAAGAAACTGGGAATACTGCTGGTGGTCCTGAGTGTGTGAAGGAGAGACAATGATGATTGGGGAATAGAAGACCCTCTTTCTCCTCTCCTTTGGAGAAACAGTGGTGCTCAAGGAGAGAGGAGCCCATGACTCTGCAGTTTCATGTCCAGAGGGGTCTGACAAAATCTGAGAAAGAAGGAGCAGCACTTATATTACTGCCCTTAATCCGTCTCAATATTAAATACATTAAGTTAATCACTTTTGATATCCCTGTAGTCATTGGAGAGGCATGAGGCTCAGTTCACCCTTGAATGTATATCTAAAGAGAATAAATGTGCTCATTTTCTGCAAGAAAAGGAGTGATAGGGAGTAATGCACCCTAAATTTTAAAGCAAGAGTCTTATCCAGTCTTTGCAAAAAAACTAAGATATTTGCCTTGGTGTACACTGATGATGTAAGATACCATGGATACTTGCTCTCAACCTTAAGAGAAATACAAAGAAACAGTGCTAGCTTTTATACTTAAAGCTGACACTGTGTGGAGGTGGTGTGTCACAGAACACCTACCAAACTGTGGTGTGAAAAACATCCTTCCACTGGGAAACCTGGGTAGAAAAACATTTACTTTCAAGTAGGCAAAGAACTGCTCAGTAATAATCTTAGCTGAGGTGTTTGTGCAGAAGACCAGGAGCAGAAAAAATGCCGAGTAGAGAATTTTACAGTAAACTCCCTCAAATAATAGCATCTTGTTTATTGAATTTTTGGCATCTCCAGAGGTGGAAGGCACCTGCAGTGTAGTTTCAGTACTGCAGTTATGCATGTGAGTAACTGGCTTCCATCCACAATCCACTTTTTTTTTTTTTTTTTCTGATTCTCAACAGTTGGCTTAATTTTAAATGTGAACTGAAAATTAAACTCGCTGAAGTCATATGTCACTCTTGAATTCAAGAAAGCCTGAATGCTTGTAGGATCAGCAAAATTAATTAACCTTAAAATGAGCTAGGCAGTCTTAGTTTAGAAAACAAGAAAGAGTCTAGCATATAAAAACAATAATAGAGATACATTTAAGGTTTGTTCCCTTTGAATTATCTCAGCAGTTAACACAACTTATTTAAATAAGACAGAGAAAGCACCTTTTTATAGGCAATAGATAAAGTTGCCCTGCTTCCAATGTCACAGCCTAAGTGAGCATATTTCAAAAACAAATTCATAAAACTGAAGATAAACATACTAGCAAAGTGAATAACATACCATATAGGAAAAGAAATGGAACCTTGGACAGTGCTGTTTGTGGGTCACATTGTGGAGGAAATTAACAAGAATTGATGAGTTTTGCTCATGAAGATAGGGATTTCCAGAATTATCAATAAAGTTTGCCTGGAGTCTAAAAGAAAATATGTTTATATATTATAATCAGAGATACTTTTTTTTCAGTATTTAAGATCAGTTTCTCAAATGAATCATTAAATGTGGGCAATTTACAGAAGTAAATCTACATTTCCATGAAGTAATGATTATTCCATTACTTCCTCTCAGTAAAGAACTATTGAAATGAATTTTCAACTTTAAAACAAAATGCTGTTAACCCTACAGCAGGTAAGGCTGGAATGACAGTAACTGATTTACATCACAAAATAGTACAAGACTGAAAGTTTGGTGCACTTGCTATGTTGAAGGTGGGGAGAATTAACCTAGTTCACCATTTTCCCTTATCCTTATATGAACAAGAGAAAAGAAAAAGACCAATTTTTCTAGTGGTAACTGGAACTACTGAAGTTCCAGTTCTCCTAAGGCAGGTATGCAGAGAAGTACAAAGCATACAGAATACTTACATACATGCAAACTTCTAAACTGTTGTGCCTTAGCGTCACAGTCTCTCAAATCATTGTCTAGTCATTTTACTTTAAATTGTACTATGATTTTGCTAGGTGAGACTGCTTGAATGCCATTTATCATCAAGCAGTTGCAAGATGTAAGGCAGAATGTAAAAGCTTCAACAAGGTGAAGGGGGGGTCCTGCATTTGGCTCACAAGTCCATGCAGTGCTCCAGGCTGGAGGCAGAGTGGCTGGAAGGCTGCCCTTTGGAAAAGGACCTGGGGGTGCTGGTCAACATCAGCTGGCCATGAGCCAGGTGTGCCCAGGGGGCCAGGAAGGCCATTGGCACCTGGCCTGGATCAGCAGTGGTGTGGCAGCAGGAGCAGGGCAGTGACTGTCCCCCTGTACTGGGCACTGTGGAGGCCACACCTCAAACCCTGTGAATTCAGTTTTGGGCACCTCACTACAAGAAAGGTTTTTAGGGGCTGGAGTGAGTCTAGAGAAAGGCAATGGAGCTGGAAAAGGGTCTGGAGAGTCATTCATATGAGAAATGGCTGAGGGAACTGTGAGTGTTTAGCCTGGAGCAAAGGAGGCTCAGGGGAGATCTCATCCCTCTCTACAGCTGCCTGAAAGGGGATTGTAACAAGGTGGGGATTGCTCACTTCTCCCAGGTAATGATAGGATGAGGAAATGGCCTCAAGGTGCATCTAGGGAGGATTAGATTGGATATTAGAAAAAATTTCTTCACCTAAAAAGTTGTAAAACATTGGAACAGGCTGCCCAGGGATGTGCTGGATTCAACATCCCTGGGGGTATTTAAAAGACATGCAGATGTGACACTACATGATGTAGTGGTGGACTTGGTAATGCTTGGTTAATGGTTGGATGTAATCCTTTCTTAGAGGTCTTTTCCAAGCTAAACAATTCTACGATGCTAAGATTACATGTAGTTTCCTGCAAAAAACCCATTTACTTCTAGAGACAAACAATGCTTTGCAAACTAGTTTTAATGTTCCTGGCCAGTAACTCAGTAGGAAATGCTACACCTTAACAGGTTGAATTAATAATAATAAAAATAGTCTAAAGCATTTAGTCTCTTCTGTCTTATATATCAGTTTGACAAAGTGTTATTTGGCATTACAAAACTATTTCACTTCATTTAACAACCAGTTTGGATAATGCATTTTCTTCTAAATATGGTACTTTATTTGATGCAGTTTGTGACAGTGTTACTAAGAAATAGTTTGATAATAAGATTACTTAACCATTAAATTGGTGCATCTGACACTAGCAAACGTCCTCACCGTTGCTAGTGGCTATGACTTGGTGTTCATCCCAGTGCTTTCCCAGCTAATTGTCCCTTTCCCACTTTATACAAATTCCTTGCTTTGTTGCAGCTGCTAAACACTGTATTTTGGATGGTGTGCACTTGGATTACACAGGGGTTCAATAAATAACAGAAGTTTTATCTCACATAGGGTCTCTGAGTTTCAAGAAGCTGAAATATTTTTCTATTTCCACTGGGGTTCTGCCAGTTAAGCAGCTTCTAAATGTAATAAGAGTAATATACATGAAGTAATGTGAAAAGTGTCAATCCTATTTCAGTATGAAAAATAGATTTAAATTTTTGTTCTCTGGCAAGTATATTATTATGTCCATTATACTATTTCCAAAGTTGTATGTTTTCTAGAACATGATCGGTAAATCTCTGGTTTTGATACAAAAATGTAGTGTTGCTAGGCATTAGCAGTGCAGAATTTCAGCATGCAATGCCTTTCCTCTCAAACATATCTTCAAAACTTGTGTGCAGGTTCACAGTGAGAATGGCCAAATGTTATTACAAGGTGATGGCTGCTTAGTGCCCCTCTTGAAATTATTATAGTGGGTTCAGCCCAGGCTCAACATTCACATCTCAATTAACCAGTACCAGCAGAAATAACATAGAATGACCTTTTTTTAAAAGGCAAAAAGGTCATTGTGAATATCCAGTGCTATTTCAGAATTTAATGAGGACTTTTTTCACATAGTCCCAATGGGCAAGGGAGGATGACAGTTTGACTGCTCCTGTAACAATGCTGTTCATACTCAGGTTTTGTGTTGCCTCCCTTTTCCATTACCCTTTAAGAAGCCTCTCAGCATGAAAGAGACAGGACAGACTCGAAGTCTAAGAGCTGCAAACAAATCAGTAATATATCTGAGAGTATTTGAAAAGGCTCTCCCTTGTAAGTTGCTCTTTAAGGGGCAATACATCTCCTTAGACTCTAAATACTTCTAGACTCTCTAAGCAGCCATTCAGCCACCTGAGGCAGCCTTGACCTGGGAGGTTCTAGGAGGAATTCGTCCAAGAGGAAAAGCTACATGGAAAGGAAAATTTCAGATCTATTCCTGGCCCAAACATTAACTCTAGCCTTACCTCTGCCCACCTCTGCAGAGCTCAGGGAGGAGTCACGCTTGGCAGGGCTGGGCTGATGTCAAGGAAAGAGAAGTCAAAAAGAGGATCTGCAAACAGTGGATGTTCTTGTGGGCCAGGCAGATGTAGCTGGGGTGCCTGAGGTCAGGTGAGTGTATGTCTCTGCTAAACAGTGTGGGTAAGGGTTACATCTGTGGTTTGTGAACCCTTTGAATTTTGCATCAGCAGGGCTTTTGGTCCTCCTGGATTGGGCACAAAGAACAACGCCTGCCCTCAGCCACTCCTGTCCTGAGATTCACAGACACCTGCTGACTTCACATAAACATTTTCTCTGCCTCACTGGGAATTTTGCTTAGTTTGGGGTGCTTCTGCTTGTAAGGAGGGAAGAAGAGAAAGATCATTCCCCACGTCCAGCCCTTCCACCTTCCTGGCAGGAAACTGTGCCAAGTACCACTAGCAAACACTGGAGAACTGGCTGCTCTTTGTGCCATTGATAGTGGAGTCATGCAGTGGGAGACTGGCAACACAGAGGAGAAGATAGCTGCTGATAAAACTGTTCATGTTCAGCTTTGATATCAATGGACTCTGGAAACTTTGCAAACATGATGTTACCTCTATTTCATCCTAATAAACTTCATTAGTGATGTGTAGTTTATTTCAGAACTCAAAGGATGACCTCAAACATGGCAAGAAACTTAATATACTCAGCTTAAAACCTGTTCAGTAGGACCACCCAAGTGTGAAAACTTATTGCCCATATGCAACAAATTTTCCTATCCCTGGGACATTCAGCAAAGTCTTGCTTCAGATTCAGATGTGTTGCTAAAATTAATCTGAAAGAACTCTAAATAATGTCTCAGGAGGTATCTGTCTCACCCCAAATATCTTGTTTATTAAAAGTCTGTAATGTAGTTAGTGGTACACACTTGTTTCTGAATTAATACCTAAATAAGATACTTGTCACATTTTACATATAAATACTGTCATACTTCTTTCCTACAAAAAGATATATCTTTATAATATGGGATTCACTTTCATGTCTTGTTTTTTGGTCTTGTTTGAGGACATATGTAGATTTGAGATTTACTGTCTTCTGAAGAAAACAAAATCTACATTCCTTTGCCCTGGCAGCCAGGAGAGCCAACCATGACTTGGAGGGGATCAGGCCCAGCATTGCCAGCCAGACAAGGGCAGGAATTGTCCCTCTCTGCTCTGGTCTGGGGTGGCCTCACATTGAATATTGTTGGCAGTTTTGGGCACTACAGTATAAGAAAGATATGAAGCTGTTAGAGAGTGTCCAAAGGAGGGCAGTGAGGATGGTGAAGGTCCTTGAGGGGAAGCTGTGTGAGGAGGGGCTGAGGGCACTGGGTCTGTTCAGCCTGGAAGAGAATGAGGGGAGATGTCACTGCAGTAAAAACTTCCTCGTGAGGGAAAGTGGAAGGGCAGGCACTGATCTTTTCCTTGTTGTGACCAGTGACAGGACCCGAGGGAATGGCCTGGAGTTGTATCAGGGGAGGTTTAGATTGGATATCAGGGAAAGGTTCTTCACCCAGAAGGTGGCTGGGCACTGGAACAGCTCCCCAGGACAGTGGTCACAGCACCAGCCTGACAGAGTTGCAGAAGCCTTTGGACAATGCTCTCAGGCACAGAGTGTGATTCTTGAGGATGGTCCTGTGCGGGGTCAGGAGTTGTATTCAGTGATCCTTCCAACTCAGCATATTCTAGGATTCTGTGAAAAAAACCTGAAAATAAAAATATTTTGCCTGTTGTGCCATTTGATGCATGACAGGATAAACATAGAAATTAAACTTTTGCTGTGGATCACATGCTGTTCACCAGGTCAGCTGTGTTACCTTCTCTCCAGAGAGTTCACACTTTCTCTCACTGTCTTTTAGGCTTTCTGCATTTTGTGTAAATGTCCTTTCTCTGCTCTTTTGATTCTTCTCACTTTCCTTACTCTTTCATACTTTCAACACTTCTTGTGTTATCCTCTCCATTACCCTTCTGCATTTTCACTTGTCCTTGAGTATTGTTTCTGGCTTGTGTGGGGTTTGTTTGTTTATTTTTTTCTGTGACCTTAAAGCATTCCATACCTTGCAGATATGCATCCAGAATTATCTGAGAGATCACTCTACTAATGGAAATACGGTGTTTTGTTGTAAAAGGGTTGATTTGTTTTTCATCCATGCTTTGTGGTATAGCAAGCACAGGTGATTTCTCTGTGAAAATGGCTCTCAAATCCACCTAATTTCTGATTTTCATTTCCACTTAATTTTAGAGATGAAGGAAGAAAAAGAATAAATGGTCTTTAAAGTAAGATTTCTTGTTATATTTTGCTGTCCTACTGGGATTGTTTTCTCTCATTATTTTCTCACTCTCTTCTTCCATTGCTCTCCTTCGTAGTTTAAAACTCCAATGCCTACACTATTTAGTAATAATGCTACGGTTGTTACAGATGAGCAAATTTAGTGAATATATTTAATCCAAATTATCTTTTATATTGGTCAAATTAATATTTCATAGTCTCCAAATGAAAAATTAGCTTTTTTCAAAATCAGAAAAACAGCTCAATAAATTTTTCAGAAGATTGCTATATGTAACACCTATTTATCACATGCAAATTACCTCATTTTAGACATTTTTCTAAAATAAAAATTTTATATTTTGAAAGTTTCCACTAAGATCATTGCATGCTCCTTACCTTCCCCACCTATTTTAAATTTCAGTGATTAAAACTGAGCATCCTTCTAAAGGTAGGGTCTACCTCATCTCAGATTCAAGAGGATGATTTCTGTCCTGTTTTCTCACCTTGTTTTGCAGCCATATGCCTTAATTCTTTGTAAACAGTTTTGCTTTTGTACAGTAATCACTTGGGTAGCTAATATTCACTCAGCAGATAGTCAATTCTTCCTCCAAGACACCAGTGTCTGACCAGTTAATTTCCACTTAGTTGTTCATTCCTTATTTATGAGAACCATGCTAAAGTTCTCTTCATAGTAATTCTATTTTTACAGCTGTAAAAATTTATGATCAAAATTTTCCTGCAGATGCTGTAAATCTCATACACTTAATATAAATAATACTTTGATTTATTTTAACCTCAAATCTTGCATTCACCATTGTATTCTTTATGATTTTAATGAAAATGTGGAGAATGAAACTCTGTGGTGTGCTCAGGGAACTGATCCCCCACTTGTAGAGGCTGATGAACCTTAACCTTCTCAGTTGCACTCCTCAGATTACTACCAATATAAATGGAAGCCTGAGATGTGTGAGAGCTCAGTAACATCCCTGGAGGAAGTTAAGATATTTCTGCAGTGCACAGTGCAAACTGCAAGCAGCAGAGAATTTAAAAATCCTGTATCTTAGAAATAGATTAGGGATAAAGGATAGATGAAAAACCCTCCAAGGAATTTTCAAGGATATTTTTCTATTCCCTTATGTTTTTGGCTAGATTATTGTCCATATTATTCCACCTGTGATCCACTTCCCTTGTAGTGTTCATTTGATGTGGAGTGGTTTTGGATTAGGGAAGATGAGGATAAGCAAAATCAACCAGTATTTAAGAAAAAGGACAGAGAATTTCCTGAAGACAGGAATTGCTTAGACAGTCAATTTTGAACAAGAAAGAGACTTCCAGAGGGTGAAGTTCCAAAGGTGGCACTGCAGGCTGTCAGCAGAGCTCTCAGCCTCTGTCCCCCTGTGCTCTTGGTGACCTGCTGAGGGTCTGAGCTCTGCTGAGGCACACCAGCGTGTGGCTCTGCTGTGCTCAGACCGTGTCCCACTCACAGCACACATCCTCATAAAGTCACTGTCACGTCCTGCTACAAGTGCTCCGGAGGGACAGTTAATCTCACTGCTTTAACTGCTGAAGAGGCAGTAATGGGAAATTGATAAGAGGCTTAATGTTATTAAACACCTGTGAGAAACCATTTAAGGCAGAAGACATTTCTGCATCACTGAAGCCATAACTCTGCATTCACACTTCATGGTGCTTTTAGTGGAGAATCCAAGGCGTTAATGGTCATATTTCAGTAACTGTTGTGTGCTTTAGTTCACCTCATAGCAATCCCAGAGAAGTACATGTAACAAACAGATAATCATGAAATAGTACTGAAAGCTGATGGTCAAGTGGATGAGCAAGTCCCGAGGTCTGCTTGGCAACTGTATTTTGTACATTCAAATTTATCTTTTTCTGAACCAGAAACGTCAGTGATAGTATGGATAGCTAAACCAACGTCATGAAAGTGATGTTTTCTCTGTTCCAATGCAAACTGAGTCACTGGTTAATTGTGCAGTCTTTAGTAAATCCCTTCAGGTGTGAGGGCCAGCTTCAGAGAAAGCTGTGAAGGGTTGAAGGCAGACAGGCAGCTGTTGAGAGCCCTCACGTATGTTCTGAATGACAGCGGTGTGAACCAGGACATATCTAGGAGCCACATGGTTGTGGGATGATACAGGATCATGCCTGTACTCATATGACCACAGAGAGGCAGAGCTAAACACTGAACACAGTGAAATACTGCAACTTCCCAGGGAACTCTGGATCAAAGCTAGCCTGAAACATAGGCAGAACTGTCAGGCATACACTGAATTAAGCTTAACCTCCGGTTTTGTGTAACTAAATCCTTTAATGGGTCTGATCTTACTTCCTGGTAAACCTTTAATGACAATGTGTCGTGAACCATTAACTTAAAGGAAGGTAAATGCTCATATGTACTTTAGAAAATTTGAAACTTTGAAGGCATGAAGCGATTTATTTTAAATTTTATTCAGCTTTTCTACATGAGAACCTTTTCTTCAGAGTTTATCCCCTTCCTTCTTTAATACTGCAACAGAGTCTGGCAGGCACTGCCAAACGAGAGCGTTTTGGTAGAAAGGAGAGAGAAGTGCTGACAGACTTCCTCTTTGGGATTTCCCAGACTTTGAGGACTTCTTTAGTTCAGGGCCAGTGACTTATAAGCATTTATCATTGCAAAGTCCACCTTTGTATATTCCAATGCCAGAAAGGAATGAGTACGTTGAAAATTAAGATATTTTTGCATTTCTGTGTTTTGATCAGAGAAATACAGAACAGCCAAAGTATAGGAGGATTTTGAATTGATGGAAATCAGAAAGTAAATGTTCAGTGAATGAAACCTAATAATAAATTTTTAATAATAGGTATGAATTAATAATCAGAAGTTTTAATGGAGGTTGTAATTTATCAAACAAAATATGGATTTAACACCTCTGTGTACTGGAAAGCTGAAATTTATTACAAACATGTTGTTATTTACTAGGAGAAATCTCCATGAAAGAAAGAAGATTATTGTCATCCTAAGACCAATGCATTTGGTCATGTTTTCTGAAAATGTCATTGTGTTAAAGGTGGTGGCTGGGGAGGTCTTGTTTCCCTTGTTCAGTGGGTGCCCTTTGGCAGAAAAATGATGCTGAGTTTGGATTTACAAACACAGAGTACATTGAGCCAGGAAGAGCAACAGGTCTGTAGCACAAGCAGGAAAGCAAAACACACCATGACAAGCTGAGGCAGTCAAATATTCTTTGTTCTACAGAATATTTTGTTTTGATGAATTATTTCCCAATTTTCTGCAGACATCTCTGTACTAAGTCTATTGGTTATTTGGTTCCACCTCAGTACTCAGAGTAGACAGAACTACAACAGAAGCTTCCTGAGGGAGAAAATTCTTTGGATTTTGGCTCAGCCTTCATTAACCTATAAAATGGAAAAGAAGTAGAAAACACAAAACTTTTGATCTACATTATAATTGAAACAATGAAAACATCCTTAAATGATAGTTGTTTTAGAGACCATAAATCTTATGAAATATTCCATTGCTGATCAAAAGTGAGATTTAATTTTTTTAAGGATGTACTATTGCTACAAATGGGGCTGTTCTCTGCTGTAATAGGGGAACTGATATGAACTACAGTGAATGTATCAATGCACATTGTTTTTACTCTACATAAAAATAGAAGTAATAAACAAAATAGTTTTACCAAGGAAGATATTTTTCCTCATAAGTTTTGATTCTCGAGAGAACTATTGGTTTCCTGTAACCTTGGCTCCATGCCTTCTGCAACACAGAAAAAAATCACTATAAAAATTTGCAATATTTGCTGCAGGCTGAAGCAGTAACTTTCTATCGTGTCTCTTTCCCTTCTGATATTGTCCTGTTGTATAGAAAATTCTGTAGTGAAATACAAAAGCCAGAGTTTAGGCAACTTTTCTTTCACAATGTTTTTAACTCTTGTTTTTAGGGGAAAAGGGCACATTGTGGATTGCATAAAGTACTGTCATCACAGGTTTTATGGATGGTTTTGATGCCATGCTGTATATAGTACGGCACCAAGAGCCCAAATACACACCAATCCAGCTGAGGTAGCAAACTGTTCATGCCAGGAGAGAGCTAAGGCTGAGCTGCCACTCTTATCTCTACTTTCCTCATATCCATGACTTATGAGATTCTTTTGCAGACATAGAAAAGTACGAAGTTTTAGTCATTTCTTTCACCATTGGAAATTGAAGGAAAGGATATGATTCTGGCCTTCATGGAGTTGTGCACATCTAGCTTTAATAAGTGAGGTCTGGACAGGAAGATGCGTCTAATTCAGTTCCTGCATGACCTGAGCATCTTGTGGCTTCTGCACACCTGTATACAGGCACGTGTAAGTAACTCTGCAAGTGGACAAATCTTAAATGCAATGAATTATTTTCTCAAAGAAAAAACTGATTATTTCAATTTTTTCTTCGTCTAAAACTGTTTGTGCTGGCATAATCTCCTTCAGTAGTGTGCGTGCTGAAGGCATTCACTGTCGTGTGGCTGCTGTAACATGGCACCCATTTTGTTCATGAAAGGATTGTGTTGTATCCTTAAACTTTGGTCCATCGTATATCTTAGATTTTGAAAAATTTGGGCAGTTTTATGTAAATTTAACAAATAAAGTATCAACAAGAAATATCAGAAAAGAGAAGACTTTAGTTTCTGATTATATTTCTCTGCTGTTGATACATTGAGGTGGAGGAAGAATTAACCTGTTTTTGGGAAAGCTTTCTCTTTATGCTTTATATCAGAAAATTAAAAAATAGGTTTATATGAGCAAGAGGAAGGATGGGCACAAATTTTCAGTGATTAGGGAAAAGGAAAAGACATGTAAAAGAAGAAAAATGATGCAATGATAGATATCAGAGAGAAGTAACGAAAGTTTGCCTCCTACATCTGACCTTTCACTGGTTATTATGTTCCTTTCCAGTTCTGAACTTAAAGTTATGAATTTTAGAGGGCAGTATGGGATTTCCTTCAGTGCACCGGTCTGGGAGATGCTTGGTAAAGCAAAATCTCCATTACAGTTTGAATCTATTCCATTAATTCTGTACAGCAAAGAAAAAAGAAGCATGACTATGTACACAATAACACTCTAATGCTTCTCAGATTTTCTTCAGTGGCATTTTTAATTTTTTTTCCTTGCTGCTGTCAGCAAAAACTTTTGTGTATTAGAGATATTGAGCTTACAAAGGAACACCTGAAAATATATTTAAAAAAGCAAAGTGTTTGCACAGAAAAGGACAGTAAACTGGAAAAAGTGTGAATTCTCTTTCCAAATCAGGAAATCAATCCTCTATTAAAAATAAACAAACTAAAAAGCCCCTCAAACAAACTAACAAAACTCCCAAATGCACCAGCCAACCCCCCAAAGAAACATCATGCCACAAATCACTCAACACTTGCTTAAGAAACTTTTGGCAGAATTTTGGATTTTTGATCCCTGCACCCTGTCAGCCTTTGTGAGTTTACAAGGCTTGGCATCCTAACTTGTTATTTTTCTTCTTTACTCTTACTACTGAATAGTCCAAGTCTATGTCAAGGGTTTTTTATTTTTTTTTTCTTTTATTTGACATATACATCCTTCCACCTGTCAAAACTTGAATGCCTAGATAGTCTGGCATGATAAAGGCCTGAGGAAAAAACGCATTTAAAAATAATCTTAAACGTAAGGTCTACAATAAACATTTTTTTTTACTCTAGCTTCTGATTTGTGTTTCTTTTGGCATTTTCATCATCAAGAGTTCAGAAATTCTAACAGGAACAGAGTAGGTTTAGGATTAAAATGCTGTGTGCTTGAGGATGAGCATATGGATTTTATCAGTAGTTTTGTTGTCTCAGTCTTCACAGGGCTTTCTCAAGAGCTGCAATAATGCAGATGCCAAAATTAAGTGTGCTGAAATAGAGTTTTTCCTCCTCTATCTATGGAAATGCAATTAAATAGGACAATACAAAGAAAATCCTGTTCTTTAAAACTGCTTTCCTTCCAGTTTGCAGTTTTCCCTTCATTCCGCAAAGTCATTTTCTGATCAATGTGGAGTCACAAGAAGACAATTGAAAGCACAACTCTGGAATGTGCCTTTGGCATCACAGAAACTTAAGCTCTGCAGACCGTATTGGTTGCCTGAAGCAGGTAGTGTATTTCCCCATGAAAGCATAAAGCAGAATGGGAATGGTATGCAAATTGGAAAAATCAGTAGCAGTTATGCTTACACAGGACTACAGATAAAGAAACTGCCTTGTTTGTATTCTACAGCAATAGGTTTAACTGAAAAGGAGTGGGTTTTTTGGTGTGAGTGTGTGTTTCTCTAAATAAAACATTTTCTAACAACACAAGTGACTAACTTAGAATGGAAAGTCTGTTGAATCTCGGAGTTGGTTCAGTTTTGGAAGCACAGAGTAAACAAACTAAAGGCAGGAGAATTTCTCATGGAATTGAAGTGTACCTTACAACAGATGACTCTCGTGTTGAATATGTGAATACATGTGGATTCATACACGTGAATATTTAAGGTAAGGAATGTTTACAAAGCATAGGATAATAAAGATGTGTGATATCAGTCTGTGGGTTTTGTGTCATTGAATCTACCATGATGCAGTCAAAATCTAAGAATGTCTGAACCTGTTTTAACCTAAGTCTTTACTATATTTTGATATATTAATTAAATTATGCATTCAAGGGGTTACTGTACACTTAAACCTATTTAAACACGGTTTAATTCTTAGAACATCTGGATTAAAATTTCAAGTGTTTAAAATTTTATTGCTTTGCATCAGAAGCTAGGGAAAGAGGAGGACATTATATTGCTCATAATACCAGAAGCAAAGTGGTCATAAATAACAGTAATTTTTTCTTGTATTAAAACCTACACTATTTTGTAGACAAGGTTAGCAAAAAAATCTAGAAAGGAAGGACTGACTGGCCCTGAAGGGTTGGTACACTGTGGAAAAATTATGGCTTCAGAGCTAGAACTCTAGTGAGGTAAATGTTCTGAAGAGTCACAGATAGTGTAAGGACAGAGAGGGGAATATATTAAAAGAAATAATGGAAAGTAAAAGGTATAAATTAAATCAACTTTGGTAAAGTACAGTTTTATAATGCCTGTGAAATAAATTGATTTGGAGAAAGAAAAAGACTTTGCAAGTTTGTAGAAACTTTGGGTGAAATTTTCTTTATTCTGGCATCAGCTTTTCAAACTTCTGTGAGTATACACTAGAACTACACTCCCTAGGGCTTCTTTTTTCCCCAGAAATTTCCCCTGTGGTCAGAATGCTTAGTCACAAAACACAGTGGGGATTTTTTTTGGTGTGTTTTGATTGTGATTTTTTTTTTAAACATATATGAGGCATTTTAGTCCTAGA
The DNA here is from genome assembly GCA_013390045.1 of Picathartes gymnocephalus. Lineage (NCBI taxonomy): Eukaryota > Metazoa > Chordata > Aves > Passeriformes > Picathartidae > Picathartes > Picathartes gymnocephalus. The sequence continues at coordinate 12,340 of WEKY01004256.1, read as the reverse complement.
TAGGTGCTTCACTTTCCCTGTGTAAGTAACCTTATAACTAATCACTGTTCTCAGGTCTAGATAGTGATTTCACTTAGCTCTCCACAGAACCTGAAGAATTGTAAACTGTAAAATAAAAATGTTGTATTCAGTGCGTTAAGCTCTGGAGGCCAAACAGATTAATAACATAATTGCCTTAAAAACAGAAACAAGTAACAAAAAGTGAAACTTCACAAAATTGTTGAGGGTGGTTCCAAACTACAGTTGTAATAGACAATTTTTGATTAGATAGGCATCTATACTTCTAATGACTGTGTGTGCTTGCCTGATTAAAGCAGCTTATGATACAGGCTAAAAATATAGCTCTGTATGGTGTTTTTAAAATGATAATAAAATATAAAATAAATAAGTGTAGAGATTTGATTAACGAACAACTGCTCTGGTAAAGATAATTAATGATATTTTTTAGGGCAAGGAAGTGAATTCAAATTTATCATTAGAAACAATAAGTGGACAGCCCAAAATAATTTTTAAAGTTTGAACATTTTAAATATCATAAATTATATCTTCCACTAAAAAAAGTGATATTCATGAAATATTACTCACTTTTTTCTCTTCATTGATTAGTGACTTAGATACTAATATTTCTTTTTGTCACATATAAGTCTCTAATTCTTTTGAAACTCAATCAGGACAGACTATCCAATTTTTTGGGTTTGTAACATTCTGATATTTTTAATTAAAAATGTAATGGCACTGCTTAGCCATTTAATATAATGTCTATTTTCCATATGCTTGTTTGCTTTTGATAAAAATCTAATATTGACAGGAAACATCACATTCAACTCAAGAGTTGTATGTCCAAAACTGACTATAAAGTAAAAAAAAAATGATTTACAGATAGAAAAATGAAGTAATTTTACACTCAATTAATAAACTAAACATCCTTCATTACACAACTCTCTAGTGCCTTCTTCACATGCTACAGGCTTTTTGTTATTCTTTAAAAAAAGACAAAACAGGAGTCTTGTGAGGCTGTTTACATAACTACATTTTGAATTATGACTTTATTAGTTTAAATAAATGGTGATATTTCCATATGTCCATGTTGGTTCTTCAGTTGTTTCTTAACTCACAGAATGTTAGAGTATTAATCTATGCTGGAGCTTTGCACCACCTACACCAAAGCAGTGGCAGCAAATGAGTGTGGCTTCCATGGTGCTATTCTTAAAATAAAAAAATTAAAAAAAAATTACCCAGAGGAACAAGGGAACCACTCATGTGCTTAGCAGAGTAGAGGATGAGATCTTTATTAATTTCAGTCATGAAGGTAAAAGCCTTGGCTGGTGCCTGCAAAATTAGACTTTGTGAGTTATTATTTTTCTTCTACTGTAGAATGAAAATTAACTATGCAAATAATCCCATAGTCTCTGATTCCTGAGTAAAAATTCATGACAGAGAATATATTCAGCATTTTTTCTGTGTACCTCAGACAATTTTTCTCAATTTTTCTCTCACTCACTGCATTCTGTGATGCAATCCAACATTTAATCCATCACAAACTGAGAAAGGTGGATTTGTTTAAAGAAGCAAGTAGATATCAGATTGCAAGCAGCATCAATATCTTACCCAGACATGGGATGGAAATAGTGCAAATGACTTGTAGTAAAGTTGAAAATGGTCAGTGTAAAATCTGTGATACAGTCAGAGTAAAATATTATGACACCATTTGGTTAAATCATTTGCTGGTTTGTATAATTGTGGTAGTTTGAAAAAAACCCTCTTTTATTTTTGTAAAGACTCTTACAACTTTCTCTAGGCACTGTTTCTTGTTAGTCAAGAGAGCTAAAAAACTGGTTAATTTTAAGATAAACACTTTGTTTGGCTCCTTAAAGGCAGATTCATTTTTGTGAAATACATTTTAAGAGAAGAAAGCCAGAACTTTTTCCTTTTTAGAGTTCCGGCCCCTTGACACGTAACATCAGCGCTCTGTGCGGCCTGGCGGGCTTGCCTGGGCCGGGGCCCAGGCCGCATCGAGCCGGGCCTACCTGGCTCTGTGGCCTTTTGGCCCCGAAGGGCCATGCCCTCTCCCTGCTCCGTCGGGAGGGGGGTCGAAAAAGCGAACAACCATTCCTGTTGTTGCTGGCTGTGGCTTCTACTGTTGCCTCCCTCCCCTTCGCCCTTCTTGCAGTTCTATGGGACTGGCCCAAGTTTTCCCGGGCCCAGGCCCTCTCTTCTTCCAGGGGCAGTGCCCAGGCTGGGCCAAGCCCACTCGGATGGGGGCTCTCTCTTTCTCCGCCCACGGGGCCGAACTTGAGTTTCATTCACAGCCGTTGCCGAGGCTTCTGTTGTCGTTCCTCTCCTTGGGAGAGGGAGTGCGGTTTTGGACATTGTCTAGCAACAACTCATGACTGTTGAGATCAGCTCATGGTGCAGGGGAGAGAGAGGCTATCATCCATAACTAACTGACCACTTCTGTCACAGCTTCCTCATCCTTCTCCTTCTGGGAGTGCCACTACAACCTGGCTCTTGAATCTCACCAGCTCCATGGGCCAGACTCAATCCACCACGGTCCAGCAGAGGTCTTGTCGTAACCCTGGCTCTCTCTTTCACGGGGATGGGAACGCTGCAACTGTTCTTCTTGCCTTTTCTGTTCTCTCGCTTCTCTGAGGATGGTTCTAACATGTCTTTCAGTGCAGTCGAGAGACTTAAATATAACTTTAAGTGCACAAAAAGACTCAGAGAATGAGGACACAAAAGAATCAACAAGATACCAAGGTCAGCAAATAGGGATTAAAAGTCTAGAGAGAAGAGAAAGAAGAGATGCTTTAAGCTGAAATTCTCCTGTAGAACCATAGAAATGAACTCTATTCAAACCATTTCTTTGTAATTCATGAATACAATTAGAGAGATGCAACGGTCTAACTGTAGCCTGAACAAAGGCACTTATGCTAAAAGAAGCAAATGTTAAAGTAGTTGTGGTCTATAAGAAACTTAAACAAAGAGAGAGAAATAGGGAACTTCACCACAGATATAAGAAAAAAGAACTCTTGCTCCAGGGATGGGAGAAACCTTACTTCCAGAAAGAGAAGACCTTTGTTTTTCTACTGGAACAGCTGATACAAACACAAGTCCTCAAAACAGTTACAAGAAAAACTGTGTATCGAAGAAAAGACTATCACATGAACAGATATCCTGTTCCAAAAGAGAGTTCACTGTGATATTAAAACCCATGAAAGAACCGTGTTTCTTGTGAGAAAGTCGCACTGTGTTTCTTGTGAGAAAGTCTCCATGGTAAAAGAAAAGAGACTCCTTTTCCCAACTAAACTGATGAAAGTCTATTTCAAAAATAATAAACTGACCAAAGAAAGATCTCTAAGTTTTGTTTCTTTGTGTTGTTGATAGAAAAAGAGTTGTTAGTAAAAAAAGACAAATGAGGTAGAGAGAAAAGAAACATCTAAAAGTTTATTTTGGTTCTTATTATTTTCCTTTTAAGCTTTTTCTCTTTTAAGTTTGTTAATAAACTATCTTTTTGTCTTCAAAAATTTAAACCTGCTTTACATTTCTCTTAATCCTTATCTCACCACAAAAATAAGTAAGTACACTAGTGTTAACTCAGAGTACCTAAACCACTACACTAAATTGTTTCGCCCAGTGGAAAAAAGCGACATAAAACCACTACAAACATCAAGACCTGGATGAATGGCAGAGACTGTGGCAGTGAACTGGCAAGATTGATCTCCTTCAGACCTGCATGGCATTTTACAGACTTCAGACTCATGACAGAAGGGCATGGGTTTCATTCATCTCTCTGCAAACCACAAGCCATGCCACAGGTATGGCAAGCTAGAGCATTAGTTTTTCATATTTCAATGGAAATATGAAATTTGGTGCTAACTAAGTTGTTTCTGCTTATTTGAATTCTCACTACTGAAGAAAGGTTACTACAGAACCTCACTGTCATCTTCCTGAACTCAGTAAGAGCATCCTTTTTTGGTCTTGGTACAGCCCATGTATCATGAGCCAAAACTTCCTGGCTCACTGTCTTTGGATTTTCTAACAGATCCCATACATTGATATTAAGAGATTACAAAAGATCAGACCCAAAGTGGACCTATTTTGTAAACACCTATTAATCTGCAGCATCCCAGTACTCCCAGAGACTGGTATATTTGTGCATAAATGAGTTCAGAACATCCTACATTCTGCACTGATATTTACTAGTCTCAACTGTGTATGAAAGAAAGAAGCACTAATGGCTAACTCTATCTTTCTATTGAGTGTGGACACATGTAAATATCCATTCTCATTTTCATCTTCTCTGTCATGTTTGATGTCTGTAGGTGGGCTGGCCTGGGTTTGGGAGCAGCTAGCACACATCCATCCTGATTCTGGATGATGACTCATTTAGCAGACTTCAGTGATATGCCCTACGAAGTCATGAGTGCTTAGATGAGTAGGAGATTGTAGCAATCACAGGCTGTGACAGCAGATCTTCTCAGTAGTGGCCAAGAGCACATCAAAACTGACTGCACAGAGAATATTGAATTCAGATCAAAGTCTACCCACGTTTGTGTAGCACTCATGGACAAATCTGAAGATACTGAAAGGAGTCCTCAAAGCTCCAGTACAAACACACTGGCCAAGAGTTTTATATCTTCTATCACTGTGGTGCAGGATGGTAGAACAATTTTTTTCTCAATTTTTTCAGCAGTCTTTGGTCCCAGAATAGGGTACTACTCTTTGAATTTGTCTTTTCTACTGTAAATACATTGCAAAATGTAGATTAAAACTTTTCCCCAGTACAAAACATCCTGACCATCCAAGCTGTCATTCTGTACATAGTGTTGCTCCAAGAGAATTAACAAGTGTCATACAAGTTATGCAGTCTGGTGTAAACCTCTCCACCAGAAGGAGAAAGATGCAGCCTCACTCAGTTTGGCTAGGCAGGCCTTGTCTCTGTCATCATTTGACACAGAAGTGTTACCACTGTCATAAACAGAGTGCTTAGGAATGTCTGTATATAGTGCAAGAACTCTTCTGGGGATGGATGTTTTTTCTGTGCTGATTTACACCATAGCCACACTCATGAGATGTTCTTAACTGTCTGAAAGCCTGCGGAGTTGTGGCAGCACAGGGAAGTGTGAATAATGATAAGAAGCATTGACTCTGTTGGACAAAAGCAAAAGTGAGTTACAGGTTACTACTACAAATGGCTGGCATGCAGAATAAGCCTTGCTAGCTCTTACTAGCTAAGTAAACCAAACATTCATGGTTATAAATCTTATTAGACTGACAGTTGTGTCTTACTGGTGACTGAATGAAGCTAAATGCTATTATAATGGGACATGGTAAGACTCACTTCCAAAACATGTTTTATTACATTTTGAAATAGCTTGTATTAAACGAAACAATGAGGGATTTAATTACTTCAAAGCCTGTTGATTCATTTTGAGACAATAGTTTTTAGTACAATATTTGGCAGCTGACTCATCTCAGGATTCAGCTAGTGTCTTACATAACATAACGTGCTGATTGAGACACAACCTAAACCATGCAGCACTGAATATCTGAGAGAAATATATCCACAGTTGTAAATAACAGCATGTTGCATATAGGAAAATCAATATCAAACCAAGTATCAGTTTTCTATTCACATATAAAAAACCACTGCATACACAATTACTTTTTCTGTTGCTGCTTATAAATTTCCTTGTGATTTTTTACATCAGGATTTCTTTCCAACCCTGCCATCTCTCATAAATATAACAGCTGTGTAGGTAGGTAGTTTTCACTTACCAAATTAGACTTCAGCCCCTTATATTGTTTCACCTGCTGTTATAATTAGGCCCAGGAGAAAAGAAAGGCGGTTGTTTTACTTCTCTCTCATTGTGTCCTCTTATTTGTATTAAAACTGAAAAAATCCCTTATAGTTGCAGAGTATTGTTCTGCAGCAGAAACCAGCAGAGTCATCAGGTTAAACAGAGACTGACCCTTTTCCTGCCATGCCCTGACTTTTCAGCACATATGGCATTACTTTACATTTATTATGATTTAAAATGTATGTGGTGTGTACTTCTTGTGCTGCTTGAAACCAAATCCATTTGAACCATATGGAAGGATCCCAGAATAACAACGTTAGTTCATTTTAGGTTGCATTCCATAGATGAATTTTAAGCCAAAGTGTTTCTTACATGAAGAGATATGTGAAAAAATTGATAATTTTATGCTACACCTAAGGAATGGACTGTTAGAAAACCTGAATCTCAGGCTTTAGTTGTTGGAGCTATGTTTTCATGTTAGCTGTAGGCTAAAATCCCTGCTATCCTCTGTGTCCGTGTGCTCTCGCTCTGGTGCTGACCCGCAGCGAGCCTGGAAAGGGAAATGGAGGAGGGTTGCCAGGGCAAGGGGAGACCCAGAATGTGTTTGACTTCTCCCCTGCAGGCAATATATGCCCAGCTGGACTGACTCTCACGGCTGCACACAGACAGGGCTGTCTATCAAAGTAATCTTAATTTAGTACCGTTCATTTTAGTAAAACCTGGGCTGCGGTACCTGCTACTGCCTTGTGTAAACTCTGCACTATTCATCCGTGGGAAATGGAAAGAAAGATACATCTCTACTGACATGTCTCCCAGACCTGCTGTAATATAAATGCAGAGCAGATTAAATAGAACAAGAAATATTAAGGACAACAGTTTGGTACAAAATCAAATGAATTAGCTCTCATCATCTGTGACAATTTTTTCAGTTGCCAATAACCTCTACTTTACTTCACTTGTGGTATCTTCTTGCCTCTGGCAAAATCACATGGAAAATTAAGGAGATGCTGTGTTGGCCAAATTGTGACCTCTGTCTTTGCTTTGAAGTGACATACATTTTCTGCTAAAACAGTAAAGATTCATTAACAGACTGAGATGTACACTGATGGTGAAATCCAATGCGTTCATAAGCTATAAAGTTGTCAAAAAATCTTTTCCAAACCAAGATATTTCTTGCACTATATTAATTTTCATTTTAAATAGGTACTCCTACAATGAAGAGATTTGACAGTTCTACATTTGAGAGGTTTTGGTGACTTCCCAAATGGCATACAAATGCCTATAATTTCTGATTTATGTCCTGAAGTTGAACAGTCCCTCAAAATACAAAAGTAAAAACCCATCTATGGTAATTTACTGTAGTCTGTGTCTTTGAAAGTGTGCAGGACACAAACTTTAAAAGAGCCATGTGTTAATTAATTATGACATCTTTTTAAGCTGCATTGTCAGACAAACTGCTCTTAAAATGAGAAAATCCTACTCTTTGCTACCTTGTTGTTTTTTATCAATACATACTAAAAGGCTCAAAAGTTAATATTAATGATTCCCTATGACCCAATGTGTAACAAACATTATTGCTATGCTTCATTGTGTTAAAATAAGAAAATGTTTTGTAATGTATTTTACTTGAACTAATTTTCTTGTGGTGGCTGTGTTTGCAAGGTGACTGTTAACATATCAGTAGACATTGAGGCATAGACCTCAAAAATGAAGAGAACAAAAATGTCTCACTAAAGTCAACAACAAAGATGGGTAGTTGGATTCTATGGCAATCTCCCAGACCTGCAACACTTTCATTGTTTTTTGCTGTGAAGAATCCACATGGAAAGGTATTAAATGTGGAAGCAGTGCCAAATGCTCTCTGATGTAAAAGGTCACAGAGAACCAAGTTCAACAAGCTTTTTCCTGGTGGATTTAAAATGTGCACAGATGCATGTAGGCTGTAGGGGTCCCTTGCAGAAGGGCCTGACACAGTGCCAGAGGGAGAAGGGGGTCTGTGAGCAGCCTGAGCTCAGCCTGGATTTATGGTAGTTTAGCCATGCAGTGCTAAGCTTCAGGCCTTCTGTGCTCAGCGGTGCCATGCAGACAGCTGAGTCAGAAAATGCACTTCATCTGCTCCGTGCCTTGTGTTCCCAGGGACAGTGAGGACATAGCCTGAATCTAAATTAAAGCATGCTGTTGAGGTTTTGGGAAAGTTCCTGATATTATACATGCTAGAAGGAGTCTTAATATGACATCTACTAAATCGTAAGTATCAGGAGGTAGTAAAGAAATGGGAATCAGAAAGATGAGAGAGAAATAAGCGGTATTGTGGATAGGAAAAGGAAGACATGATGGTTGAGAGAATGCTGGAGGAACTTGCAATTCATGAAAGGAACCCAAAGTCCTGGAAGGTTTATTGATTCCATTATGATATTTGTGAAGAAAACTTATCATTTGGTGTAAAATAGTGAAAACCCAGCAGCAAAACTATCTAAATGCCTGAGAAATATCAGATTTTTAGAAAATAAAAGTGTCTTCTGCTAGACCAAGTGCTGGAAAAGAAGGTTGGATACTGAATAGGTGAAGTCTTCATCAAAGGAAAGTTTTGAAGTTTGTTACTTTTTTTCTTTTTCTGAAGGGAACCATAATCAATTGTTTCTCCATGTAAAACAAAATAGATGATAATCACCTGCTCAGTTATCATCAAAAGAAATCTAAGCAGTTAAGTGGAAAAAAACACTGTCTAATTCTTGGAGAATTACTAGAATTGAAACAATGACATTGCAAGTTTCTTTCTTTTGTAGATCTTTTAAAAATAGATGAGACAAACATGTAGCCTATATATCCAAGACACATTAGTCAGTCTTTCAAGGTCCCTTCTAGTCCTATTTGGAAATTCGCTCAGTGGTATGGTTGAGCTCTGTTTTTCAGACATGTTCGTGTGAGAATTTCCTTAGTCTCTTTTCCCTTTCAACTAGTCAGCTGCTTCCTGATTTATTTGATTTTTGCTGCTATCAAAAAGAAATTAAATGTTCAGAAAAATTTTAATGCTGTAATCTACATGCAAAAATTAGAACACTGTTATTTCAAACTGTTCCCCCAAACATGTGAAACATTGATAATTATGTGACCAAATCCATCAAAGTGATAAGGTTCTTGCTGAGTGTACAGATTCTGGTGTGAAAGCCAGTATGTTGCAAAGGAGAGGAGTGAGCAGATTTTCACAACCAAAATTAAAAAAAAACACAAACAAACCAAAAAGAAACATCACTGAGAGGCAAAAATGAAACTCTCTACATAAAGTGAACTAGTACAGAAAATTCCAGAAGATGTATCATGGAAGAAAAGCCAAAGAAAGGGTCAAAAAGTAAACGTTTGTTTTATTTTCTTAGACGGATGCTTCTATGTTCTCTAGGGTAGAGTGAAATGCCGCAAGGGGTTTCTGTTAGTGCTTCTACATTATTTTAAGACTCCACTCACCAGTTTCTTTTTGTTATTTTAAAATCAAAAAAGTGTGTATCTTATACTGCAGATATCGTGACTGATTATAAAAAGCAATCCCCAGATAGTGCAGATATAACTTATAATACAACAAACTGCGCATATATATATATATATATGAAAAAGAAACAACTAAAATATGGGTTTGTGTTCATAATGAAACTCTTGCAAACTCCTACCTCTCTTCTGTCTTTACCAGCTCAGCCTCATGAATTTTAGGGCAGTTTGCCCTAAAGCCCAAGACGTTTTGACTGCATGTCACAATTGCAACAGTCAGAAAGCTCATGGAGAAAGACCTGTCAGAACCCTTTTCTTCTAGACCACTGTAGCATTTTCCCGTGTTCCTCTGCTGAAAGCAGCACAGCAGTGTTTGATATATGGATAAGGCACTGTCAAACCTTACCCCTGTCTAGATGAATAATATATTATAACTTAGGACTAAGCTTCAGCAGCAATTACCAGCTTTACATTAGCAGGAACCCAAGACATCACAGAAATGGATGTTTGTAGCAGAATCTTCCCTTTGATTAATGTCCCTCATTCCTTGCAGCTTTAGTGCAGGTCATGTTACCTTACTCCCTTAGTTTCATGAGAGCATGCCAGGGGTTTAGCCTGGACCCCTCAGGCACAAGCCAACTTTCAGTGAAGAAATTTCTCACCTTCACCACGTGCTAATCAGATAAAGCAGACAGAATCACTGCTGAATTTTGATTGTCACACAGAATTTTGTGATTAGGAGTTGTGGTTCATGCATAGGATTGGACCCAGTGATCATCAAGGCAGGTGTGGTTTTCACCATCTTTTCAAGTAAGAATCAAAAAATTCATCCTATTTTTGGTCAGTTAGTGTCAATTAAAGAATAGCTTTGTGTTATATACATCCCAATAATGCAAGATTATGATCTGATTACACCAGATTGTATGGTACCCCATTGCTCATGGCTGACTACAGACCTCACAGGCTGCTCAGACACATACATTAGGTGGACTCAGTGTTTGCTTAACTTTCAGGAACCTTGTTCAGATTTGCATGGACTGGTGTTACATGTGCCATTCCCAATTCTTTCTTTGATGCATGTTGGCACCACTGCTTTGGACTCTTTGATCCTAAAGCCTGGAGCACTGAATAATAGAAGCAAGTCTGGGGTTAGAGCAGAGCCACCTGGATTCCCTGATGTGGAGACAGACATTCTAGTTTTCATCTTGTGACTGAGGATCAGACTGGTCATGGAGAGACAGAGAGAATTCTGTTATGTGATGGGAAGATGTATTTGATGTACATATGTGCCTTTGGTTTCATCCAGTGCTGCAGTTTATCCATCTAAACCAGATGAAAGCTCCAGTTTCAACTATGGAATGAAATCTTATCTCTGTATAGAATAAAATTTAATTTCTCGGCATTTTACAATACCTGTAGTTTAAGAACCTACTTTGCATATTTTGAATAACAACATGGTACTTTAGTGGTTTATGGTTGTTTCAGGTCATAAAGCATAATTTAAAAGTGAAATTTCATTGGGAATATTAAAGCTCAACAAATTTTTCATGGGGGAAAGAGTAGATTTTAATTTCAATTAGCCATTACTGGTGTTTAGCATTTTATTCACTGTAGGTTATTTTGTAGTTCATCTCTTATTAGCCTGTGATTGTGATCTCTCCAAGCAAATATATTTCTTATGTCAGACTTACTGTAATTTCTACCTTTTATGAGACAAATCTGGGTTATATCAAAGACTATTAGGAATGTTCTTTTCCCACTCTGCAAACCCAGAGAATTTTACACTGCTCTGTAGTGCTGCTAGAACAATGCTTCAGAGAGGGTGAGGTGGCTTTGAGTCAATCATGCTAATTGTTTCTGTATTTTGCTAAGCTACTGCTATCTTCAGTTGCAATTAACATGACATCTGGCAAAGCACTGGGCTGGAACATGGATTATTCTAATATTTCTCATTAGTAATCATTAATAACAAATGAATAATTAAACCGATTATCAATTAACCTCTGGCTAAGGTTTTTGACACTATTTTCCTTCTGTAGAGACTCACGGTGTGTACTGCTTAACTTGCTCTGATGTTCACTTCCTCTCCCTTAGAAGATAAAATTGTATTTCATTTTACTCTGAAGCAGCATAATATGTACCCTCCGCTTCACGACCACAACAGCCGATGTGCTCTATCCATTGAGACTGCATTTGTATTCTATTTCTATAAGCATTGTGTGATTTCTTAAACCTAAGTGCTTACTCACACAGGATATAAAGTTCTACTTGAGTGGGCATGGGTATGTAGACCATAAAAAGGGTGAGGAAGGGCAGATGATAACTTGTCAGCAGTTTTGCACCATAACCTAAGTGCTACCTCCCAGGAAACCTCTCTCTCTCTGTCTAGGAGATTAGGAGGGAATATTTATTTCTTACCTGAAACACCTTTCCTGGGAAAATGTTTCGGGTAAAAAATGGCTGTGATTTTGTGATGTGTGGCTTAGCCAAATGAATTTTGTTTAGCAAAATGACTCAGCTCCCTATAATTTGCTATTCTTACATATATATAACAGCTAAGGCTACAGAAATATCATGGTGGTCAACACTGATTATCTTTACGAATAAAATGTAACCAGGGTACATCTGCAAAGGCTAAATACAGTGAAAGGGGGCAAAAAGGGAAAGATTACTTGTGGTTTATTAACAAGTGTGGTTATTGTTGCCTTTTATCACTGGTATTCCTGGTGGTTACATCCTCCATGAATGGTATGAACACCTGTCGTGGGTTGAAAAGTGATTTTTTACCTGTAAGGAACTTGACGGCTTCCTTCAGGTATGAGAGAACCAATTAGTTGGCTAGTTCTAAGATGGACACTCTGTTTAGCCACTTAAGAAGCTGAACACGTCTCTGTGATTCACATTTAAGAAAGGAGAAGCCCAGGAATCTCTCTCTTGGTTCCAGCTTCTGAACAGGTAACAGGGGCCTGCGTGGCACGGTGGGGCCAGACTGGGCTGGGCTGGGCTGGGCTGAGAAAGGCCCACTCGGCTGGGCTAGGGGCAGCTGAGATCCTGCCACA
>WEKY01004254.1:0-73122 GCA_013390045.1 Picathartes gymnocephalus | reverse complement strand
TTTTTTTTTTTTTTTGGCTATTTTAGTTTAAAAACTAATTTCTGTAGTTGTCCAGATTTTGCTTAGCCATCGTGCCTGTCAGCAGTCTGCTGTGGTGATCAGTGCTATGCCTTGCCTGAGGGAGTGTTCATTTGGATGTACAGCTTTGTCAGTATGGAACACATTCTGGGCAGGATGCAAGCTCCTAGCCCCAGGGCCACGGCAGATGTCTCAATTGCTTTGGACTGAAATTGGTTCATTATTGCCAGTGTCCTATTTAGACCAGTTAGAAATAAGCAGTAAAAGAGTAAATTGCTTGAACTCCGTTGCAGTAAGGGTAAGTGAACTTTTACAAATATTGGTGTTAGTAATGCTTGGTTTAATAATTTTGATGCAGAAATAGACATTGCATGGCTATAACTGATTAAATGCTTTTCACATATGCTTACTTTATGTGACAAAACACTTGGTGAGCTGCCCCAGTGATGTGTCATTGTTACTAACATGCGGATCATATATCAGCATATGGGAAAACACAAAGTATTTTCAGTGAGAACCAAAGTTTGTCATCTAACCAGATACTGTACCTGTGTATTTATGGTGCAGTTTTTCAGTAGTTATTCCATAAAGGACATGTAATAATCTCTCAGACCAAATTAGTAAATTAGTTCACTGCAAATATATCTGTGATGTCTTCAAAAATAATAAAAAGAAAGGCTAAGAATTTGACAGGTACTGCTGTTTGCCCTTAACCACATTTAGGAAAAAGGAAAATAGATGCATTTAAAGGCATAGTATGTACAGATTAGCATAAATATATACAGATACTTCCACAGTTAACACTGGCTCTTGCTAGAGCATGAGGAGCACAGTGCAGAGGAGCTGCATGGTTGCACTTGCTGCCAGTGGCCAAGTCCCCTCACTGCAGACCAGGTTTGCTGCGTGGTTGGTCTCTGGTGGCTTCTGACACACTTGTACATCACAAAGGATATGAGAGGAAATTCCTGTTCCTATCCATTGAATGACCTGAGTGTCTAATAGCCTTTCTGTGGGGCCAATACAGCAGTAACCTGGGTCACTGTCCTCCTCAGTGTGAGGGAGTGGAACAACTCACCTGGGGCTGGGCCTCTTATCATCCCAGCATCCTTCCCAGAGTCCATCCCAGGGAGGACAGCACTCGCTTTGACTTACATCCACAAAATGGTAGTGCCTACCCTGGAGCCAGTCACTAGGCACAGGCTACCCTGCCTGCTGTCCTTCCTTGGAAACCTGCCTGCTGTCCTGCCTGCAGCCTCAGGGTTGCTTGGACAGATCTCCTGGAGTGGTCAAACTTCAAGAAAACGTTTTTGTTAACTCATTGCAGAATACTGCTGGATTCCTTTTGATGTGGGTGAGATGGAAATAATACAAAAATTGCCCTGTCACATCATATTCCTGTATTTCTGCTTCAAATTGAACACAACATAAAGGGTTAACAATGAATAAGGCTATGGTTGCTTCTGGAAATTCAGCTAACAAACAAAGCTGCAAACTGCATTTGCTTACATTATTGTTTAATATACAAAGGTTCAATTCTCTGTGTCCTTAGCCTGAAACCCAGTAATAGGCTAAATCTGATTTGACCTGAGCATGTTGTCTCCAGTTTATTTGTCCATTAAAGTTTACTGATAAATTGATCTTTCTGTAATGGTTTTAGTGTAAGGGATAGCCTACAAATCACTATTTTAATGGAAACAAATACAATATTGATGCTAAGTTCTTAACAAGCAAAGCAATGGAAGATAATTATCACGATTTATTAATAAACCAAAACAAACAAGGATCTTATGTACTATCCAACAAACTTGCTTTCTTTTGTTTAATCAGATGTAGTGAATATGTTTTCATCATTGTTTTATAATAAGGTTTTGTATTTCTGAAATAGCTTTTGACTTCCATGTGTTAATCAAACTAGCCAATATACAGATTGACTCTTATGCTGCCATTTTCATTTTGGTTTTTATGTCCAAGTACAGAAAATTACATCACTTTTTAAAGATACATTTGTATCAGAAGTAACAAGGCGTCTGGCTTGGAGCAGACAGTACTGGGCAAGTGAGGGACCCTCCTCAGTACTGCCTTGGAGGTAAGGATGGCTTCCCAGCCATTGTGAGCCCAGGGACAGGTGAAGGAGCAGGACTATATAAAAGAGTGATTCAGACCCCATAAGGCACTTTTCGTCTTCCTGCCCTGGGGGGTTTCAGTGCCTTAACTGAGTTTCTTATGTACATTCGAACCTATAATGTGTGGGATAGCAAAGCCCTTATTACAGAGGATCGCATAAGTCAGTGGGTTTTGTTTCTGTCATGTCAATGCTTGTACTTCAGAGTTCAGCTCCACCATTCAGTTTTACAAATGCTTTACAGCTACCACCTTGTTCTCTGAAAGTATCAGGAATTTTCTCATGATTCTTCATGTTACCCAAAGTGTACTAGAAAGGCTTGTCCTCTCTCAGAAACAGGCATGAGTGTGAAAATCACATCCGCTTGCCTACGCCTGAACACTTTGATGATAATTTTAATTTGCTGTTTTCTGAAATAGCTCCTTTATGTTCCTGGTTAAAAAAAAGCTGGTAATAGCTTTATGAGGAAGCCTGCATAACCAAAGAAAAAGATGTTTAATAATTTCCACCTTAACACAATAGCAGTTGAATTAAGCTGTTTTCAACTTTTATGGAAGTTACTCAGAATTTCTGTTTTGTTAAATGCATTCAAAATTCCTATTTGTCTTGACTGCATACTCACCAGTGTTGTACATTGACCAGCCTAGACTGGTGTATTGTAGTACACAAATGATTAAAAAATGGGGTTTATACCCACAGCCACACATGAACATGCACAGAAATCAGAGAAAAATGTCAAGCCTTATTTTTTCTGCATCAAACTACATAGCATCTCTCATTAACGGAAATTGCTGTTTTTTCTCTTCTGTCATTGCATTTCTTGAAACACCTTTTCTGAGCTCGTGTAGCTCTCAGCCTCTCATTTACAGATACATGGTGTGTGTGGAAAGAGGGAGACAGAGGGAGACTGCAAAATCTAAAAGAAGCTATTAAAGCCTGAAAGAAGATAAGACTTTGGAAGGGGATAGGATTCTAAAGTTTCCACCACCACCATAAATGAATTAAGAAGCTGATGCTTAAAAGTCATGAAAGCAGATTGCAAAATGTCCAAAGAAAGTAACCAGGGCAGTCAGCATGGGTCTGGAGCTGATGTGCATTCCAGTTCCCACCAGCAGCTGTCTCTGCTGGCTGGTGATGCTTACAGGAATGCTAGAGCTGGAGTGGTGACCAATACTGCACACTGGCACAACCCTCTACCTCAGATACCCACCCTTGCCCTGTCATTCCCACTAGCTGGGTGGGTTGTGGGTTTAGGTTTCGAGGCAGCTAATGTGCCTAGGAAAAATAAAAAAAAAGGAGCCCCCACTTGTCCCTTCCTCCTTCTTCCCCCAGCTTCAGATGGTCTGGAATATCTCTCTGGTCAGTTGGGGTCAGCTGTCCTGGCTGTGTCTCCTCCCAACTCCTTTTGTACCCCCAGCTCCCTCACTGGTGGGGTGGGGTGAAAGGCAGAACACCTCCTGACTCTGCATAAGCCCTGCTCATCAACAGCTAAGACATCCCTGAGTTATCAACACTGTTTCCAGCACAAATCAAAAAAATTAACTCTATCCCTGCCAAAAACCATCACAGGGTGGTTGTGGGTTTTAATGCTGTGGCACAAAACAAATAGTTTGTTTTCTTTAAGGCACTCTGGAAGTGAGTTTGAAGATTTGGATACTGGGAAAGGGCATCTCCTTGCTTTTTTTACCTCCATTTTTGGAGTGAAGTTCTTTAATTTTTTATTAGTGTAGGACTTCTCATTTCTAAACTCAGCAGGTCTTTAACAGTGTTCGGTTGCACTACGAGACCTACATTTCTGATTTACAGCTGGTTTTTTCAGTAACATTAGTACATCAACAGGGTGTAGCAAAACTATCTGGCAAGGGTGAGACACTACCTTTGTACCCACTGTTCTCGTACTGCAAACAGTTTATGATGTCTGTTGTAGGTCCCTTGAAAAAAAGCTTTTGAGAAATGTTGAGATGTCTGTTCCTTTCTTTTGTGCCCTGCACACAAATCACCCACCCTAAGATAAAACTGGAGTCTAAGGAATCATAATTTAATCTTCTCTTGAGCTGGCAATCTGCTTCAGCAAGTCCTTCAAATGTCTCTTGCAGGAGTCTGCTAACCTTCTCTGAATGACATATTAAAGAACAATAGAGCCAGCAACGATGTCTCTGGAGTTGCTGCAACTTTGAGGTCAATTAATTGTCACTTAGGATGATATATCTGAATTCACCATTAGTTTCTCAGCCTGTAAGGGACTGGGGGCAGGCATGCTTGCCTTGTACATGGTTTAAAGGCCTTCATGTCCTTGATGCTGAAGCAAAGACGAAGGGCAGTATCACACACTCAGCTTTAAAAACAGAGTCTCCTGCTTCTTATTTCAAGGAACTTTATGTTTCTTTACCTGTGTGAGAACCTGGACATGGAGCTGTGTGGGCAAGCGACAGTCTGGTGTCCTGACCATTTAGCCAGACAATAGGCTGCAGCTATTAATTCAGGATCCCACTGAAGATGGGCATTAGCCCCGTTTTCCTTAGCAAGTGTTTAGAAACTCAGAAAGCAAATACACAGCCCAATCTGAACAAATAATGTTGTTCGCAGGGATTTCTCAATACTGGTTAATGCCTAAAGATGGTTGAAAAGCTCTTCTTGGAGACACAGGTTCATCTATAAATAAGCTGGGCAGTTGGTGATTTCTTTCCCCACAAGAAAAGCACAGTTTATTAGATCCATAGAGCAAATGGGTGAACCTGCACTGTCTCATGGCTTATCTCCCTTGACTGCTTCTGGGTTCTGTCTCCAGACAGATAGTGGCTGCTCCATATGTACTGTTCTTCTTCCAAGCTGCCTGACTGACCCAGCTGACTTCCTCTGAGAAAAGAGATAAGCATAGCCTGGGTACAGTCAGCCCCCAACGCTGTTGCCTGTTGGCAGCTGTACTCATGGGGTCTGGCTTTCTCCTGCTTGTGCTGTGCCATCACCTTTCCCTGCAGCTCTTGAAGCCTGCCCTGAGCCCAGGTCCAGGCTGAGCCTTGCTGACTTTCCTGGTAAATGCAGCAGAGGAAAAGTAGACATTGCTGTGATATTGGAGCCTGCTGTGCAGGAACTGAATTTGGGAGGATGACATGCAGCATCCAGTGAGATGTGTCCCCCAAAGGTTTATTCATCTGACTACTTGCTATGCAGAAGGAGCCTGAAAGAAGTTTTAGTTTTGTTCACCTGTTTAATTTCTGTACAATGCTGGGACATTGATATTGGAGTAACAGCTCTGGCAGTTTCAGTGACTACTTAGAACTTTTCTTCACAGGGTATTTTTAATTACATCAGGTTAATAACTGCTGTATTTTCAATACTTCTAATGTCTTAATATCACGGAGTATATATATTGAAGAAAAAAGCCTAAGTTTTATGGGGTACAGAAAAATGGAGAAGGATCTAGGAGCCATCTGCTTGTTGGAAGTCAATCAGTTATTTTTAACATTATTTTGGAGTAGATGTTGAATATGTAATACAGAAGGGGATTGCAATGGTGATTCACTGAAATATGACTTACAATAGACATTGCAGAGGAATTCAGAGCTCGTTGTCCATGGTGTCTCTCCAGTGGTGGGTACTGCAGCCTGTGACAACTCCAAGAGGCTGCTGGTGACCAGCAGGATCAGACCAGCAATCCCTTGGGGTTTCCTCTCCTTGCTGCCTTAGCAGAGGCCAGCAGCTCAGCCAGCTTTCTCTGACACAGAAATATTTCCAGGCTTCAAAATTACCACTAACAGTTTGTTGTCACGCATTTGTCTCATCTGCTGCTACAGCCTTCAGAGATGAGTTAAACTGGGGAGAGCCAGAAAGCAAAACTTCTGCTTCACTAGCTGGTGAGTAAATGGCTCATGGTGGAGCTATCCCAGATATATCTATTTTTTCTGCCCCCAGAAGTGCTGAGGCTGCTCAGTTACCCTCCATGTAACTGGAAGAGAAAAACTGACTTAACAACAACAGCCACTGATCCCTTGTCACCACAGGAGGGGTGTGACACCAGGGATGCCACCCATCAGGCAGGTGGTCTTGCTTGTATCCTGTAACCAACACCAGATAACTGTCTCTGACTGTGAAACTTGTTCTGGTTGGCCAGTGGAACAGGCAGTGGATGGTGATGCTGTCAATATTGATGCAAAATAATACTTTGAGACATTTGGCAAGAGCTAAATGCCACTTGTGAAGGGTGTATCAAAACGAAAGATGAGAAACCTTTGGGTTTTTATTTTTTTTAAAAGTGGTGAAACAGAGCAGTTGGAGTTCTCTAAAATATTTCACATTGTAACACATATCAAATGTTTACCAGATTATTTTTTAAATTCAAGTGGAAGTGGTGAACCGGGGTGTTTGACAAATAAACCCTTCATCCAAAAACTTCACTTGACCATCTTGTTAGCACTGTAGTATGTTTGCACTGCTAACAAAATCATCCCAATCACTAATCCTGATGCTTGCACTCTGCCATTTTCTAAAGTGGCAGCTCAGTTTGAGAGGGGAGCAGAAGTGAGGATAGTTCAAGTTAAGTCTGCAGCAAGGACAGAGCTGCACAAAACCAAATCCAGTCTAGAGTTCTGCAAAAATTTGCTGTCCTACAGGCTTGTTGTTCTCCAGAAGTAGTCTTAAAGCATCTGATCTGCTTGCTGAATCATTTTGGCTAAATATAAAACAAAAGTAATAATTTTGCATTGGTTGAAACATTTCCTTTTGACTATTTCAAAACAAGATCAAGTTGAATTCTTATTTTGAAAATGCTGTCCCAAACTTCCACTTGAATTAATATGAGTTTAAACTGAAGCAAAGTCAGTGCCTCAGATAAATTTCTGCAACTGGAAGATACCCATCCTTGGTCCCTGGCTGGGGAACCTGAAGGGCTGTTATTGCCTTGGTGGGACATCTGATGGCAGCAAATCCCTCGCTGGGGTGGTGATGCTGCTGTTGCCACTACTGCTCCTTATCGATGTGCACAGGTGGCGCAGGTGTCATTTGTGGGCCCTGCGGAAGGGTCACACAAACCTCCAGCCAGTAGCTGGACCGAGCTCATGCTCTCAGCTAGCATGCTTTCACAAAGGGAGCCTCCTATTTCTTGAGGAAACACAAGTGTTGAGAGTGCCCAGAAATCCTGGGCAAGCCTCTGCAGGTGGTGGTGTTACCCAAGTGCTTAAGAGGAAGTAGTTTGAGGAGGTTCTACCACAAAAGGTGCCCTCAGGAGAAGTTCTGACTTAGAAGTGCCCTTCTCTCCCTGGAGCCAGGTTGGGCAGCAGGGAGCTGCATCTGACAATGTCTTCCAGCATTTTGCAGCTTTTTTCCCTGTATCTTATTGTAGCTCTACTGCTGCTGCAGCACTCAAAGTTGGAAACAAACCCACCAGCCTCCCAAGCCCTGTCCCTGGGTACTCCTACCCTTCCCAGGAAGTGGGATCACTCTCTCCAAATGTGATCATATCCATTAATCACATGTTTAGAAGCCCATCATCTTTCCCTAACGTCATTCTTTCTGCAAATGCTTCTCCATGCTTTTCCATAGTGGTTTCAGCCAGGCCACAGCACAACAAGGAGTCAAAAAATGTAGCTGTTCTCACTAAAAAATGTCCATTTTTGAGTAGTAGGAGCATTTAAAATTCATATGCAAGCAGACATGATATGGGAAAGCTTATTTTATACCACACCACACTGAAATTTTTGTGGTGTTTGCCCAAACACAATCATAATTCAGGGAAACAGATGGGACCTGTACTAAGTGCAGGAGTCTCTCCAGCCACTGCTGCCAGCCACCAACCAGTCTCCCTTTCCCCTCAGCCTGCAAAGGAGGTACAAGTTCTGTTGCAACTACAGGAAGCCTGTGCATTGGAAATAAGGAAATTTTCTAAGGTGCTTAACAAATTTTCACCCAGTCTCTGTGTTCAGAATAATGGGAATACCATGGTAACAGCTTTCCCGTGCAAGAAGGAAGTAATATTTTGATGGGGGCTGCTATCCAAGATGGAAACAAATCTGATACAAATGCTATGATTTTGAAATGAACTTAGTAAATTATAGATAAATCTTCTCTGGAATG
The DNA here is from genome assembly GCA_013390045.1 of Picathartes gymnocephalus. NCBI lineage: Eukaryota > Metazoa > Chordata > Aves > Passeriformes > Picathartidae > Picathartes > Picathartes gymnocephalus. The sequence continues at coordinate 64,913 of WEKY01004254.1, read as the reverse complement.
CATTATATAGTTATCTCTCTTCCACATATTTTATCCTTTTATAGATTTTTATAAAAGGAATGAAAAAAACAGGATGCATGGGACAAATAAAACAGGAAAAGCAATAAAAAAATAATACTTGATAATTTTCATCTACAGAAGGGCAAGACTTAAGGATTCTGCATAAGACACTGAGATTGTTAAAAAGAACAAACCAACCTTACTGTAATCCCTAGCTATCTCTTGCAGTTTGAGAAAATAGATTGCAAAGTCTCTTCACAGATAAGAAAAGCTTATTTGAAAACAAAGAATACAGACAAATCATGGATATTAAAGGTTTTTAATTATCCTGGTACCAACAAAGGAAAATAACTGAGAAAAAAATTAAAGGAGGTTTATTTTCTTTAGAAATAGTGAAGAACTGTTTTCCTACATAATTTGAATAAAAATCCTGCAGAGGTTATTGAAGACATCATTGAAGGAAGTAACAAATCTCCACTTATTAATGGTTCCTCACTGTTCAGGCACAAATTTCTCATTCTCGTTCAGGGCTACTGAGCTCTTCAACCAGCTGTAATTCTTCCCTCTCAGCTGTGGGCTTAGGACTATCCACTTTGCAGTTGGAAGGACCAAAGAGTGGAGACATGTTGTCATTGGACTATGTGGTGACAGTTCTAGGGGTGTATGAAGTCAGGCTCATGAAGCTGTGTCCAGTTTTGATATAAGTGCCAAATGCGTTCCCATTGTAATGTATAAAGAGGGAAGGGATGCAGATGTTTCCATCCTCAAAATCTTTATGAGTAATGGAGTATATTAAGAGAATAGTTGTTTAGGTTTTTTTGGGGGTTTTTTTCACTTTCATGCCTAATGAACTGAGGCACAGACAGGCTTTCACAAAACCTGAAAGTCAGCCTGCCGTGCTAACCAGTGCATTCTCCGCAGAGAAACGGATTTTACAGTTGCTTTGTAAAAGTTGGTATTGTTAAAAGTTCAGCGTTAGCGACAAAGAACTACTAGAAGAGGTCAGATAAGAAAGGCAATGCAGTCTGGAGTTGTTACAGGACTCCTGATAAGCAGCAAGGAACAACGCTTTCCAAGAAGTACGAAAAAGGATGCTCGCAGTTACTAGCTGGACAATGTGCTTTGAAATACTGAATGTCTGTCTTGTTAGCAGAATAAATGAAGGAGTCTTTTATCTCTCACACCCACTGGACTAACATAGAAGAAAGCCAGAGACTAACCTTTAGCCCTGAGGCCAAGTCAAGATTGGTTTGCACCCACATTGCTTATGGTGAGCTCTATCCAGAGCACACTCTGTGCATCCGGCCCACACAGAACTTAACCATGAATCTCCTTGGGGCTCCATGTGGTGTTCTAGTAGCCCTGAGGTATAAGCATGGTGGGTTTTATGTTTTTCTTTTCTATTTGGAGTTTTTTCTTTTCTGTTAGAGGGATGGTTTTATTTCATGAAGCTGAAGATGCATGGCCTGGGGCATGGCATGAGGCTGTAAGGCCCAAACTGAGCATACAAAACCTGTTGGGGTAACACTACAAAGCTGCATGGAGCATAGACAGCCATAGCTGTTGTGTTCTCCATGCTTTGGGGGAGCACTCCCCAGAGTGAGTTATTCCCAGGAGAGTGCTGAGGCACTGGCTCAGGAAGAGCTGACTGGATCAAACAAAGCCAGGGCCAAACAAAGGAAAAACTAAATGCTGGGGATGATGAAGGCTCTCATGACTGACTTCACTCTAAGTTTAGCCAGAAAAAGGGGGAATAGATTGTAAAAAGGTAAACATACATAATCAGGAAAGAACAGCTGTTTTCATCAGTTAATTTGCTTTTGTATTCACAGAAGGGGTAAAGAAATGCTTCTCTTCAGAAGAGGTTGGGATCACTCAGTGCTGGTATGGAAGCATCTGAAATGAACTAGGGATGACCAGTGCCACACCATCCCCAGCAGCCTCGAGCCTCAGAGCCAAGCCCCAGCTAGTTTTGCAGGGAAAGAGTGGGGCTGCCATCACCCAAGGGCTGAGTACAGCTCCCAGCTGGAGACCTGTGCAAACACCTGTGAGCACATGAGCTTTGGACAGGCAGCACGTGGGTGCAAGGGGGGCACCCTGAGGGTGTGAGTGGCAGGCAGGGTCAGCCCAGCACACCAGCAAGTGCCTTTGCCATCCAGTCTCACCCTCGGTCTGCCTTTGCACCTGCTTTGGGGAAGGGAATGGCTAGAAATGGCTGACAGGTACCTGACATGAATTATCCCTGTGGGCTGCTTCCTGAGAGCCTGGAACACACTCCTGCTCTAGAGGGCAAGTGGTCGTGGGGCCAACACAGCCAGCTGGCCTCTCTGCCTTCTTCACAGTGCCCAAGTCAGGCTTTGAGGATTAAGAGATTGCAAGATACTAGAAATAAAATTTCTGATAGAATGCCAGTTATTTGTGCATTCTTACACAGTTCTTAAATTCATACTTGCCCTGGTTTGTTATGGTTGCAATGCAATGAGAGGGTACAATGTCAAACAATTTTCTTTCTTATTTGCTTCACATACAGTGCTGTGAGCTTCATGGCAGAGCTAACAGAAAAGCAAAAGCCAGAAGGAAAGAAAACGCACTACAACCAAAATAATAGGATTGATAAATTATAAACAGCCTTAAAGGAGATTTCTAGTGGGCAGATGGTAAGAGACAGTTTTTGTCACTCAGAATGGTAGTGGTTAATTGAACACAAAAGATAAGAAAATAACAGATGCATTCATCAGTTAATTTGCTTTTCTATTCAAAGACAAGAAAAATTATAATGACTTTAAGTAGGAGTTGTATTCCTGTTACAATACAAAAGGGCTTATTTGGAAGACAGCAAGAATAGAAGGAGGTATTAAAGATGTCTCTTAAGTGGATGACAGAAAGTAATAACTGGCTACATCTGCTGAAGTTTTCCATTTTTGTTGTTCTATCATGAAAAGTCAGATCCCTGTTGATGCAAGAGGACAAAATGTGTTTGTTAATTACATTTGAGTAAGATAACAAACTGTGATCTCAAAGCCATCTGTAAATGTAAAACCAGGTGGTTGAGCAGCAGAATGAAGGATAGATGCAAATAGAAGATCATAAAAATTTGGGGTGTAAGAACCACTTTTATGTCTGGTCTGTTTATGGAAAAATGCAGTAAAGAGTTTCTATATTTGTAGGCTTTACCTTGAGAACAGAATTACTCAGGATTCCCTTTTGCTCTTTGGCCCTTCTTTTTATTGAGAAAATGAAGTTTTTTTGCAGGCTGCACTGTGAGCGAATTCTCCCTGAGGTGACCTTTCTTTAGTAGAGCCAGGTATGTTACTATCCCCATGTGATCGCCTGTCTTCGCCAAAGATGCCACTTGAGCTCCTCTGTGGAACATTCCTGTGGCTCCTCTCCACAATTAGTGTCACATACGCACAAGTGTGGCAGGAGATGAGACCTTCACACAATCAGTTGTGAAGCTCATGAAAAATGGTGCTTCATATTTCTTTGGTTTCTTCCTCTGACCTAGATTCTAGGATTTACTCCCCCTCCGGCCTTGGTTTGGGTTTGTTTTACTTATTCCTGGAAACCTGCTGCGATGATCTGAGTTACGGAGGAATGCTTGTCCTTCCAAATCTGAAGTCAAAACCCACTTTCTGCACTGAGTGTGTTTTCTCGGTGTTTACCCTCCTCTCTTTTTAAAGACACCAAAATTAACTAATTGAGATGAGACTTTACACAGCATAACTTTTCATAATACAGAATTAATTCTTTTCTGTAACAGGTGGACAAATCACATAGAATGGGAAGAAGTACTTAAGGAAGTGAAAAAGACTGTTTTTCAGGAACATTTGTGTAATTTTTTTTATATGAAGTACAGATTCACATTTTTTAAAAATCCATAAATCTTGCCTCAGATATTTCTACTAAGCAAAAGCCATTTCCATGCACTTGCCAAACATGCATTCAGTTGATATGTGTTTAAGACATGAATAAGTGAAGTATAAGAATGCAAAATAAGTGTATATATGTTCCCTTTGTGAATAGGATGTGCATATCTGTTAAAGATCTGTTATCTTCGTTACGTGAAGTATGTTACTGCAAACCTTTTCTCAGGGTTATTACTTTAACTAGTAAGCAAACAGGTAAAAGTAGGTAAAATTGGGTTGCAGTTAGTTAGAGCAGAATGAGATAGAAGTCAGTGTCATTTAACTGAATTTCTTGGGTTTGCAAACAAAAAAGTGTTCCTCTGCAGCATTTTAACACATGCTTTGGAAAATAATCTGTCTTCGTGAGTGCAGAGAGGCAGTGATATCCAGACGTTCAAGAATCTTGCTCTGTGTATTGCAGGCATCTGCAAAGCTTATATTATTGCAGCCCCTCCCTGAAATGAGGAGACATTTAACATTGCCATGGTTAATGTTAAATAAACAGTGCTGGAAAGCAGCTTTCAGAGTGAGCTCTGGAGTTTGATAGGGAAGAGTTGTAACTCAGTAGGAAACTTCAGGTCGTTTCTAGTATAGCATTCACTATACCCTTAACCACAGTGGGAGCTTTTGCCACTGGATCATGTACGTGGCTTTAACTGTGTGTCAAAAGTAAGCAGAAAATTGGAGCTAATTGCATCATCATGTGAAAGGGTTACAGGAAAAGCGTGAAGGTTTGGGATGGAGTAAAACCTGAAACTTTGAAGGGATTTGATTTTTGCCTCATTGTGGAAAGTCTAGCCTTTCCAACATTTATCATAGTTTCTTATGTTTCATAGTTATATAAGGTGTTTTTCCTTCTGAAATGCATGAATAAATTGATCAACCCAAATTTCAGTTTAATTAAGCTTTCAGTTGCGACTTACTCTTTGATGTGTGTAAATATATTCTGTATAACATCAGCTTTTTTTCATGCTGATTTTGAAGTCCTTTAAAAGTGAGATAGGGATGCCTCTAATTGAGGCATTGGCTCTGTATCTCCAAAGTATCATGCCTCCTAATTATTTATTACTTCCCTCTAGAGAACTATCGAAGTGATATTCTGAAAATCTGAAATTCTGAATTTTTGGAATACACACTTTATAAAAAAAAGTTGGAAAGCTATTTGCAAGATTTCTTAAGCAATCAGAGCCCTTTAGGATGATTTCTGAATTGGCCGTTACAGTACATGACATGCACAATGGTGTTAAATTGTCATTATTAAAAATTAGCAAGTAAAAATGAGGCAGAAGCGTCTATGTGGAGTGTCTCATTGCTGCAGATTCAGAATCTGAAACGCCTGTCACATCTGCGGCTCATTATGACCCGAAATGGGAGGACGCCTGGTACATCTGCGAGAACAATGCCTGGTGACTGCTGGTGCAAGTGGACATTGCTGGTGCAGCGTGTGCAGGGTGCCAGCAAATCTTTATCCTCGATGTCACGTCCCACATTGCCTCCTGACAGCTGGCACAGGAGGTCATCATTGCCTTTGCAGCACTTTGTCTTCATTTGTGTTGAAAGCACTGAGAAGCCTTATTATTTTTGAGGAGGGCATTTTCACGGGCGGCTGACTGTTGCCTGCGCGCTGCCTGTGGGACCAGGGTCTTGTTTTCCATGCTTGTGGCCAGCAGCTCCTTGGCTGTCTGCAGCAGGGAGGCACAGGCACAAGGCCAGGGAGCATCTAGCATTGATAGGGGTGTGTGCAGTGGGTTGGTGGGACCCCCTTTCCCGGGGTCTTCATTCCAGTGTCACACACGTGGTGGAGGTGTTAGCATCCACCAGTATGGGTGACGGTCTTCATTCCATGTGAGTGGTGGGGCTTGGAGGGATTTGAATACTCAGTGGAAAGTTTACAGGAACAGAAAGAGGTACGTCTTACTCACAAATACCCCTGCTGTTTTCAACTCTGAAACAAAAATTAAGATCTTGGGTTTAGCACCCACAAAAATTGTATTTTCCCCAGCCTTGTTTTCAGGAGTAGAAGAATCATTTTAACAGGCACATCCAACAAAACCAAAGCCAAATGCTCCCTTGGTATAAGCCAAACACTTGGCAGGGACACTGAAACCCCATCAGTTTAAGTTTGGCAAAGCACTAAACAACTGAGGGCAAGTGGGAGGCTGCACCCAGCTGCTCTTCCCAGAGAGGACATGTTCCAGACCCAGTCCACAAACCTCCTGCAGCCGAGGTGATGCTGGCAAGACAAGCAGCACTGCTGTGAAAGTTTCCGTTTACTTGAGTCACGAACCCCAGACCTTTCTTCTCTCCCCTATAGTGTGCTACATGTGAAAGGCTGCCTACAGGACATAGGCATTTACTTCAACCTGTTGCCCACCAGAGAAATTTAGGACTCAGCAGTACAGGTGGACTCAAACCGAGCTCACCTCCATTCATCCGTGCACATGTAAACAGGAAAATAGTGGCTAAATGTAACAAAAAAACCCCACCCAGCTTGGCTTGACGGAGTTTGCTTGAGAATGTGTAGGGAAGTGGAGGTGGAGGAGAGGATATGGGGGTTGTTTTGCAGGGATGGTGCTGGGCAGAAAGCCGGCAGCCCTGTTTGCAGCAGCTCACATTAGTGAGCACAAGGCACACAGTTACTGAAGTAAGAGATGTCTGTGAACAAATGCATTTGGCAAACTATTTGTGCTTAATGTATGCTGATTTGTGAAGTCTCCGGTGGTTTTCTTTGTCCCTTGGGAAAAAGGATGGAGGGGAGAGAGAAAGTGTCCGGTTGCCATGACGACAGAGCAGGGCTGAGGAGAAATGAGACTTATCATATTTTCATTTTTGATGCTCTATATAAAATTATGTAGGTAATTACACATGTACTGATTTGCCATGGGGCAGAGCAACTTATGTTCAGGACACTGCATATCATGCAACACCATGCTGATTTCCTTTTAGAGCAGAGACACAAATGTATTGATATTTTGCTGGGAATATTGCTGGAGAACTTACAGCAGCGGGAACGAAAGAGGGCGTGACAGCAGCCCTGCTCTCCTTTAAGAACGTAATAAGAATCAATTAACAAGTTGCCAGTGGAAACCTGGCTATAATTATAGCTCTATTATGCTGGCCGTGTTGTTTTCCCATAGAAAACACAGTTTTTAATTAACTTGTGGATTTGGCTCTGACACCTACGCACTTCCTGGCAGGAACAAAGTCGGTGTTTCCCTGCTCAGGATTGGCACTTCATCGTAACTAAAGGTGCCAGTAGCACCCACAGAGCTGCCCTTAAGCAGGATGATCTGGGCATGGTTTTCCCCAGTCTGGAGGGATAGCAGGTGTAACTCTTCCCCCCACATTGTATTTTGCAGAAAAAGAAAGCAAAAGATGTTTCCCTCAGGGGAAATGTTATTCTTCCTGGTGAGTACCTGAACTGGCTGGTCAGACAGGGGAATGGAGGGAAGGAACACCTGGTATTTCTGGGGGAAGAGTGGGGTGGATGTGGATCTCCCTCAGTGCCCAAAGGCCGTGTCCTTCATGCAGTCCATGAGATGCTCGGTGCAGGAGCTGGGGGAGTACAAATTCTGGCCAATATCCTGAACAGGACTGATTCTGCATTGTCAGGACAGGGTAGGGAGGAAGCTTCTACCACTTAGACCTTCCCAAGATACCCGTGTGTTAAGTCTGTTGGGATTTTTTTTCTTCCATTTCTTCGCCTGCCTCAAAGGCAATGCTGAATTACTTGAGGGAAGTAAGAATATTTCAGCTGTGGCAAACATACTGCTTTTAAAATGCAAATGTGTTATACATGTATACACCAGGCACTGCTGCTGCTTTTCTTCTGGCACCATTGCCTTGAGAGCAGTTCAGTTTTTGAGTGTAATGCAAAACCAGGAGGGGTTTTCCTACAGAAATACGTTTCTCTGAGTAGCGTGTTTCTAACGGTGACCTGTGTGGGGTGCTCAGGGAATGAGTCTAAAATGGAGGATGTTTTTAAAGCAATCCTAGTGGTATATTCTGCCAGCAGCTTGAGAGTTTCCCAAGCTGGGTGTCGTGTGTAGTTTGGAGGTCAGTAATGGATTTCTCTCTGAAATGCTCTGAGAAACCTCTTTTTTTTTTTTTTTTTTTTTTTTTCACATACAATTTTGGCTATTACCACATCCTGTAGCATTCAGATTCAGTTATAATTATGCTTTCAGTAAAAAGATAGTCCTCTGATTTATTTCAGGCCTGCTTACTGATAATTTTTCACTGAACAGTTATTGTGCAGGAAGAAACTCTGAATACTCATGCTGCCCAGGCTGAGTCTGTTCTGTGTCTTTTTCTGTGAAAGGCTTTCCAAGCCCCAACCTGTCCTTACCCTTCTCAGCCCTTTTCTCATTCCACTGTGTCCTGTCATTGCTTGGAAGCTTAGTAAACTCTGAGTCATCACACAGGAATTAATGGAACCATGCAATTATTTTGAATTGTGCGATGCTTAGCTTGCATTTTTACGTCAGGTTAGAGGAAGCAGGTTTATCCATGTATATGCAGTTTGAAACAGCGAGTTAAGAAGGATAATAAATTATACTGCAAAAATAGTTTCTGAAACATTTCCTCAGTTTTCTTTGTGTGGTCAGTGAACTACGACATCATGAGTCAGAACAAGCCAATAGGTATAAAAGGTGATATGGAACTAGATGATCTTCAAGATCCCTTCCAACCCAGACCATTCTAGGATACAAAAGCTAATGGGTAACTTACTATGTATTGAGTGTTTCTCCACCTGGAATCTGTTGTTTGTTTAATTTAACATGTTTTCACCGCGTGTCTCTGAGTTACTTTATCCTCTGTCTCTGAAAGAGATTACACCACTAATAAACAATAACATGAATATCGAGCTGTGGCCACGCAGAGGGGAGATGATCTCCTCTGTGTCCTTGCAGACTCATGAACAGTTCAAGGGGTTTTTTTCCCTTTTTTAGTATCAGAAAACAAAATGCCGAATCCGCACCATGGTCATTCTAGGCAGGCGAAAGCTGTACTGTTCTGAAGGGATTCTCTCAAGCACTCACAAAGCCTTGAACCTTGAATGAGCGATGGGGACGGTCAGAGGATGGAAATGGGCAAAGACACTGGTCTAACTGAACTTCCTGGTTCTGGAGTGGGTGGGTAATCAGACCAGTCCAGGGATAAAATACAGTAGGACAAAATAATGCAAGTTTATTTCCGTCCTTCAGAGTATATCTGGAAGAAGAAGTGAACCTCAGCTGCACTAGACCACTGTGTCCTTCCTGGCAAGGCTTTGAGATTTGCTGTTTGTAAACCTGGGTGTGCTCTTGCTGGCTCAAGATCGGCCAGGGAAGGAGCATACTGTGGAGTTATTTTATGGGACTTCATGTGGGATCACAGGTCATCTCTGGGAGTGCCAAGTGACAATTTCAGGTATTACTTCTGATTTCGTGTTAATAGTTGGGGCAGCCCTGAGAGATGTCCCTCTAGGGACAGGAAAGAAGTTCTGAAAAAAAATATGTTGGGGTTTTTTTTTCCTTTTTTTTTTTTCATCTAATATCTGGAAATGAAGAGGAAAGCTCACAGTTTACAAGCAGCTAGCAGCCTGTAGATTACATTTTGGTAAATCACTTGGAGTGCTGTTATTTACGATACTTTAGCTATGCTGGTTTTTACTCTCACGGAAGGCAGAGGTGCTTTCAGAGCCTCAAGGTGATTTGTGAGCAGCAGGGTTGGGGTGCTTGGCCTCAGCAGCTCCCCAGGTTTTTCTGAGCTTGGCCAGGCTCATGAGAGTGATGGCAGCATGCTGCTGAAGGTCTGTTTTCTTAAGGCATGCCATAGCCCTGATGCTGTTTGGGTGGGAATGGAGAATTGTGGTGAATGAAATGGCTGTGTGGCCAGGAGGAATGGGCTGGGGTTTTATTTACAGCAGTCAAAGAATTAAAAAGGAAAAAAATTTCCTGGTTTTGTTCACCTTGTTAGGGTTAATGCAGTGAAACAGAGCAAAATACAGAGCTTTTTCAGAAATTGTTTTGCACCTGATGGAATAACTTCAATTATTTTGAGAAAATCCTGTGTTTCCTCAGCAGCTGTTGTGGTAAAGATGACTGGTCACTTTGCATATATATTTATACTGTTGGAGGTTCTTTTTCACTTATTATTGAATGGCCCTTTACAATAACAGCTATTCAGCTGTTTAAGTGGCTAGATATTTGACATCATGTTTCCTGAAATCTTGCATGAAAAGATATTTGCATCAGAGATGCTTGATCATTATACGTGGGTAGGAAATTTACTAAAACAGCAGAAACGGTGGATAGAAATTGCAGGACAGAGGCTGTAATAGAGGAGACTGGGATTCCACCAAAGTTTGATATCGGGGACATTTTGGCATAAGACATAGAAGCAGTCTGAAAGCAGATCACACATTCTGATGCTGAAACAAGGTGCTAAATTAATGGTAGAGAAGTGTACAAAAAAAAGAAGAATCCTAATTTTGGCTGGAATATGGAAACGTGGGATGGAGCTTAGAAAACATAAGGGCAGTTCATATAAGGGAAATAATGTGAAAGAAATTAAAATAGACTGAGAGATGGAAGAATTAACCTTGTGATTTTGCATTTAAAAGTTGAAAAATCCTCCCTCTTGCCTTGGTCTCTGGAGGGTACATGTCAGCAGACCTGTTTGTCACATGGTGGGGGACATGTTTGGCATGACAGGCACAACCTTTACATCAAGCATCACTAAAGAAACAGGTGGTCTTTTTTGGCTGTAAGATGTTCTCTGTATTTTTAAAATCCTGTTGATTACAAGAAGAAGGGCAGAGTGAAGTTTGTATTTTGGGCAGTATGTCTTTTAAACAGGAATGGCACTGATAGAGTTCGTGTACATGTTTGCCATTAAACAGGGCTATTAATTTTGAGCTTCTGCTTCAGACTTTTCATTAAAGTTGAGATGCTCAGTACTCCAGCCCTTGTGTGTTGTACAGTTGTGAAGAAAGCTTGTGCTTTGCTTCGTCCTTTTTCTGAACTTTTGGCTCCAGAAAAGTGAATTTCAGGACACATGACTTAATGCATGTTACTGTATTTACCACGGGCCAGTGATAGCTTTTGGGCTGGCAGGGATTTTCAAAGTTGTTTCTGTCCTCCTATTTGACCCTTTTCCAAGGGCTTTGGAGACTAAGCAGGTGACCCGCCACCTTTGTAATTCCACTTCTGGAACAGAAGATGATCAACTAGTAGAGTACCTACTAATGATCTGAACAGCTGTATAATTCATCTAGGCTGTTTTCATGTGACAGAACTACTTTTTTGTGTTTGTTTTTTTTTTTTTTTCTGGTGAGTGTTTTTTGTTGTTGTTTTTGTTTTGAGGGTTTTTTTAGTAGTGAACGATAAGAGGTCAGATTTTCTTGTGGTTACTTGTGTGAGTTTTCTGGCTCTTGACAGGCAGTGTCAGGTGTTACCATAATAAGGCATAGGAAAGTTACTTAATTACTGTCATTTAATTTCAAATTGTCAAGTGTTTTTTGCTATTCATTGCCTCTTTAGTTGGTGTATTTTAATGAACTTCAACAATAGGATAAATGTCTCTTGGGTCATTGCGATATTACATGCATGAACTCGGTATGCAATAAGGTATGGAGTAATTATTTTTCACTCCTGTTATGTGATGGATTTTGTACCTTCAGTAAGGAAACAGAAGAAGTTGAATTACATCTGTGAACAGATGGAACTGGAGCTCCTGAGGCTGCTGTGTTCTCTGGGAAGACACAGCAACAACATATCAGAAAGAACTCAAAGGTTGGTGAAAAAGTGCCTTTCAGGAGACCAGAGAGATAAATGCCAGGAAAGAGGGAAGCTAGCCTTTCTACTCTGGGGGATTTTCCAATTGGGTCTAGTTTGCAATGACCATCCAGCAATTTAGACATCAAGCTAAAGTAAATTAGTTTGGTTCATTATTTACCAAAAGCCGCAGCTCAAGGTAAAACAGAGCTACAGGATTGGTTCAGTGTTTACAGAACTGTTTATGTTGATATAAACTAAATGATACAAAAAGGTAAAAATATAAAAAAACCCCTAAATTGAATCATTTTTAAAATTCAAGTTAAGGACTTGAATAGAATGGATTTTTTTTTGGAGGGGGGGGGATGTGGTTGGGGGTTTTTTGTTTGTTTGTTTTAGTTTGTTTCTTGTTTGTTTGGGGAAGGTTCAGCCAGAAAAGAAGAAGACAGTAAAGCTCTGTTTAGCTGTTTTGGTTTCTTTTTCCCCCAAGGTATTCTCCCTTGCAGGAGAGGGCTGGGTAACATGTCTACCTGGAAACACAAATGTGCACAGATATATTACAAATGTATTACAAATGTAGTACCCAATCCATCAGTCTAATTCCACTCTTGCAGTTCGTTGTTTTTAAGGAAAGGGCTCATGACTGGATTCTTTCTGCCTGTCTTCTGACTTTTCTTTCTCAGTTGAAATAGCATTTCTCAAATCATACTAATGAGATGTCCTGTTGCTTTGCATGTATAGTGCTGTCATCTGATCAACATGAAATTTTCTTCTATAAATCTAGCTATAAGTGAAAGTATATGAATTCGTGGAAAACACTGTACTGTAACAGTGGAGTGCTGTAAAGCACCATAAAAAATTCTTCAGGACTGTGCAAACTAGAGGAGGGACACTGTGTTAGACTGAAGAAACAGCTGTCTGACCCGGATGCTATCAGATAAAAAAAGCTGTTAACAAATGGCTAACCCTGAGATAGAGAGATATGGTATTTTGCTGTGCAGAGAGGTACTTCATATGCATTCTTCTCAAAAATTTGGCTCAGTGTCAAAATACCTTCCTGCTCTTTTGTAGTAGAAACTCAACCAGGTCTAGCACAAGCCTGTGACAATCTCTTGGAGGCTTTACTCCTAGGAAATGTTTTGCTTCCCAAAGGTTGATAGTTAATCTTGGGGGGGAGCTGTTTCAGAGGTCCTTGTAACCCCTTTCTCTGCTCAAGTGATGTTCATAGTCAGGAGCCCAGTCATCTCCAACGTGTTTCTGGTTCCGAACAACAATTGGTTGTGCTGCAAGTTTTAAACATTTCATGTAAGGAATCAGCTGCTGAAAAACATGCTTCTATTTTCTATATCGCAAAATGAAAGGGTAGTTGGCTTTCTGTCCTCGTTTTTTGTTTTCATTTCCACAGTTGTGGATTTGTGTTTTGTCCACAAGCCAAGTCTGTGTGGTTCTTGGCAGGCTGCTCGGACATTTTTCTACTGAGCTTTTATCAGAGCATCTTACTCTGGGTTAGACATGAAATAATGCAGAAAGGCTCAGTAAAGAGAAACCTGTACTACAGCCTTTAATTAACACTGCGTGTGTGTGGATGTAAGTGATAGGCAATAGGCGAGCCAGATGCAGTGTTTCATTTTGATGCTCTATTGCTTTTTTCCTCTGCAGTGACATTAATAAATAGATGCAGGCAAGCATTTTAGATTTCATTACTGCCTGAAACACCCTTACTTTTTGGCTTGCCCCAGTTCATTTATGAGGCATCATCATGCTCAAATTAGAAAGAGAATAAGCTGTATGTCACTGCTGAGAATTATTGGATTATTCAATTACTGTGAACGGTGCTGATGGAATAAAATATTCAATAAATATTGAAGGAAAAATCCCTAGATAACCTAGCTACACAAAGGTTACATGTTCAGGTATGGATGTAGTCCAAATGTAAGGCAGGGGGAGTGGGACTAGGGCAAGGGGCAGCTGCAGGATTGTGCATTGTGGCTAGTGTTACTTGGAGTGATGAACACTGCCCTGGCTCTTCTGGTGAACTGTCAGTGTGATTTAACAGAGGAGGGGAGAGAGGTTTGTGGGGCATTCTGGGTTGAGATCTCCCCAGCAGCTTACAGGGGTGCTAATGGGTGTAAGGTAGTGTTCCCAGCCAGCCAGGCCTGGGGACCAGGAAAAATCCCATAAGACTACACTGATTTCTTTGTCACCTGACAGTTCTGGGGAATGGAAAACAAATGGCACGTCGCTGATCCTGATACCTTCACTGTGCTTGTCTTTAGAAAATGAACCTTTTTGTTTAGCTAAATGACTTAAGGCAGGAGCTAGTCACAGTTTCCATGCTGAACTGAGCTCTGGGTTACCTAAAGCTGAATATCTAAATTATTTATATTGCCAGGCCTGCATTGGCATCAAGCACGGGATTAGGCTGTTTTGTTCATGTATAGGCTAAAGTCACTGGTTTGAACCAAACATAACCTTATTAGGATTATGTCTGTACTTGCACTTCAGACTTTGGCCATCTTTCTCCCAGGAAGTCTGTGTTTGTTTTATTTTAACCACAGCTCCTTCATGGTAATAAACATTCCTATTTAGCGAAGAATTTTAGATAACTGACAATACTCTGCATGATGAAAATTTGCCTTCTGTTGTCTAATAGATGGTACAGAAGTAGGTAAGTCAGTCAACAGTAAAGTATTACAGCAAACCTAAGCATGAATTCATTAATTTTAACGATAATGTTGCTGTTTTACACCAAGCTTAAGTGAATATAAATGTAACTTGTCGAAGAGTCACTGGCAAAAACCATCTGTGCAGGTTTTTTGAATCACATCTGTGCCTAAACTAGCTCTGCATTCTAAGAAGCAGCATCAGCAGCAGCCGACCTTCAGCTGACTCCCAGAAGCATTTCCCCTTTCAGCAGCAGCAAGGAGCAGTCAGCAGCTCTGCCGTGCTTGTTTGGGATGGTGGTAGTACCTCAGACCTTTTATTTTTACCACTAACACGGTCTTCCCATGTTTGTTATCAGCGGGTGGTTTGGCAGGATAGTTCAGATTCGATGCTTTGAGCAGAGAAATGGTGAAACGAGCTAATTCTTAATAAGGCTAGTTATCCCTTCACTGTTATTTGCAGTACTGTGGTTAATAGGGCATCAGTACTCAGTCCAAGAAGTTGAAAGAATGAAACAAAAAGCCCATTCTTTCCGTAGTGATGAAGGTAATTAAAAGAGAACAAGACTGAGGGGTTCCATATGATGTAAATCATTACCTTTGGACTTTTCTTATGCCTCAGACCTTTTTCCCCAAGTGAAGTCGACAAGTATTTCTTCTCTATAAATTTTGTTCACAACTCAGTGATGTCTTTTTTGCTCATCAAGGGGTGCAGAAGGTTTTTGTTATGGTCAATGATTTTCCAAGAAAACTTAATAATTTGCAGACATCTGCATTCAGTTAGATGCACAGAAGGAGAAGGACAATTTTATCTTGCTTCTTTATTTGTGATGGATCTCTGTTCTTGTTTAAAAAAAAACGCGGCCAGTGAACATATCCTTAGGGAAAGCACCGGAAACAGTTCCATGTTAAATTTATAGATCAAAATATGTTATCCTTGGCCTTTCTTGAAATGCTCCAGTGGGATGTCTATGTGAATATCTCCAAAGGTAATAATATTGATGAAGTTAAAGTGATATGGTAAACTGGCTGGTGCAATTATTCATTAAAAATTTTTAAAGCTGCTGTGAACATTGAATCCCAAGTCATGGTAGCAGCTGCAAGACAAAGCAGGGGACACGCCACTTTCGAGAGGTGTTGTCTAAACGGTATTTATTTGACTGAGAATGACATAAGTCAGAGTTGTTGTCAGCATCTTCTGAAGGATCTTGAAGTCAGATTACTTGTATTTTTTGTTCCAGTTATTACTGAACTTGACTCACACGGGCAGAGATCATTAAACCTGTTTTTAATGCTGCTCCCACCCCCACACACTTCCAAGCCAAGGTCAGAGGCCAGCCAGATAGCTGATTATTTCATCTCCCACCCTGCTGCACAGACAGTGTATTAGAGCGGCACTAATGTCTGTGCTAAGATTAGTACCAAGCCACTTTTAATCTTAACTTGCAGTTGGACATGTCTGACCTATAAAGTGTAGGTGATGAGAAGTGATGTCAGATTTAGAGGCTTTCCTCTGCTAGAGTGGAGATTGTCAATTTTGTGGCATTTAAAACTGTTTCTTCTCTGCTGGGAGCGATGACTTAAGGCAGCAACTAAAGTCTACAAAAATGCAAACTGACCTGCAAATATTCATCAGCAACCAGGCAGTTCCCAGCCTTAGAAGTGAGCACATGAACGGAGGAGGCAGTCCATGTTCTTCAGGGCAAGGAAGTGACTCTCTGTGTTTGTGAGGATCAAGTTTATCTGGGTCATTAAATTCTAATGTCAATGCGACTTTTAAGACATGATTTTTTGAATCAGCATGTCTGTGGAAAAACTTTAGAGCATTAATTTTTTTCTAGTTTCATACCACTTTCATAACACATTTCTTTTTTCAACTGGTGACACAAAATAATATGTTTGAGGCCAGTGAGATCTTTTGATGAACACCTTCTTTTATATTCTGTGTGTCCATAAACTCCAGACTGCGGCATCTCAGATACAAGCAAAAACTGCAGAAGGCGTGTTTTGACATGACTGACTTTAAAAAGTCATGCATCTCCAAACTAATAATTACATTAGATACAATTTTTCATGTTCATTTTGCAAAATATTGCTGTAAAATCCGATGACCTTGCTTCTTTTCCAAAATATCACTATGAAACGCATGATAAAATGCATTTTCATCCTGTTACTTATTTAATGGCATCACTTGAGTATATGGGAATGTTTCGCAGTGTGCTACTAGGACTGAATAGTTTGTCAATAATATATCCATTCTTTAGTTCAGTCTCACAGTGATCTTAATCTTGTTACGTTCTGATGTTGGGGTGGCTTCAAGCTTTACAGCCCAGGCCTCTCTACAGTGAGCTGTGGGTTAGTGCAGATACACCTTTCGTATGTATGCACAAGTCTGCACAAGTGTTTTCAAGAATTTTACACAGGAAACCTGCTAAGTTGTCAGTGTCTCACATAGTGTCATCTACTAGAAGATGGCCTCCTGTCAAATATCTGTGTCGGTTTTTTTAAAGCCTGAATACAGCGAGATTCCTAGCCTGTCTGAGACGTGATCCTGGTTCCCATGTGAAGATGCTGGCTGCAGGTAATCCCCTTCTGAGCAAGGAATTCCAGAGCACGTGGTGCTGGAAAGGTCAAACTCATTTGCAGGGAGTTGTGTTTAACTGTGCGATGCAGAAGTGAGCTTCATTACTTGTAATTAATCCTCACGTTCCTGAATGTCAGTTTACAGACACAGCCATGAAGGTAGTGCATGGAAGATAATTAATATTTGTTATTCCTGACTTTGAAAATACTCTGGATAGCAGTGTTTATAAGTCTTTCCTACTGGGAGAGCCTATGAGGAAATACCCTGATTAAATCATCAATGCTGTTGTCTCTGCCTTAAACTGTTGTTTTACAGTAATTACTGCCCTCTGACAACAGAAGGGCATGGGGTGATGTGGTGGAAGATACACGTTGGCAGATTTTCACAGTTTCAGAGAAAATGTCCTTCGGGGAAAGGTTAATGCAGTTATTGCGCAGGTTAATGCTCTGGCATTCCCTGAGGGCTGTTCATTGATATGGCTACGGGGGGGTTCCTTTATAGTATTTATATCTCAAAACTATTAGGCTGCTCAAAGAGAGTGAATGAAATCTAAAAATACATGTTTTATTAACAGCAGAAATTTCTCTTAGAAAATGTAGGTCAAATTCTCCACAGTTGTCAGTGTGAAGTTAGAACAGGTAGTTGTAGCTGAAAGTAGAAAATATTCTCAATTCTATGAATTTCACCTTGGGTTCAGATGAGATTTTGGCTCCCTATTTGCATAGCAGCCTCTGCATACAACCTTACCATTCTTTTTCTGTATTGTATTGTAGACTGAACTGAAAGATTAAAGAAGAGTGATTTTCTTGCTTTGTAGGTCTATTATCAAACTGAACATAATCTTATTTTGTGTTTTGATGTTGATGTGAAGCATTTTTCAATTCTGTGTAAACTCTGCAGCTTAAAAAGATGAAGACTGATTTTTGTTCAATTTTATGGTCTACAAACTGAGAGATTATTTAGTACCTCATACAAAATTTGACCGTCTATAGCCCAGCTCTTTCATTTCTTCCCTTCTGCTGTTTCTGTAGGAAAAAAAAATATACAAAAGGCTTCTTCACATGCTAGAGTTACTATAAAATGTTTCTGGATTAATGTAGGTACTCACAAGTTTTTGGCCAGTTTTTGTTAAGATGTAGAGTTTTCTGGTTTGAATCACAACTTTTCTCTCATTAGAGTGACTCTAAGTTACTGTGGAAAGAGGCAAAAGCAGTTAGTAAGTTTTGGGAAAACACTTCTGTTAGTGAAAGGCCTTCTTGAATATGAAATAGCCTATCTGGTATAATGCTGGTATTTTATATTTTATTGGTTTATGAACTAGGGTCAAACTTCTTGGCTATGAATTAGAAAACCTAACTGTCTGGATTTTAGTGCCATCTTTCTGGCAAGCGTTCAGTGATCCAGTGAAAAAATTTAATCTTTTTTCTACTTCAATGGTTTGGCCATCATAAGCAATGTTATTAATTATGGACTCTAAAGTAGCAGCTTTTTGTCTTTTGTGACCTAGTACTCACATTGTCAGAAGTGCTGCATTTGCCACCTTCATGGTACTAATTAGTATGTTTATAATGAGCCTCCACTCCAATCCTCATCAGTCTACACACCTGACAGCAGCTTGCATATCTCAATGCCAGACAAAGTCAGGGAGCTGAATTCTTTGCCATAGGGAAGTTGGCTATGAAAATCCACTTCTCTCTTAATTCTATCCCAGATGTACCGCTGTTTTGAAATGTACCCTTTCTTTATGGATAATGGGTTACAAACATTGGAGTGTTTTTATGCAGAGGTTTTAAGAAGAAATGAATCATAGTTTTGAGCAAGAAAAGAAAGAAACAGATAGATGGGATAACAGCCCTGAAAGCTAATGAATGGAAGGATTTGATTTCCAAGGTTTGCTGTAAAGTTTCCTCTCAGAGTCATATGACAGCCATAAATGGCACAGGGTGCAGAGTTGTAATTTCTGCAGGGAAGTCATGTTTATCAGGAGTGGCTTGTTTGCCAAAGTGTCAAAAAAGCTGACAAACTGAAACATCATGTTGTCACACAAGGGACATGGTTGGAAAAAGTGCGTGGTGGAAAGTGACTGAAAAGCAAAGGAGAGAGAAGAAAAAAGCTTTACCTGCAGTACACTGGGATACTTCCATCCAGTGGTAGCATTATGGGTTTGACAGCCCTCATTACAGGATGGGTTGTTTTGCAGTGAATGCAGCATCACCCAAGCAAGGTGGAGCAGGTATGGGATGATTGATTTAGGATCAAACAACAGTTGAACTCTGGCATCCCCCTGAGTGTTGACACATGCCACTCCCAAGTGCTGTGGCGGTGTGGTGCTATGTCCTCTGTGCAAAAATGGTTTATTTGGATCCACAGAGATGGCTGATCTGGTCCCACTCACCACCAGCCTCCCTTCTCCTGCCACCTCTCAGAAATTTGCTTCCACTGAGTTTTGGGCAGCGATGTAAAATATAAACTTCCCATCTGATTTATTTCAGTCTAAGGATTTAGAGGCATAGGACCTGAAGCTTGTTTTGCCTCTGGCTTAAACATTTTTATGCTTGTCCTGCCAGACTGCTGCTAGGCAGGGGGTTCACATCTCCTTACCCTATTTATTGCTCTCGGTGCTTTTTCTCCCTCTCCTTCTCCTCTCCTACCACCTCTGGGGTTTGCCTAGCAGCATGAGGGAGCAAAACCAAAGGGAAATTAATTATACTTCATTTGGTTTAATTTTCGTATGGGTTAGTTCCCTGACCCAGCTCACTGCACAGCATCCCAATATTCATGCTGGCAGGAGCAGACGGGAGAGGAAAGAGCAGCTGCAAGTGGTGAAGAAAGCCAGAGCAGCCTCTCCAGCAGCAACGCTGGTTTACACTGGAGCCTTGTGCTCCTCTGTCACAGCATGTAAGACAGAACCACTTCAGGAGCGGGGCTTGTCAGTAGGATGGTGCACCAAGGACTGGGATGGCCAAGGCACAGAGGTTGCAGCCACTCACAGAAGGATGGTACTGTCCTAACCCACCTCACCAGGGCTTGCCATGATCACCTTCCTTCCCAATTTTCACTGATTTCTGGTTTTTTGAGTCATGGAAGGTATAGATAAATTCTTACTCTCAAGGCTTTTTAAAAGGAGCTGCACTTGGGAGAAACTTCTCTTAATAAGGTCCTGTCACTTTTCAAATTCTTTTCAGAATTTTCCAAGTCCATAATAAAAAGAAAATCTGTGATTTTCCCTAATAATAAATTCAATATGTACTTAATACTAGGTTGTTATTCATGGTTTTATGTTCTTATACTGTGTGCGTTACACTTTACTGTGTGTCACCTTTTATAAGAAAATCTACTTTTTCCTTACTTTTTTTGTGAAATAATGCACTGTAGTTCTTGAGTTTTATAATTCCCTGGGGACCTTTTGAGTATTTAAAAGATGAGCTTGCTGTCAGCCTTCATACCTCTGCCTTTTTATTTGAAGGAACTATTGGCATCTTAGTGTCTAAGCTCAGGTAGAGGAATGCATTCATACAAATTTCATACAAACCTTATGTTAATGCATATTGGATATGTAATAGTAATAAGATTTCTTTAGGTAAATAATACATTTATCACTTGCAAGCACAGACTCTGGGGGAGTTTCTTAAAGAACAGATATAATATTGAGTTCTTGGGATTATCTTGCTGTTTTTATTCCTGTCAAAAGTGCGGGGTGTTTTGTTTCAGCACCAGGGATGCGATGTGCACAGGTGCTGTGCCTGGAGTATGTGCTGGACCCCGCACTCTGAGATGTGGGGTCTGCCCCAGAGTGCTCTTCAGTTTTGACTGGTTGTCAGCCCTGGCACTGGTGAATGGTCACCCTGGGGCAGTGGAGGACACAGAGGGCTCTCTGAGGTCCCAGTGCCCACTGAACTGGGGATGGGTTTATGCAGTGGCTGGTGGGGCAGGAAGCTGGTATGAGCTTGTGCAGGAACTCGGTGAGCAGGGCTGGAGTGGAAGGAGGACTCCCAGGAGAAGGCACCGTGTAGGCCACCTCCTGTTGCTTCTAAGGGATGGTGTCTCTTTGCAAGTCGTCCTGCAATCTGTGTGTGTGGTATCTCCTTATGGGTTTGTGTATGTACATATTTTAAAGCCAGGTTTAAAAGCCTGGTTGCATGGAAACTCTCTAACTTCTTATTTCCTGGCCAGCAGTTTGTTAATGCGAAGTGCATGCATGGGAATGCAGAGGGCTCTTGACCTGCCTGGTGCCTGGCAGTGAAGTTAAGTGAGCATGAAATCATTAACACAAGACTGCATTTGTTTGGAATTGCAGTATAACAGAACCCTCTTGCAGCGACCATGAAGTTAATGGACATAAAGAGGTTGCAAGTGCTCAGTGGAGTGGCATTTTTGGGTGCATGCTATACCCCGTGCAGGCAAGGCTATTCCCTCAGACCAGGGAAGTCAGTATCAGAGCATCTTCTTGAAGAATCTCCTTTCCACCCACATCCACCCTGGCAGTTTTTCACTAGTTCTGGCAGTTCTTTGCTGCTTTTATTCACAGATGAATTTGAAACTGACTGTGTACTGAGAATCCACTTTTTAATGCAATTAAAAATAATGTCATTAAAATAAAAAGTCTTCATCATGTTTTCTGTTGGCGCTTGCTCTGGGAGAAGCCTTGTTTAAAGCAAATCCTACAGAGGGTTTTGCAAAGGTCTGAAGAATGAAAAGTACTTAGTGAATGTTTTCCTCATTTAAAAAAATTCTGTTGGCTTTGTATAACTCTGTGACTTGGCATGAAAACCCTGAATTTATTTGGCTCAGTTGGTCTTGGCTGCAGCATGCATCTTCTGCTAATCTTGGAGAGTTAATGAATTAAGTGCAGTTACTTATTAAAGCAGTTGCACAGTTCTGACATTGCAGGGAGCCTTGCAGCCCTGGTGCTGGCCTCAGGGGACTGTGGGGCAGGGGCAGCTGGTGCTGGGATTGCAGGGACCGGTGTGGAGCAAGGGGAAGCTGTACCAAGGCCAGTGAGGACCATTCCTCAGCATCCATCTCTTTTTCACCACCACCACCACCACCTCCTCCTTTTTCATCATTATTCCTCTGGTTTTCATCCTGTTCTTCTCCACAGCTTACCTTGCACCTGTAAAGGGGCTTGTGTGTGGTCAAAACCGTGCATGCTTTTTTCCCAAAGGTGCATCTCTCTACCAATCCTGCCTGTCCCATATCCTTAGATGGTCATGATCACAACAGAAGTGTTACTACTCAAAAAGATAATAAGCACTTAGTCTACCTGCAAGTCTTGTCTTACAACTGATTAGGTTTTGCAGGAGCAGCAGCTGAGGGCTGCAGGACATCCCCCTGCATGCCTTGTTTATCTCTGCTGTACCCCTTCAAGGCCTTATTATATGGTGCTTGCTTTTTCTTAGGAAATCGACCTTTCAGCAGGATGGTTTAGTCAGCACCGTCTCTTCGGTGAAGCCTCGAAGAACTTAGTGTGTCTATAGAAAGGAGTTTGGTTTATTTTTAATTTTAATGTCAGTTGTTTTCACATCTAACAGATACATGTCTCCTGCACTGGTGCGGCCCCCCCCCCTATTTTTGTTGAGAACAGCAAAGCAAACGAAGTTCTTTAACCTAGGAAAAGGCCTTGATATGTTAAATACAGCCTTTTAGTCTGAATCTAGATTTACCATTAGTTATTTCTATGTCTTTTCCCCCTAGGTTAAAGCACACTTTGTGACTGGAAACCACTTCCCTCTGTAACAACCTAAATGTTGTTAACGAGTCACCTCTGAGCTCTCTGGGGCAAAGAAAGTCTTTTGGCATTTTTTTTATTTCCTCAGTTGTCGTTAAATTTTGTGTCATTTTCCTCAATCCAATCCTTCTCTATTCTGTCAGTGTTTTCCCCTGATGGATGGGCAGCTGTTGGGACAGGGCACACTGCTTGCCTAAGGACTTCTCTGCTGCCATAGATCCTCATCCTCTATTCTTTAATCCTTGCCAGTACACCTCTGATTTTTCATAGGGCTGCAGGGGTTTACTGTAGTTCAGAAGAACCCTCCTTTGCAAGGAACTCAGGATGGCTTAAATAATTGGCACATCCAGAGTTGTGTTTATCCCCCCCTCTAGAATTTTGACTCTTCTCCAGCTGTTACCAAAAATTGATTGGTATTTTCTTTCAGATCATTCATGAAGATACAAAGCGATTTTGTAACCAGATCCCTGTGTGCCCTATTAGAAAAGCTCCTCTCAGATGATGAAGCCCATTTATGATTAGAAGGGTTTCATTCATGTGTATGAACTCATTGTCAGCTGCTTTTTAATCGATTTGGCATCAGCTGCATTGATTTTGTGTAAGTGCTTTTAAAAACAGTCAGGGTTGCTAGTTATGCATGCATCTGGGTGCTGTACAGAGGTCTGTCCTGGGATTGTAGATAGCTTCTGCCCATTGTTCTGTCAGAAAACAGCAGCAAGTTTGCTTGACTAGACCTGTTTCCTGTAAAACCGTGTTTTTTAGAGTTAATTAATTATGCTATCATCTTTTCATTTAGTGTATAACTTGGCTTGCTGTGTTTAGAAAGTAATGTTTCATTTGTTTTACAAAATACTTAGGATCCTGAGTCCAGCCCACAGTTTATTACATGTAGGAAATATGGCTTATTTGTTTCTCACAGGCTTTCATCCATAAATTCAAGAGTGTGTGGAATGATGAGCTGTGATTTACCAGCCGGACCATTCCTGAGTGTCTGCCTTTTCTTTATTTCTTGATTCATGTTCTCCAAAAAAAATACACCATGATACATTATGGGTTTTAACAGGGTGTGTGTGTGTGTATTCTCTCTTCTGTCATCTCCCTACTTGAGAGCTTGACACACTGTTTTAGCATTACTGATTGCAATAACACACCAACCAAAATTAATCCATGAAACAGAACTATAGTGCTGATTTCAAAAGCTTTAACAAAAGGCATCCCATCTGGATCATTTAAAGCTGTTGTGTGGTTTGTTTCAGAGTGTGAAAATGTAACGCTCCATTCTGAGAACCCAGAAGTAAAATTGGATTTGATGTATAGCGAACTCAACAGTTGTTTTCCAACACACTTGTTTTTCTGTTCTTCCTTTTTTTGATTAGTGTTATAATTCATAAACAGTTGAGGATGCCCTTCCATTCCCTACAATTTTTAATTTTTGTTACCTTGCTTATGCTGTGTTAAACCTTGAATGAGACCAAAATTTTATGTGGTGATGATAAACTCTGGATTTGATACTGCTCCAGACTATTTTATTTTTTTGGTTGAAACATTTATTTTTTCCATTTCTTTGCTAGTTTTGTGGTTACCAAAGATATTTTCTGTTAAAAAGGCTAACAAAGTGTATTGGTGTGGCACTTCCCATCCATTGATCTGGAAGTACTTTCCTGACAGTCCTCACGGATGGAGGAGGCATTGTTTTCTTTACCCTAGCAAAAGTGAAAATTAGACACAGATAGGATAGATATGGGACTCAGCAGCAGAGGAAACTGCTGCATTATCCTTGCTTCTACCTCACTTATCCAAGTCTGTGACCTAGCACAGGGGAGCTGGAGAGAACAGACCTCTCCTGTGTCATTGGACAACCTGCATCACACTCATGTCAGATAATTCTTTATCTATTTTTTTATTTTTTTATTTTATAGATATTTAAACAGTTGAAATTTCTGTGCTTTATTCAGTCCAATGGCACGTACCTGAAGGAGTAACTCCTTGGGCTAAAATAAGTCAGGGATGTTGCTGCAGGCTGAAATGGTGTTTTGTCATTGAGTGGTTTGCTTTGTGACTTAGGTTGACAGTAAAACACAGCAAAAAGAACAGTTTTATATTTTAAGTGTTCCAAGCTTGTGTTCCCAGTGTCTGAAGAAGAGAGGACTTGACAACATTGAAATGGCAGCCACCCTTCTCTCCCTAAGTTTACAGGGTCTGTTTTGGGAAATGGACTGTGCAGTCACAAGTACACTAAAAGTATCAGTAATGTTTAGTAGAGAAGTCTGAGATGGCTCAAATTCAGGTGACAGTAAAGACCCTGAATATTGGAGTAATTAAATAGTTGTACATTTTTGTTAAACTTACAGTAGCAAAACACTCCACCAGTTTGGGACATGAACCCCGTGATTTAGTTTTTAGAGAGAAGAGAAATGGGAAGGTCACTTGGCAGTGCAAAACTACTTTAAAGCTAATTTTTTGAGTTCTATATGCTTGTAATGAGTGAATTGCCCTTGAAGCTCTGCTTAAGGCAGGGGTTGGGGAGGATGTATTTGGGCCGCATGGCTTAGCCCAGAACTGATGAAGGTAAGCAACAGCAAGGCACCAACATTTTCTCAAAGCCAGTGCTGCTGAGATTCAGTCTGAGCAAATTCGTGCTGTCTCTCTCATTTCTTAATGCAACCCTGAAACAGAGGGAAGAGACCTGTGGTGTGACAAATGTAGCTCTGGTATGAGTGGGAGTAGCACTCATTTCAGCAGTACAGAAGTATTTCTGCCAGCTCCACATCTTTCCCTGCTGAGCTTTACAGTTTTGTTTTGCAGTGCGCGTGGCTTCATGCCCTGTTGAAAAGCCTTTCTCCCTGCAGAACCATCCTCCCTGCTGATGCTTGCTGGAAGCATTTTGTGGTACCTTAGGTACACCCTTGGTTCTCAGTATGGTGGTAATGCACAGATAGCACAGGAAAGGTGGAAAGAGTTTATCTGAGCATGCAGTGCTGACTAGTTTACTTGTCCAATTTCTTCTTTCTTCTACAAAAGAGTAACACTAAAAAAGAGTGACACTAGTTTCTAAATTTTTTTTGCTCTCATTCTAAAAGGAGAACATTAGGTAGATTTGTGTCAATATAAAATGCTCCTGAACTTATCTCCTATTAGAAGTGTTAAGAGCATAGAAAAATTATGATTCCCTTAAAACAATGTCTCTAGCCCATTAAGGCAGAATTCCAAGGTGTTTTGTCTTGGACAATACTGACACGTGTGCCCAAAGAAGCAGTGTCATTTGCATTGCTGTCTGTCTTAGTGGACACCCTAAAGAGATCTCTTTTTGTGTTAAGGATAGTTGCTCCCATAGAGTAATATGGTGAGTTTAGTGTTTTTCATGTTTTCTGCAAATACAGCAATGTTAATACCATTCTTAATGAAGGAAGAAGCTGGTATTACTCATTTATGCACAGATAATTCTCCTTTCTTCACGTCCCCTTCACCAGAAGTATATAAAGTACCACTTGGGTGTTTTTTAAATACAAACTTTCACATGATTTTAAAAGATGAGATATTTCAAACTGATACCTTTTCATCTATGGATATCAATGAATGGATAGCACTGTGGTTTTTTTCCCTAGCAGCTGGCAGAGAAAAGAAATTGAGGGGAAGAAAGGTCAGTGATTAGAGAGAAATGCTTTGACCTCTATTCCAGACTTAAGTGAAAAAATATGAGAAATACCCCCTAAACGGCCAAAACCACCTGTGGATAAGTGGTGGCTGTAGTAGTTAAGCTGTCATTCATGAAAACTGAAGAAAGGCAGAGAGATGGCTGTTTACTTTAAACATCTTAGGGAAGAGAGGATTTTCCATGACAACACGGAGTTAAATGGTAGCACTGTATAATAACCAAAAAAAAAAAAAAAGTCTCTTTCAAGATACCTTGCTGAGTCTCCTGATGGAGTTCCTCTGTCACCTAAACAGTTTAAGTTTAGGGTGTTGAACAGAACATGTATGAGAGGAGTTAGCAGAAAATCTTTGAAGCTGTGGAAATGTGCTACAGCATCAGTACCTTGCCTTTATGGTTCACCATTAGTACAGAAAGATCAAGAATTTTTGCCAGTGATTTACTGTCTGATGTGGGCATTTCTCTTCCAAGATTTACCCCTCTACAGAATGCATTAAACGCTTCCTTTATAGAGATGTTGTGCAAGGGGTGATCAGGCATTGGAACAGGGAACAGGTTGCCCAGGAAAGTGGTGGAATCACTGTTAGGGGAAAGATCTGTATTAGATCTTGACGAACATCTTTCATTCACATGTCAGTTGTGGGAGAGGTAGTGAGACCTGGAGATTTTGGACGAATATGTGTGTGGTCAAACTTCATCCATGTGCAGGGTACCTTGCTACTTCCCAGCTGTCCCAGGCTCTGTACAAACCTTAACCCTGCTCTCCTGATATAACCACAGTTTCATCTTCACATCCGTGAAGATGGAGACTGTTAATCTGGGTCAAATACACCAGAGGTGTATTTGCTCATTGGTAACACATTTAACCACCGCCATACCATTACAGTGCTTGGACAACTGGATAGTAAAAATGTTGTCAGTTTTCAATTTTTTTGACTGCCAGGTGTTTTAGTCGCCTTTTTCTCAGGGAAAGATTTCCTGGAGAGTGAAGGGTGATTTTACTTTTGCAGGTGGTTGTGGGGCTGTACAGCCACTTAACTTTCTTCTTGCCTGCCAGGTGGGTGCTGCATCTGACCCTGTCCTCTGCTCTCTTCTTCTCCGCTTTTTTTTTTTTTTTTACCTCCTCTTTCCTATTTGCTACTTTAGTTTAATAGTCTGATGTAACTCGCCGAGACCATCAAAGCGACTGGAATACAAAGACAAATTAGAGGCCATGCCTTCAACTTTCTGCTCATGAAGTGTGCTTCACTTGCTGAGACAGATAAGGCCATATTAACTCTCTTTAATGACATTTGCTAAATACTAATTTGCAAGAGAGAAAGGTGTCCAAAGCAAAGCAGGTATCGCTCTTTCTGGGGATTTTTTTTCCTTTTGTGCTTTAACATAAAGGATTTTCAAGAACAACTTAAGGTCAACTACAACTCTTTATTTGTTCCCCAGAAGAAGCATAATATCCTTAAAAAGCACTTAAATTGTGGTCTGTGGATATATAGATATATGGATATATGATTTCTCCTTTAAAAAGAGTGTCATTAAAAAGAAGATATTTATCATTTTTTTAACTTGTGCTTTTAATAGAACCTAATTATTTTATGTGACTTTTATTTGTTAATGTACTAAAAGCTTTGAGTGTGTGCATTTCTTGTTTAGTAGGGAAAAAAAAAGCAAGGAGAGCTTGATATAAAATCCCAAACTGCGATTAATAGCATATTTATTCATTCTTTAGTTCTCTGACAAAGAGCAATCAGTTGTGAAAAAAATGGTTTAAATCAAGACAAAGAAATTCTTTCTTGCTCCAAAAGAAAGAAAAAACCCCATGCATCTTGTACCAGTGTTTTCTCTTTCTCTGTGTCACATCTCATCTTCCAGCTCTGAAATAAAAGCAAATGAGATAAAAGCCTGGGTTAGAAAACCAAAGAGGAAGGGTAAACCCATTGCCTTTTTACTCAGTTGAAGATAATTATACCACTAACCCGAGACGTGAGAGGCTCAATTCCCTTTACTGCCTGGGGCAACTTGAACCCATTTCCAGGAACAGTTCTTATAAACGTGAATGGGAGTGGCTGATCCCAGAATACCCTTTTTGCTTTGCCAATGGTGTTCCCACTTTGCACAGCTTACTTAAATATTCATTAAATGAAGAAAAAAGCAAGGTCTCTGCAGCAGAGGAGGCGGATGTAGAGAGTTGCTCAGGGAGCATGTGGTCCTTGGCTCACCAGCTGCTGCCGAACAGCCACCCCTATTGCATGGGGGCTGCAGCATCACCCAGACCCCAAAGCTGTCCCACTTTGGGGACTGGAGGTGATGCACTTCCCCGTGCCCACAGACTTCTCTGTTTCCTCCGAGAAAATCTGGGCTCTGTAACACACAGCCATATTCCTGTGAAAGGACGCTGCAAGAGTGGTGGTCATGTATTCACCCATTTCCTGTCAAGAGGGGCACCTGTGCTTCAGTGACATGCAGCAGGCTCGGCTGATGGAGGGGACTGGGGTCTGCTCTCTGCACTGGCTGGTGCTGCCTGGCCATGGGGTCTTCAGCTGGGGAATGGAAGGTCCTGACCAAGTCCTGCTCAAAGGCATGAAATTGGCCATTGCTGCTGAGAAACCCAGCTCTTGTACAGAAAGTGCATTTCCTTCTCTGGCCTTTTCCCATGGCATTTCAGGAATCTGTATTTTTGCTGTCTTTGTTTTTATTCAATGTATCTGAACATCAAAGTGTTCTGGAAACAATGCTGTGAAAACCTGGGTGGGTTTTTTTGTCATTTTACATAAGGCACCTTGAAACTTCATTTCTCAGTAAGCTGCTACATGTCCCACCCTAATTAACTGGTTAGTATTACAACAGTGGTCAAGGGCTTTAAAACACTCTGGGTAGGAAACATCTCTCCCAGCTTTATCAGCACATTATATCATCCAAGTCTAATCTTATCTTGGCACTGCTTTTAATAACTTCTCTGCTTTACCCATACCCTTTCCATCTATACAGTCCCTTTTACTTGGGGGAAAAAGCCAGTGAAAGATAGCATGTTGTTACCTTTATGGAATTGAGACCTGCAAATCATTACTGCTGGCTTCTCTTTCTGGGCAAATGGTCACTTTTGGCTCCAGGGACTGCAATTGTGTATGGGTACCTTGTCTCACCATATCATTATCCTCATCTCTGTCCGTTTGCCTCCTGATATTTGACATATTTTAATCTTGTTTCTTGCCCTGATTCTGTAGCTGAGGGAACCCAATGCCTCATTTGGAGTTCCAGATGTTACAACAGTAAAAATATTTTCTGATGTGTTTTCTATTCTGAGTACTTAACACAGGAAGTTATTTTTTAGCTTTGTGTTTACACTCAATCTGTAATCCCTCTGGAAATAACAATAGCTGCTGATGTCATTTATAGATAAAGTGAAAGCATTAACAAAGTTCATAAGCAGTTTTGCTAGTATAAATAATGTAAATTCATTATTTACATGCAAATACTATGAGGATGTTTCTGTTTCTTATAATACTATCAGTATAATGTGTACTTCCAGGTGTTCTATCCTCTGATTTGTCATCACTGTCATGGTGACGTTAAAAAAATAACTAGTGCAAAGCCTTTTGTGGGAGGGAAAGGTAACTGTGTACATATAGAACTCCCTTCTCTTCCTTTGAAACCCACAGAATCAAAGACTTGCTACATAAACAAAAATCTAGTGTACTGCAACCCAAACTGTATACGATGATGCCTTTAAGTAAGTTTGATACTGGAATCAAGTCAGATGAATGTAAACTAAATGCACCAACTCATAAAATAAGTAATTAGCAGTTCTTCTCTGTGAAGAAAAACATTTTATTTTAATAGAGTCACTCTGCTCTCAGTCAGCTGTATTTAAAATAAAATATATATCAAAATCAAATTTAGGATCTTCAGAAACTGATGCTGATTTATTCAAGTCAATGGAGCCACCTACAGATTTGACCCTGAATATCTGATAAGATATACAGTCCAAATTTTCACAAGCAAGTGTATTAGAAACGTGTGTGCAGTGCAAATCATATTTTGTAATAAAATTTATTTACTGGTAGAGTGGATTTTTGTAAGTGCAACCTTCAAAGAGGTAATACCTACTCCTATGCTTTGTCACCCCCATACTGCTCACTTCTCAAAGCCTGGCTCTTGCACAGCCAAAGACCTTTATATGCAGTACTTGGTTTGACAGGGAAGGGTGGCACTGAGACAAACCTGGACCCGTTACACCTGAAAGAATTTCACTCACTAAGAAATGAGATAAGCCCTATTGCCTTTCCCAATACTAAGCTGCAGGTAGGACACTCTTAAAACAAAAACAAACAAAACAAAACAACAACAACAACAACAAAAAAAAAACAAACAAACAAAAAAAAAACCCAAAAAAAACCCCACCCAAACAAAACCAAAAAACCTCAGAACAAAACAAACAAAAAAACCTCAAAAGTTAATGTTCTAACAGCTTTGTGGAGTGTGGGGATTGCCACGATAATTCATTCTGGAGGTTAAAAAGCTGGGGATAGCCATGGAGAGGTAGGTGTAGCTTCAAAAAGCCTTAGCTGCTTTTTGCAATTACAGATGTGAACAAATACATTCTGAATAGTTGCTGCTCATTTTCACGAGGAGTCTGGGGATCTCTGGAGACTCCTGGTTATCAGCAGGTGAAATCAGAGCTAAACCTACCCACTGGCCAACTCAGACTGATGTCCTGCCCTTCATCTCTTCAGAGTGGCTCCTCTGTCCTGTGCCAGAGGCAGGTTGAGCACTTCAGAGCTTTGATGCATCCTAAATACATAGTCAATACACTAACTGTGCTCAGCCACCAGCTGTTTTCATTAGAAAGAGCTTTCTTAGCCAAAAGTGTGATGTTTTGACAGTGCCTAATCAATTTCTCATTTTTCAAAGTGAAGCGTGCAGGCTATGTTCTTAGTTGCTTCCCACTTTGTATAAATACTGCCAATTGTCAAAAAAAAAAAAAACCAAAAAAAAACCAACAAAATGCTAATGCCTTGATTAGCATTTTTCACTGACCTGTCTCTAGTGGCATGAACATCAGAGTCGCTGAGGAGTGGAGATCAGAGCTCAATGTGCCCAGCTCCTGGAGCACCTCCTCTCCATTGTGCTTGAATTCCTTCCATTGAGCCCAAACAGGGTTTTGCTCTTTAGTATAGTTTAGGCTTCTGTCCAATTGGTCCAGATTGGCAGATTTCAGTCCAGATGGTTATGATAGATATGGTACCCTCTCTTTTAATCTGAACTAAAGAAGTTTTGACAAAGGCCTGTGAATTAAGTGGGCTATGAGTAGCAATGACTGCGTGAATTTCACATTTTTGCCTAGTCCATCTGCCAGGCTGAAAATAGGGAAGGCAAGCAAGCCGTTTCAGTATAAATTAGTTTGCCTGAATTGCACAAATCCAATTAGTTAACAGGCAGGACATTTCTCTGCTATTACTACTATTTAAAAAAAAATTCTCTTTGGCAAAATGCACATTGAGTAGTAAATCTTTCCTTTTCAGGCTTGCCATCCATTTGGTACCTTTGTCCCACATTTACATGGAAATTTTACTCCCCTTGAACACAAAGCTTTTCCTCTCAGCATGCAAGCTGCATTAATTGTCAGTAATGTGGGCAGAAATATATTCCTTAGCATTATATCATCAAAACTGAATACGATTAATAGCCTGTCCTGTTGTTATAAGGAGTTTGGCACCGTGTGTTTTATCTGTCAGCGAGATGACTATTTATATTGTTTTGGAGTAACTGGCATAATAGCCTTTAGTATAATTGCTTATCTGAATGCACACAATTAAAACTATTTTCTGGGGGGACTTTGTGTTTGAAACTCACTTGGGTGGACGCTTTTTTTGCCAGGAGGGAGAGGACAGCACAGTGTGCTTCATGTGATGCCGTAGCACAGCTCTTTCTGCTGAATGCGACCCTTTTCCAGTGACAGTTGCCTTTCCTAATACCAGATTGCCTTTCTTTTAACACTGCCCTGCCAGGCCTTCCTACTCCCTTGTGAAGAGCTGGTTTGCAGCCCTCTGAAGTCAGTGAAGTTCCCATAGCTTTGAGTCACACCACAGGAGCCCAGATCCTTCCCTCCTTGCTGCCTACTCTAAAGCACAAACATCCACAGCTTCTTGTCTCATCCCCCAAAAGATTTTGGCACTTGGTTCCCGGGAGCACTACTATGGACCTTCACTTCTGTTCTTCTCATGTAATTTTATTTAACTTCTTTCATAGATCTGTAGGGGCTGATGGAAGTGTTTTCTTCAGGCATAGTCTGTGTGTGGTTCCTCCTCCATGAAATAATTTTGAATCTGAGTTTAATCGGATGAATTCAACTGCATGGTGCAGAAAAAAAAATCAGTAATACATTCGGTAATTATGCATATTTAATAACATTAGTTCAAATGGGTATTAATAATAAGCTATAAGTACTTCATTAGGAGAATGAAAGTGGGGAAGCAGTTTACATTAATGTATTCACCAGTAGCATTGCAGCTGAAATGCTGAAGAGATTTCATGTTGGAGGTCCATTTTCACACTTCATGAAAACTGAGGTCACACTAATAAAGCATGAAGTTGGATATGCTGTAAATATGATAAGTTTATTGCAAGTCTTCAAAAATTCATGTGTGTCCCAGTGTCCATACTGAAGCTTATTTATCACAGTAGGTTTTTCCAATAGAGAGTGCATTAATTTGACTGCTTAAAGTTTCTTAATCCCCTCGTATCAAATGCTTTAAGAAAGTAACAACTTAAAAGCATCTACATTCAAAAAGCTGTATTTTGACACCCCTTTAGATGAACTGTTGGTTTTGAATAGTTGACTCTTCTAGTTTAACAAAATGTTAAGATTATCTAATGCAGATTATTTTTCGTTTCAAAGACAAAAATATCGAATCTTTGTTGTCTCCTCTATTACTCAGTCATGCACAAAAAAACACAGAAATGTGCGTATTAAATACTCATGTCTTTTAAGCTGTCACCCATTAATATAGAGCTTTTTAAAATTAAATTGGAGATCAATAAGAAACTTACTTTTAAGAACATTTCTTGACCATGTCAAACTGTTTGAGTTTGTTGATATCTTAATGGACCTTAATGGAGACATTTTAAAAACAAGACTAACTTGCTGAAGTAGCTGGTTATTTTTAACACACACATGCACTGCTTGCAATTGTTTTTTTATTGCTATGGGAATAGCAGACAACACTAACAACAACAAAAGATCAAGATTCAACATATTTGTTAGAAAAGAAGATTGTTTTGAAAATAGAATTAGGAGATGGCAGAGTCTAACTATACATTTCCTGTAGAGCAGTTCTTCAATTACTTAATGCAGTCTCGTTTCTCAGAATGTTACTCATTGAAAGCACATGATTGTTCATAGAACCTTTTTGAATTAAAGCTGATAAAAGTTTTAGGACATGTAATTATTTGTTCTTGATACTGCATGCTGCTTTCATGTGTAGTTTCTAATAGTAAGGTACTCTTTACAATGTTTACAAATCCATGCTTGGAAAAGCATGTATACTAAAGGGTGTTCAGAAGGATTTAGGTACAAGCCAAGGTGTGTTCTTGGACTATGACATCTCTGCTCACAGGACAGCCATCTCCATTCACATAAATACTGCCAGACATGTGGGTTTTGCAAGTGTCAAGCCAGGCTAGGCAGTGCTGGGTCAGTGGTGTGGGGACTCTCAGCTTGATGTACCAGTGGCAACACCTGCATGAGCCAAACGCCTCCAGTTTAGACAGTGCTCGCTCCCTCTGTCCCCTGTCCCCCAGACCTGACGGGTCCCTAAGGACCAGACCGGCCACATCCACAACACATAGCCCTCAGCCCTAAATCTCCTGTGAGCCCCAAATAGTCTGAGAGGGTCCTGAGGCACAATTATTATTTGTTGCACACCTTTTTAGTTGCAGGTTTCTGGAAGCATCAGTGTGGTTCTTTGGTAACAAGAAAGGGAGGACCTGTGTTCAGCGCCTTGAGGCTGTGGGAGAAAAGCACATGCAGCTCCCACATGAAAACACCACCATGATGTGCTGATGTATTGTTAGAGCGGAGATGCTGTAAGGAAGACACAGACAAATGTGGAGTAGTCTTCATCATGTCAGCCTTAGGGGATGGAGCAACATATCCCAGGACAATGTCCAGAAACTGTCTTCAGGAGGCCAAAATAGCAGGCAGCAAAGGGGAGTGAGCCATCAGGAGCCAGCACTTGGCCTCACTCCCTGGCCTGATTTTCTTTAAAAGTGTGGTCAGGCAATTCTGAACTACAGCAAAGCAGATATACAGTTCTACTCTCTACAAAGAGAGAAGCAGGAGAGTGCAAG
Organism: Picathartes gymnocephalus; assembly: GCA_013390045.1. NCBI lineage: Eukaryota > Metazoa > Chordata > Aves > Passeriformes > Picathartidae > Picathartes > Picathartes gymnocephalus. The sequence continues at coordinate 30,275 of WEKY01004254.1, read as the reverse complement.
GAACAGAGCGTATTTGACATCTACATGTTCAGGTAGTGGGAAGGTTCAAGTAAATGTGTGACAGGTTAAATTAATTTAAGTGTCTTCTATCAACATGTCTGGTCAAAACTGCTGAGCTAATGAGGCTTTTACTTTTATCTCTGGTCAAAGTGACTTCAAATTTAAAGAATCACATGGTTGACAGCTGGGTATTGTTTTAATGTCATGTTGCAAGGTGAATGTGTGCACTTAATGAAGAAGGCTGAAAAAGTGCCTTCAGAACAATTTTTATTAAAACAATTAATTTTATGAGGAAAACATCTGCTTTTATAAGAAAATGAAGAGAGAAGAACCTGAAAATTTGAGCCAGCTGCTCCAAACCTGTCCTGCAATGCTGCAGAGCAGTGGTAGTTTCGGTGCTTCATGTTCCCAACCCCTTGGTGAGCTGTATTCTTGGCAGGGCTGTATTTCCCAAGAGGTAGCACTACTCTTACGGTGTGCAGGATTACGCTTCTTTTAAGTACAGGACTTCTTTTAAATACCAGGTGATAGTGATGGTATGAGTTGTGTTTTGATGCTCTCAGTCCACAAAATCTAGTCAATTCACAAGTTTTAATGCTTTTAAGCACCTGAGATGTAAAGTCTAATAGCACAACTCGCTAACAAGGATTGGCCCTATTCTACCCTGGGACTTCATGCCAGCATAACTTTTTTGAGCTGAGCCACGATAAGGTACAATTTGTAGCTGGCAGGGCTTTGCCAGCCAGAGCTCCTGGAGAGGTCACAGCTATGCTGCCAAACCTGCTGTTGGAGGAAGCGTGCCTGGCACTAAGGCAGCTTGGCCCCAGTGCCGACCCCGTCTGGGGGCGAAGGTTGTTAATTTGGGAGAACAGTCTGTCCTACACCCAGCTTTCCACCCAGCACTGCAGAGAGCATAATTGGTCAGATTTCATTTATCACATCAAATCATAGGCTGTTCTGGCCTGCTTTGTCATACTCCCTTTCAAGACAGCTGTACTAGACATCGCCAGCGCTGGCTAGTGCAGCATCCAAAGATACTTGAGGTGGAGGCAGGAACATTAAAAAAAAAAACCAAACAACTTGATTGTTGTAATTTGCAGTCCTATCATGCTTTTTTTTGCTCAGCAGTGTCCCTGACAGGTCCCATACACTGTGTACAGCTGGCCATTTTGGTTGTATGCCAAATGAGAACTTGCTGGTGTTAAAAGAATTCTCAGTTGTCTATTTTCTGTGCTTCCATAATAGTACAAATCATGTTTAACTTTGGCTGTAGAGCTAACACTGAATACCTTGAAACAAACCCATAAATTAGAAAGTGAAAACGGGGTCTTACTGTCCACAAAATAAAAAATTTTAATTCAAATCAGTCTTTTATTGAGCCATGTTGCAAGGATGATCACTATTTCTGAATGGGATGCTAACATATATTTTTTCCTCAGGCACAAAATGGTCATGCTTCCCTATTTAATTCCCTCAGTGAAAGAGCAGAAACAGGCAAGAATCTCTTCTCCAGCATCTCTGTAAATCCAGGCAAACTTCATTTGCTGGAGCAGAATTTATCTACTCTGTACTGACACAGCCCTACTCCTGGTCCAGCCTCTTATCTACAATAAAGGCTACTATGTAATAGCTTGTAGAGAAGTAGAATAGAGGAACAGAGCTTGACAAACAAAACCTCAACAGAGGTTGCTTATGTCCGTCTAAAACCTTCCCAGCACCTGTGCTGGGAGGAAAAACAAAAGTAAACTCGTTTGCAGGCACAGTTTTCCAATTACAGCAGTCCAGAGGCACTTCAACACTGGATTTTGCTCTTCCGTTATATTTTGGCAGCATCTCTGAGCAAAGGTACCTGTTTCCTAAACAGATAAAGCTGCACTGCCAACTACAGGGTTTGTGGCTTGGCAAGTCCCATTCTAGCTGCCAGCTGCCCTAATGAAACTAATTGGAGGTTCATTTGCAACGTAGTGAGTCCTGTGATGGGAGAGGTTTTGCCTTTGAATGTTGACTTTTAGGCACGAAACTGCAGCAGGCTGAATTTAGATGACTCTTAGGCATTATTAAGTGCTTTATGGTTGACTGTACTGTGTCATCATTACTGTCATATCCTTTATGCATGATGCTGCATGTCCCCCTTGCACTGGAAGATGTCCCATCTCTACAAAGGATGTGCCACTAGGCAGCCTTGCCAGTGTGAGCTCTTGGTCACAGACTATGTCATGCAGGAGTCTGCCTTACACCTGCTGATGGGGCGTGAAACAACAGCATCAAGCCTGGACATCCCTAAATTTAAATATTTTGTATACAAAATCCAAAGCCATTTATGGTTTCTTTGATGTTTGAAAGGCAAGTGTCAGCCCAGCCTCAGCCCCGCTCCTTGTTAAGCACTTCACAAAGTGCTTTGTGATCTGTGTCGGAGCACCTGGACCCATGCCAGCCAGGTGCTTTCAGCAGCATTCTGTAATCCATGCAGCCATCTGACCAAAGTGATTAAATATTGTATATCCTGTCATTACCATTATACAGATCAGCAAGGGGAAAGCAGAACATTTTTTTCCCAGCACCCAGGCATCAAACTTTTCTTTAGGATTGCCTTGTAGTCAGACTGGCATGTTCTGCTTCTGAATGAAATAGAAGGTGAATACTGAGAGGCCCTGCTGTGCACCCTGGCCATGTCTAGAATGGCCAGAAAACTCTTTAATTTTCCCAATCTGAAATCCTGTGGCTGGAAAAGTACTGCCAGTCACTGAAACATCTTACTACAAATAGAAAGACAGAGAGTCACAGAAATGATGCTAAGGGAAAATTCATGGAGAAAGGCGACAATGTGCAGACCCAGCTGTTGGAAGGTAAAAGCAACATGCCGTAGTCTGATGGATGAGATTAGAAAGACCTGACTTTTCACCCTCTTTTTAAGGCCTTCATTCCTTAATGCACCTCTCTAGATCTCCTTCAATTGGCATCCCAGACTGTGCACTGCTAGATACCAAAACTCTTCAGTGTGGTCTGGAGTCCTGAAGGTCTCCATCAGCACTGGTTTGTGTGACAGGGTACCACATGCCTGCCTGTAATGACCACTGCTGGATGATACAGACAGGTGAGTCCTGAGACCTGCCACTGATGTAGCAGCATGGTTAAAGGAGACAGCATATTCAGCTGCTATGGGAAAATGGTAAAAGGGATTGGCAGATCATCTAGGATCATCATAATCAGGAGATGTGTGTTGATTCATACTTTCTCCCCCACTCCCCATGAAAAACATGTTGTTCCTTTTTAGATGTCTTTTCAGCGTCTCCTCCTGCAGCTCTTCCACATCTTTCCAAGTATTATATTCTCCTGGCCTGAACCATGAGCTTTCATGTCCCGGGGTCCTGTGTGGGTCCTTTCTCCACAATGTAATGCCGGACTCACTTTAGCATAGCCAATATCAGGTTTTATAGAACACTGACCAGTTTTGTAAGAACCAGTTTGGAAAATTGCTGGCAGGAGATTATGTTTAGAACCCTTCCCTCAGACCTGAGAGACTGATAGTCAAATGTCTGGGATGAATTAGTCAGAGCAGGCAACTATACCTGGCTGTTCCTGTTCTGATTTAACACCCTGACTACTGAGCTGTTGTGGAAAACACCAAACCCCTCAGTTTTGCTTTAAAACAGAATGGAGGGAAAGTTAGATGCTGCCTGGTTTCCTGAAGAGGCAGAGTTTTCCCAACAGCACTCTGCTGATCTTACTGCAGGCAAGGGTGGGAACATTTGCTTCCAAGTTGGCTCCAATGCTCAGATCCCTGAAGATTTTAAACATCCCTAACTATGTGTAAATGAAATTTGACCTAAACATAATTCCTGCCTGATCATCCTGACTTCATCTACACATGCAGCTTTAGCGGTGTGACTTTTCTCTTGGCTATGGCAGCAAAAATATTACCTGTGTCCTTGGACAGAGAAGTGTTCTGAAATGTGTTGATTAGCATGGAGTAGTTGAGACCTCTGCAGTGATTTTTTTTGTGTGTGTGTGTGTGCACAGTACATTAGAGATCATGAAAATAAACAAAATGAGAAAGGATCTAGAGGCATCAAGCAAAAGGTGACCATGTACATGAGCTGCAAAATTTCTCACACCAAGCTCATGACATGGATTTCCTTGTTGCAGTCCTTTCTCCCAGTACATTTTCAGCGCTGAGTGGATAATGTTTCCAGCTGGTGACAGGGGCATTTTTTCATCATAAACCAATATACCTTTAGTTTCAGGCTACCTTATGTTTTTACAAGATACAGTTTTTCTTCTCAGAAGTCTACTTGGTAGTGAATTTGAATAAGGGTGTTTTAATAGTACATGAAGGATGTGGGTGGCTTTGCTTGCTGTGTTTTAGAAGAGGCTGCACCTTCAATTTAATGGACAATGCTGTGCTTCAGTAGACCATTATATTAGTCCACTATTCCTAACATAGCAGTCATATCGAAATTATATTGCTACATTATACCAGTATGGTTAATTAAACCCGGTAAGCAGCCCAAGTACACACAATAGCTGTGTGTGGGTAAAGGAGAAGCAATGAGAAAAAAAGTATATGTTCCAGAGAAAAATAAAGCGAGAAAGAGAACAGCTGAAGAGAGAGCATGGATGGCAGGCGAGCAATTGGATGCTGACCGCCGTGCTACAGCCTGACCTGTACTCTCTGCCCTGCAGCCATGCTGAGTCATTAGGGAGTCTGTCAATTTTTTGTATCATTATTACAGTAAAAGACATACCTCACCACATGGAACTAAAGAGGGATAGTACAAATGAAGCATAACTGACAGTTTTTAAGATAGATGTTCATCAAAGGTTTACTTAATGTCTCTGAAGTACAAAGCATAATAAGGCTGTGGGTTTAATGTGTCTAGAGTAAAAAATATGTATATCCTCTGCACTACCCTTCTTTCCTGCTCCAGCTGGCTTTTAATGCACTGTTGAAAACAATCAAGTATAAATAGTAGTGCTTGAAAGAAAAATTGATATTCAGACTGCTACTGTGTGGGACTACAAAAATTACTTGTTGGGTCTTTGATCATATTCCAGGGAGACATGAGAAACCACAGCAATAGTGCCTCTTCCTATTGAGCAGGGCACCCTCAAACACAAGAAGGGCAAAGCAATGTGGGAATCCTCTGCAGACCTTTGCAGAAATCAGGGTCCCAGTATGTTGCCTGATGTGGAGTTGCCTGCTGTTGATCAGCATGCTGTTATCATTTGAGTTTTCTTTTTATTTGACTCATTTAAGTCTAGTACCTGAGCTTCAGGGAATAGCTGGTACTTTTAAGTTGTAGTTAAAAAAAAATACTTTCTTTTGTACTCTTTTTATTGGTGCCTGTTGACCATAAACCTAAACGGGAGAGTTCAGGCTGCCACCAGTCTGTTCTTTAATACCCTATTCATAGCATGACATATTCCTACTGAAAATGAATCCAAAGGAATCCCAAAGGCACAGATGATCTTTTTGGGGTGAGAAAAAAAAAGGCTTTAGTATACTGAACTGTTTCATGAAAGGGCTACCATCGGCTGAATCATAACACTGAGTGAGTGTAGCTGCGATGCCAGCAGTTAGCATTAAAGTGCATTTATTCATGGCAGGCACTGCCAGTTTAAACTCAGCTGTAGGTTGGTGGGCTTTCATTTACTGCAAAAGGCTTGTCATTGTTTACATGGCATTAATCCTTGAACTTCTGTCTTTGCACTATCAGTTTAATGTAAATTTAAGTAATACACTGAGGAGGTGAGTTTATTAATGAACGTGTTGATGCATGATCTGCCTCATTTGCTCGGGTAGGTACTGGGTATTGTCTGGGGTGAGGTGTGGGTCTGCAGGGAGGAGGCTGTGGAAGTAGGAGCCATCCTGTCTAGCACAGCTTGGTCCTAGGCCATGCTCTTTCGTGTCCTCTGTGGGGCTGGGTCTCCTTGTTCCAGCAGCCTGCATTGAGGTACCTCTTGGTAGGTCGTGTTGTACGGGTGTGGCAAAAAAAGAAAGAAAAATGGGAAGAAACTCATTTTTAGGGAAGGACACTGTATTTTGGGACCTTGTTGCCTCAAAGGCAGACCATAGGATGGACAATTTTCAATGCCTGATCTTAGGTTTTAGGCAATAGGGAAAAAATGGGCAGTTAAAACTTTAATAGATAGCAAAGACCTGTGAAAGACATTGCTAAGAATGTTGGGGAGATTCTCATGGGAGAATTTCACCTGTCACCAAAAAAATTGTGGTCTTTGATTAGCTGGGTTTTAGTTTTTTCATTAATTACCTTCCAAAGTATCACACACACACGTACTTTTTCTCACTGGCTTATATATTTCTCTTTTAGAAAATGATTTTTCTGTTTTTTCGTTATCTTTAAAATGTGAATATAGGACTACTTTCTTTTTCTTTTTCATGAAGTGCTCCCCAGTGAATTGTTAGTGATGTTAACCACTGACAAATTCATTTCTTGCTTTCTTTTGTTCATAATGGAAAATCTTTTTACTAGGCAAAGTTTCAGAAATTCACTACCAAATTTGCTTGTCACAAAGACTTCCAGATAAATTAAGAAACTTCACACACAGGACACATCAAAATACATTAAAAAAAAAAAAAGATTCTTCCACAATAATGTTATCAACCTTTACAAAACATGTACCACATCCTGGGTTATTCAATACATGTCTCTATTTTGTCAAAGCAGGTACAATGTAAGCAATTTTTGTGATAAATTCTCTCTGCTTGTCTTAATTCCACTGGCAGAACAATAACTTCAGACATAAATATCCTGAATTCTGGGATAAGTGCCTTATACATGGAGCATATAGCAACATGTTTCACACTCAGATTTCAGCTTACCTGAGAGTGACATTGTTCAAGTTCACATTTTAGTTTCATTTTCATTGTCTGGGACACTCTCAAATTTTTTTTTTTACACTGGATCAGAGTAACATTTTTCTGCTCTTCAGCTCTTCAGCTTCACTTCCCCTCTTCTCTCCACCTCTTCCCGCTTTATTTATTTTCTTTTCCTTCTGAATCAAAAATTCAAAAGTACAGTTGATTTTAGTGCATTTCTTTATATACCTGTCCAGTGTGCTTTTTGACTAGGCTACACGGATTGGTGAACTACTTGGAATCAAGCAGTCAGCAGTTCTGTCTTGCTCCCCACAAGTCCTAAAGTTGTTTTTATTCCCTCTGTGAAAACAGCTATGTCAGCAGAGAGTACAAAAGGAATCAAATTATAATTCATCTTATTAGAAAACCACCTGGAAGCCAGTGGAGACATCCCACTCTTCTTTGCCTTCCAGGTCTTTGATCCACTTGAAAAGCCTCATCCACTGTCAGGAGGACTTAGCTCCCTGCATACAGAGCACTGCAAGAAAGTGTATTTAAAGTGAAGGTTAGTATTGAAAATGCCCGACAGAGTTTTTCCCACATTTCACCTTCTTCCCAATGCTTGATTTGGTTCTTCTAGGCACAGTCCTAATATTGCCAACTCCAAGTATCGTGAATCCAAGAGGCAGCCTCCTTTTCTTTTCCTCCTCTCTAGAAAAACCTGCAAGATTAGCTTAAATCACAGAGCTCAGGAAGCAACTAGTGTTATTCCATCACTGGATCTCAAAAAATCTCCACAGTTGGGAGGGTTGGTACCACTGCTATCTCTAACAGGCCACATTGTTTGTGGGACTTAGGGGCTTGGACTCATTCTGGAGCAAGTTCAGAGGAGGGCCATAAAGATGATCAGAGGGATGAAACATCTTTCCTGTGAGGACAGGCTGGGAGAGCTGGGGTTGTTCAGCCCAGAGAAAATTCCAGGGAGACCTCATTGAGGCCTTTTAGTACCAAAAGGGAGCCTGGAGAAGAGCTGGAGAGGGACTTTTTGCAACGGCTTGTAGTGATAGGAATGGCTTTAAACCAAAAGAGGGTAGATTTAGTTAGATATTAGGAAGAAATCCTAATATGGGTGGTGAGGCACTGGAAAATGTTGCTCAGAAAAGTTGTGGATGCCCCATCCCTGGAAGTGTTGAAGGCTGGGTCGGATGTGGCTTTGAGCTACCTGGGCTGGTGGCAGATGTCCCTGCCCATAGCATTGGAACTAGATGGTCTTTGAGGTCCCCTCCAAACCCAAATAATTCTTTGATTCTGTGATCAACAGCCCATCCCTGACAGTTCATTACCTTCACCAGCAGAGCGGTTGCAAGCAGCACTTGACCCAGTTCTTTCCCTTCCTGCTTAGTGCTCCTTACTCCTGGGGCAACTGGGAATAGTGGGAATATAACACAGAGAGAGGAGGTTTATGGGTTTATTTACTGACCTTCAGGATGCACCCTGCTGTGAAGAGTCTCTTGCTCAGGTCCACAGAGGCACATGCATGCACACGTGCACATTAGGGCTGCTGCACTGTGATCACACAACCCCCTTTCAGAGCCCGTGCTCATCTCTTTAATATTTGATAGCTATTTGGCAGTCAGTAGAGAGGAGCAGAGCTTTGTGTTATGTAACTCCTATTAGAAGTTTGGGGTTGATAAAGCATAAGTCGCATTTCTCATTATGAGAAATAAAGTGTGTTTCTCACTTCTTTGCATCCAAATGCCAGCCTTTGATGTCTGTACTTGGCCCTCACTGCAGCTAAAATCTCTTGTGGCACGTAGTTCATAGCCATGTAAAATAGCAATGTATTCTTCGCCCTGCTAGTTAGGGAGATGCCAAATGATGTCAAGTTGAGGCTGAAAGTGCTTTTCTGCTCTACAACCAAATAGCTGAGCTCTGGAAGCTTATTATTGCCTTTCTAAGGATCCCCAAACCCAGCTGGAATGAGAGTACTCCATTCCTATTTCTTCTTTTGCCTTCCTCATAAACTTAGACCTCCCTGTTTACTTCCTCTTAGTGCAGTGCAACAGAGGGATTAAATGGAGTTCATCTTCCCTTTTTTGCCTTGATGCTTTAGTGCATTTCAAAATGAAATAGGACTGTGATAAATTGAACTTTGAAGAAACCAGAAGCTTAGAAAGAGGTTTAAGTTTCAGGAAAAAAATTAAAGTGGCCAAAGCAGCAGGCAAATAGAACACAATTTGAAATCTTACAATTCCGTCCAGTTCTGCGAATTTGAGATTCTCTCCTGGACCTGTCCCCCTCCTCATCTATGTTCTTAAAGAAAATCTCTTGACAGCTATTATGCCCTGTGTTACTACAACACTATATTCACTACTTTAAGCTTTACAGGGTAGGAGAAATGTCTAGTATGACCTTCAGTCTTGGGAATCCTTCTTTCTTTATCTTTTAGAATTACTTCCCCAAACATTCTTTATTTAAGCTTTTTGTTTCATGTGGAGTTGAAGCCAGTCTTGTGGTTTCACATATTTTTAAGTTGATAGATTGAACTGCAGGTGATAAAGACTCTTTTATCCTGTAAACCAAACTGCCTTTATTAATCCCTCAGGCTTATCATGAGGCTCCAGACCTTTTTCTTCCTCCCTCCTAGAAGTGAGTCTCTTGTTTGAGAGAAGCAGCTAATGGATGATGGAAAATGTCTGTCTCTCCCCTTGCTGGGTACAGCCCAGATGTGCTCAGGAGGAAGGGGCTTCCAGAGAGGAGGGGGCAGCTGCATCTTCCTGCCCATGCAGCACTCGGGTGGTTTCTGTGATGTGGCCACCTGTCCTGAGTGAACTGAACTGCCGCCATGTGATCATTTCCTAAAGGCTGCTGAGCAGCAATTACCTACACTAATGGCTTTTCGTGTTACTGGTGTAGACTGAAGTTGAACCCTTTGTGGGTGTTGTGTCTGGGTATAATGGGTAAGTGTGCTAACCAGTTTCCAGGTTACTCAGTTGAAAGATCTTGCTATATCAGCAAGTGCTTGCTTTTTACAAACCTGCTCAATGGAGCTTCTGTTTGCCAAAACCCACCCTCACTTAACTCTATAAAGAAGGCTGTGAAGACACATCATTTTGAATAGCTGTTACCAGTATTGCAAAGGGCATAACCTAATGTGCACTAGGGAAGTTTACTTCCTTGTTTGGGCTTGGGGAAGGATGTAATCTTGGAAAATAGAAAGGCAATATTATTTTAAGGTACAACTGTATCAGATATGAGATGTGCCTAATTTTATGTTTTAATAAGCACTGACTAATCAAAACTGAAATTAATTGGTTCATAAGAAAAACATTTCTACAACTTCTGTTTTCAGGTGCCAGATTACAAATATCTTCAATGGTTTGGTCTCTGGAGGTTTCTTATTGCCTAACCTTTGAAAATCAGCATTGAGATACCCTAAAACTGAGGCTTTTTATAACCAGTTCTGACACATAAGTGAATATGCATTAAAAAATAAAGCTATATTTTGGTGGGGTAGGAGTTGATATATCCCCCTGCCATTCATTGCAAGCCAAAACTGTAGTGAAATAATTAATTTCTAGTTTCTACTGTAAGAGATTTTTTTCACAACAGAAAGCCCATGCTTTTCCAAGATTATAAGATAATACTGTGCTTTAAGAAGTGGCATTTTTTATGACTTACAAACACACATATAGGTTTTTTTAAAGGTAGGGTCATACACAGGGGGTTATGATACAGCATTGGTGTCACAAAGAATAAACCCATGCAATTTGTCATGGGATATAATTGAAACCATGTCTTTAGCAACATGAAAAAGGGGATTGGAAGTTTATGAGGAATCTCACAAGATCAATCCAGAATTATTGTAGTACCTGCCAAAACATATCTGAAGTTCCTGTTGAACTGCATCCTAAGACTTCAAGGAATATAATACCAAACTAGTTACTAAAAGTACTAAAGTTTTCCAAATTGTAGTAATCTATTTTGCGTGCTTTGCAGAATATATCAGTATCAGGCATAAAAAGCCGCCATAAATTAGGTACATATTCTTATGTGGTGTCTAATATATTAGGCAGAATATGCTTTGTCAGTTACCTTAAACACCTCCAGCATCAAAAATTTAAGCTTAAGCTGAAGGATGAAAGTGGCCCGTGTTTGCACTTTCTACACTGCTCTCATGAGAACAGGCGAGTCACCAAGTCAGGCACAGCAACTCCTCTCTGCCTAAAGATTGCAGGACTCTACTAAAGATTTTAAGATGAATTAATGGATATTCTAAGTGTATTCTCGGGTATTCAAACTGACAAATGTATGCAACTGATAAATATGGACTTGATTCAGGTCAAGTGGGCAGTAACACAAATGTCTCCAGTAGCATTTTTTACTCTCTGGGAGTGGGTGATGTTTGGGTATAGAAACCTGGAAGGAAACCCCATCTGGGATACCATCCTCCTCTGAATAAGTACAACTGAATATAAACATTCATAACATATAACATGCAGTGGGTTGCAAAACAGATGAATGTCAAAAGACTAAATTTCTGGAAGAAATAAGAAACATACAGATGTGGCAAAAGGTTATTGAAAAGCAAGTGATAGTTAAAATAAGCCATGAAGAGACTGCCTTCATCAGGTCTTTGTAGCTCTAACTGTCTAAAGAGGTAAGAAAGGAGGTAAGAAAGTCTATAGCAAAACATTTTTTAAAAAAACTGAGAATTGTGTGCATTTCTTTCAATACTATCTGGGAGTCTAATAAAAGATATTATCTCTCAATACAAACCTTGTCTTTTGTGGCAAGATTTACATGCCTCTGTGACATGAAATCCATTAAGCAGATCTAATTAGACATCCATGCCAGAATGTCCTCCGAATTAATGAAATACCTTGCCGTCAAAAGGAAATCTCAGAGGAGCACCTAAACGGGAATAATGCCTGCCAAGTTATCTTTGGTTACCTCCTTTTCCTCTGATAATGAAAATGTTCAGGCAGCCAGAATTAATAACATCATGAATAACAAATGATGAGTCCCAGAATGCTGGAAGTAAAAAGAGAGCTGGACTTGTAGCCCTTTGACAAAGCAACAGAAGGGGTAAAACTGAGCATCTCAAACAAAATGATTGAAGCCTTACTCTGGTACATAAATATCATCCTTCTCTTTTCATATAGCTTTATTTTTTTCCCCAGTTTTTTAGTATTCAAGGCTATAGCATGTCAAATATAACTAATGTAGCAATTTAATCAGGAGTTGCATCTAATTTAAGGCTGAGTTATTTCTTCATTTATGAGAGCTATATGGATAGATAGATAGATAGATAGATAGATAGATAGATAGATAGATAGTTTTTTATAGATGTTATCCTCCTATGCCATATAGGAAATTTATGTCAAAGCAGTCAACAAAACCAGATGCCACTTCCTCTTGAAATAATGAAAGGAGGGACAGGCAGGAGAACAAGCATTCAGCACTAGAGAGTGGAGCATGGGTTGGGCAGGTACACTGTTCATTGGGCTAGAACTGTCTGGGTAGCCAGGCCCAGAGAACAGGGGTGAATGCAGTTGCATCCAGCTGGTGGCCAGTCACTAGTGGAGTTCCCCAGGGCTCAGTATTGGGGCCAGTCTGGATTAATATCTTAATCAATGGTTTCGATGAGGGGATCAAGCCCACTCTCAGTCAGATGACACCAGGCTGGGCAGGAGTGTTGATCTGCTGGAGGGCAGGAAGGCTCTGCAGAGGGATCTGGACAGGCTGGATCGATGGGATGAAGCCAATTACATAAGGTTCATCAAGGCAAAGTGCTGGGTCCTGCCTTTGGGTCACAGTAACCCCAAGAGTTGCTACAGGCTGGGGACAGAGTGGCTGGAAAGGTGCCCAGTGGAAAAGGATCTGGGGGTGCTTGACAGGAGCCAGCAGTGCCCAGGTGGCCAAGAAGGCCAAGGGCATCCTGGCCTGGATCAGGAACAGTGTGGCCAGCAGGACCAGGGCAGGGATTGTTCCCTTGTACTCAGCACTGGTGAGGTCACACCTCAAATTCTCTGTTCAGTTCTGGGCCCTCACTGCAAGAAAGATGCTGAAGAGCTGGAGCCTGTCCAGAGAAGGGTAACAGAGCTGGTGCAAGGTCTGGAGCACAAGTCTGTTGAGGAGCAGCTGAGGGACCTGAGGTTGTTTAGCCTGGAGAAAAGGAGGTTTAGGATGGGAACATTATGACTCTCTTACAGCCATCTTAAAGGAAGTTGCATGCAGGTGGGTGCCAGTCTCTTCTCCTAAGTGACAGGACATAGGACAAGAGGGGATGGCCTCAAGTTACACCAGAAGTGGTTTAGATTGGATATTAGGAAAAATTTCTTCACTGAAAGCATTGTCAAGCATTTGGACAGGCCGCCCAGAGAAGTGGTGGAGTCACCATTCTTGAGGTGTTCAAAAGATGTGTGGACATGGGGACATGGTTTAGTATTGGACTTGGCAGTGACAGCTTAATGGTTAGTCTTGATGATCTGAAAAGTCCTTTACAAATCAAATGATTCCATGATTCTATGAAAATTAGTGTGGAAAATTAGTGTGAGGAACAGAAGAGGCATGGGGAAATTCTCCCTCCCTTTTTGTGCACACCTAAGGCCCTCTGCATTAGGGTCCTTGCACTTGGGAACGGTCCTATCCCTGGCACCTGCCACCCCATTCTGAGCCAGCAGCTCCCTCTCCCCATACTCAGAGGGTGTCCCTGAGGGAACAGGTATGGATCTGCCTTGCTTACTTTCGCCTGTCTCCTCTACTGCAATGGGCTGCTCTAGAGCTGGTTTGGAAATGTGAGCCCTGGGGAACCCAAAGGGGGAGTCCCTGCTGTCCCAGGGGCTCAGTGCCATGGGTGACAGCCCCTGTGCTGACACATGGATGGTTTGCAAGGCTGGCCTCCCATTGCAAGTACCCACAGCTTTCCATGGCCTCGCTCAGCTGGTCAAGCTCCTGGCCACAGCCAGCACGATGCTGTGTATGGTTGTGGACATTTATTTAAGGGCTCCTGTTCTGGGTTTAACTTTCCTGCTCATGATGAAAGAGGAGTTTCCGCCAGATACTGTAACAACACAGAATGCAGTTTCTGTTGCTTTGATTATTTTTTTATTCCTGTGGAAAGAAGCCACATCTGCTTTAGCATCAGCAAATACGCAGCATATTTTAATGGCTCAATTCCCTCATAATACTTGTCCTAGATAAGGCCTGGTTGCTAATTATTCCGGCCCTGGTCCTTCCTGCCTCACCATTGCTGAAACACACCCCCTGTCACAGCTTTACTCAGTACATAGAAAAGAAGAAGTCTGGCCTTCTAGCTCTTCCATATTTTTGACTGACAGTCTAAATTAAAATCCTTGGCTGCCTTTCATTAAAAAGCAACAACAATTGGTGTTTGGTTGGAGGAGAGGAGTAAAAAAAAAATAAAATCAGCCTCCAAACATGAACTTTTCAATGCTTTTGACACTGCATAAATAGCATTGCCCCTTCAAATCTGTAGCTGATCCTGCAGAGATTACAGCACAGACAGAACTACACCATAGCTTGCCAGCTGCCCCATCCTACCCAGTTTGCACTGCTTCTGGCCACCAGGATGTCTGTTGGATAAGCAAAATAGCTAAGCCTGGGGAATGTTAGTCTTTAGGGACTCATGCCATTTAATTTTATTTTATCATGGGAAGGAGGAGACGAAGACCATACTTCGAAGTTTTCTACATTAATTCTATGTATGTGTGTGCAAATGAGCATCTGGGTGTGTGCTTCTTCTGTGCAGTTCTCAACCAAATACAATGCCAGCTCTCCCTGACCCTTCAGAAGTCTCCAGAAAGACCTAGATAAAAGATCCCCCAGCAGCAACTGGCCCTAGACAAGGTCTTTTCTTTGAGAAAGTTGTTTTTCTGCCTAAAATATTCAAAAGGGACAAAATTGCTTCATGCTATCAAAAATAATCTATAAAGCAAAATGCCTAGCATGCACAATTGGTTCCAATGTGCAAGGCTACATATACATTTCTGTTATTAAACTAGGGGATTAATTTAGGCTTGGCATGTAATGAATCAAGGAGATTTATAAATAATTGCCTTGGAGATAAGTCATAGAAAATCTTACATCTGCTTCTTTGTTAGTGCTTCTGGAGTGTAGTCATTTAGGGAAAGACTAAAACTAGCTGATGTAGATATATTCCCCCTCCATAAGCGATCTTGTTCTGGGTAGTTGGTTTGTTTCAGAGCAGAGAATGCAGGAATTAGGATTTCCATGTGGTCCTGTTGTCTAAGGGATGTCCAGCCCCTGCAGTTCACACTTGAAGTTTTCCTTGAATTAATGGCAACTGTGGATCTGTTTTTGAAGGGCAACCCTGACCTGACATTAGAAAAGAATGCTTTCAACTTGCTTCCCACTCCCAGAACTGGGTAGCATCCTCCAAGCCCAGTTACTGAGAGCAGTAAATGCATCTATAGCAAATTTTCAGTGTCTGATAAAAGTATTTTCCCCATCAAAGTAGGAGAAGTGTGTACTAACAGGCACTGGCTGGCCCTACTTCTCTCCAGAGTGAAGTGAGTGTAGCTGGAGGGTGGAGAAGTGGCTGTAAATGCACCAAATCCTTTGTTCTCCTGCTGGGTGTGTTCTGAGGTCTCTGCAGAGTCTCATAAATCTTGAGCAGCAGCCTGAGGGCCATGAGGAACCCACTCACATGAAGCCTTTCTAAATCTACCCTTTGGGGATATAGGAGGGACAACAGTAAAACCACCAGAATAGTAGAGCCACCAGAAACTGCTAATGTTTGCTCAGTCCAGCCTCTGCTTCCAGATGAGCCTAAGCTGTTTTCCTTTCTATTTTTATTTAATTATTTTTTCTTAGTTCCCAGTGTTTCCAGAGATTACTTTGTCGTTTTTTCATAAGCCATCAATTCACACTGTGATCTGAGACACTGAGGGAACAGAGGATCTGATGCCAAAATGTTAACAGATTTAAGGTATCAAGAGGCAAGTCACAGGAAATAACTCATTTGTTCAGGCATTCAGAGCAAATATTTATAAATTTCTTCAGAAATAATTCCCACTTTCCAAAGCCAAAAGGCAAAGAGCAGTTTTTTTTCTGGGTGTATTGAGACTCGTATGGGTAACTAAGAATAGCCTGGAGAGCAGGAAAGGAAGAAGCAATCTGCTTTGAATTTGTAGATCTACCTTAAACATTGAGTAAAGTAGGATGCATTATGTCTAGGCAAAAGGACCTGGATTATGAGGACTCTGGAAAAAAAAAATGAGGGCCTTTCTTGACTGGATAAGTTTACACTAAAGTGAATGAAATGCCAGAATCAGGAAATGGAAAGCTGAATGCTTTGGAAATAGTCTTCATCATAGATCTCTTAGGAAACACTGGTTACTAGGCCTAATCAAAAAATATTTGCTCTGCTGGAAAGGTATGATGAGAAAGAGAAATGTTTAACTGAAAACAGGAAATCAACATATTCTTTTTTTACCGTAACAGTTGAAATTGTCATGAGTTTAAAATCTTATTGCACTAACTGTAGTCTGTCGAAAGTATTTGGAATAAGGTGTTTAAACTTCTGTTTTAATTGGTGCAATTACATTTATTTAATAAAGTGAGGCCTGATTTTCACAGATGCAAGTGGCAGCTGAACCACTCACATTCTGTCTTTTTATACATTCACCACCAGGTCGGGGCGGGGGGGATGCATGAGTGGCTGTTAAATTGATCGGTATACAATGGGAGTAACCTTCAAGCACTCTTACACAAAAATAGCAGAAAAGTAAGCAAAACTTACTTTTATGCAAAAGTTGTTTATGGTCTTTCTCATTTTGGAATGGGAGTGGGTGGAATTGAGAAATGCTCAGTGAATTTATACTAAATCCAGCACGCAGCTTGTGTACTGTTTGTGAATGGACTAGGTGAGTCAGTCTGCACTGAAAATGGACATTTTGCAGCTCCCGTCCTCTCCTGTGGTGTCTGGCTATTGCTGACTGCTGGGAGCTGTGATCTGCTGGGGAGGTGCGCCTTGCACAGAGGTTCTGGGTTGAGGGGGACCCACTGGAAGGGTGTGGGCTGTCCCTAGAGCCCCATCATTACTGTACCCCTGCTCCTCCCGGCTCATGCAATCAGACAAATACCCATTACACTGTCCCATGTATTGGACATGTAGACACTCACCATCAGAAAGGGCTAGGTACCATGCATGAGGAAAGCAGAGAGACTTGAATGCCAGGTTAAAACAACAATTTATCTAGTTCATCATGGGTCTTTCCATTAACATTCATATTTCCCTGGAGGAGCCATTTGTTTTGGTGTAGCTGGGTCCTAAAGAAAAACCCAAACACTATCCACCACTCTCCCTGACATTGCGCAAAAATAAGCTGCTTCCAGATTGCATTAAATTTGTCCTAAAACCAATTTGGAATAAATATAGTTAAATCAGTGCATGTATTGATGAAGCATTATTCTCTTATAGGTGACAGGATTTGGGTCAGTTTCTCGTTTATTTCCATGTGTTGAATTTCTTTAGCATTTCTGGATTAGCAAAGGCACACTCTTTGCCAGGTTCAAACCAGGTAGGATCCTGGTGCTGGGGGTCTTTTTGTGCAATTGGTGCTGAGGTACTTCAAATTCTCCCTGCTGAATGCAAGCTTAGGTTACAGCCTTAATGTGGTTTTTAGTATTGATGCCTGATGCTTTTGGCATGGATTATGGTAGCTATTTTAGCAGTGTGGAGGGACATAAAATGATAGTTTAGGGCAGAAAAATAATGAAGTTACAGTACTCTGTTGAAACTGCTGTAGAAGTAGAGGTGGTAGGCAGGGTCTGACCATTGGCATGGAAGTCTGGCCAAGCAACTAGAAGCTGAGCGGCAGCTCTTTTGAATAGAGGCAATGGTCAACATGTGGTTTGGTCCTCTGGGCAGAGCTGCACGGTGACCCCAGGAACAGGCTGAGGTGTGGGAATGCTGCTGACTCAGAGGCAGAGGTGCCAGGAACCTTTTGGGCAGCACCATGTTTGGTTTCATTTCAACGTTTCCTGTTCAAAGCCCGCACCGCCTCAATGTGCTTATGTTCTCAGATGTGATACAGTCACAGTCCAACGCAGGGTGGCTCCAGGCAGTGAAAGCTGTAACTGCTTTGCCGGTGAAGTGGAAAATATGTATAATGCACATGGTATCAGTGACTAGTGTTTTATTCATTAAAGGCATCCTAGTTTTGTACTGTTATGTCCTCAGCAGACCAGGCAGAACATAAACTTTGAATTGTGATCCAGAGGTTTAGTGTATATTTCAGAAGGTCTGACGTCATCTTCAACTGCACAGAGCATTAAAATATTTTACAACTGGTGCACAGTATCAACAGCCATGTGTATGAAAATAATTCATACCATCATTTAGAGGCACTTGTACTCTACTGAGATGCTAATTAAGGGAAGAATACAGTACACACCCAGTGTCAGAGGTCATGACATTACTGAGATTTTGCTTATCAAGTTGCTGGTCTTGGAAAAGCTTCACAGTGCTTCCCATTGCTTTCACAGCTGGTTCTGCTGTCAGTGGCAATATTTGACTGGACAATGGTAAACATGCCTTTATCAAGTCAGGTTCATATATTAAAATATCTGGTCTCTCTCCATCCTAGCCTTTCTGCAAGCCTGAGTCTGCAATGTTAGCAGACAAAATAGAGGTGGAAAACTGGAAACAAAACAGAACAACACAAATGTTTCCCAAAAATCCTCTCTTATTGCTGCTAGCATTTCTATTTTGCCTATGATCACCATAAAAACAAGCAAATGGAACTGTCTGTGCTTTCGCTGTAAATTTTGGTGCAACTTTTTTCATGGTTTCCTTTTAGGCTCCAACAATATCTGAGCTCTTGAAGCCCAGACTATCTTTTTGTTTAACCCTTTTATTTTTCCCCCCACATTTGCTGGCCAGTATTTGTATAGCATGTTGCTAGGCATATGTGTAATTTTGTCTTTTATAATTCTTGATATCTGAGTGCTACAGAAGGACTACTTTATAGTTAAGTACTGTAAATATTATTATGATCAAATACTAATACCTGGTTCAGATCCCAGTCTTTTAGATCCCACCTGTGTTGCTGCTCCGTTGAGTAGTCCCGCCCATTTTGGTGGGATGAGTCCTGCTAGCAGAGTCAAACCTATTGCAAGAGTGTGATGGTCTGATTCAGAACTTGCAAATAACCTTGTCACACCCTCGCTGAGTCCCAAAGGAGTATTGCTCCTGGAAGAACTGATGGCATGCTGGCTCTGTTCATACAGGGAGGATATTCCTGTGGATTTTTTCTCCAGGTGCTGTTTCAGTTTGGGGAGAAAAGGACTTGAGGCAGAATTTTATGTGTCGACGTGATTCCTTTTTTTCTAATGACCAAAGCTCATCCTTCCTGCAATCCACCAAGGCAACCAGCCTTATATATTGTTCTCAACACTGAGGCATTTGAAGAAAATGTTTTCTTGACAGATCAGAAAGATAAATTTCATCTGTTTACTTTCAGTATGTGTTTTAAGACAGAGTGCCTCAAGTGCCAGAGCAAGCTGTGGGAGGTCTCCTTCATTAGTTTTAATTGACATTACTTTGCCTGATTAAAACTGCTGAGCACTTTGTTCCACCTAAACTGGAATAAACTATCCTTGAAACAAAATATGCATTTCCTAAAAGGAATTAGCACAAATTTTAAATGAAAGTTATGAAAATCTGTAAATAAATTTAGATATTCTAACTTGACTGTGTAACAAAATTCTGATGTTAGCCTTGTAGATGTCAGCTTTGTAGACTTGCCTGCCTCTGTACTTGCATTTAGGAGTAATCTTATCTCTTCTTGTTGTTATTTATAACTTCCCAGACTTCCTTCTTACCTCCTCTCACCTGCCAGTACTCTCGTGACTGCTTGCTGATGAGAGTGGCCTTTTCTCTCCCCACCCACTTAATCTAATCCCCGTTCCAGCTCTTGGTGGCTGAACAATGTCTCTTGGACGTAATCTTTACATCCCCTCCTTAGAGGACAAAGTACAATTTTTCCTTTTACGATCCACAAAAAAGTATAGAGTGATTTATGTGATGAACTGCCAAACAATTGCTTTCAGTTCACCATTAGCAAGGAACCTTGCTTTCAGGATTTTAACATATGACCTTCACATATCAAAATTACCTTTTCAGACATTGGAAAGCTCAACAAGATGTGAAAAGAAGTCAAAGTGAAAGCCCAGGAGTGTGCCATAATGACACAAACTGGCCTTATTGCAGAGCTCCTCAGGAAAAGCACATTAAGACTGGAACACCACACATCTCAACATTTTGTAATCTTATGTTACCTTAGTAGTGAGATGTTATTAATGCATCAAATCACTGGTTGTGTCTGAACAGGAACAAAAGAGCTGCCTGTTAGAAAAATTCACAACTAAAATAGCTCTTTGGAAAGAAGCTGACCAGTCTATTTTGGGAAAATACTGTAATTCAAAGGAGGCAAATATTGTCAATTTTCTCTGGTATTTGCTAGATTTTGACCTTTGTGAGGGACCAGCCCACGTAACTCTTGTTCCAGAGGCCTCCTCCACACAGAGCAATAATCAGTTTCTGGAAGGCAGTTTGATTTCATTCTCTTTTCAAGAGAAACTCAATCCTTCTGTCATTCTTCATTGCTTAAATATGGAGAAAAAGGTGACTGTGCCTCCAATTTGGGAGCCTCAAGTAGGTTTCTGAATTCAGGAGGGATGATTCTAAGCCCATGTGCATAACTGTAGCTAGATCCCTTGTGGGTTTTTTCCCTTTTGACTGCTGAAGTTGTGAATCCAGACATAGATTACAATGACATATCTGCGCTAAACTGTATAAATCTTCAGATAATAAACTAAATGAAGTATCATTTATTCTCCAGCAGTCCTAGATGAACCCCTCGTGATCTCACAGGGTGATACAGTTTATAAAATGAGAATGGTCAAATACTACGTAAAATATAGACAGAGACATGGCAGTGGTTATGCTAAGGAGAGCTCACCTGGGCAAGGCAAGAGTTGCAGGCTGCTTCTGAGTGAAGAGGTGAAAAGGTCTGTCTGATGCTTTGCCAAAGCATTTGCATTTGTTTCTTTTTCCTATTCTTTGTTCAGTCGTCTCTATTGTACAGGGCTTGCTGTTCTCTATGTGATTGGCAAGGCAAGATTCTTTTGAGCCTCTTGAAAACATCTGAATGTTTATATAGTGACAGGTTCAGTGGCTTTCTGGCCAGACTCAGAGTTTGGAGTAACTTTGGACTGCCTTTTCTTGATAAAAAAAATGAGATTTCTGGTATATGAGTGCAATCTAATCATCAGAGCGAAGGAGAACCTACATGATTTTACAAGCCTGGGGCCTGACAATGTGCAGCATTTGAAAGAAACAGATTTGGACAACCAGATGTTGCTGAAATACTAAAGGAGGGAATGTGTGAAAAGGAGAAAGGGGAAAAATTAGAAATTTAAGAAATATGATGAGATGATGGAAGCAAACCAGAAGGCATGCAGCCTGATAGAAATACCAGCCCTTTTTCAGATACCCACTGAAAAAAATTACAGGAGAAACTTCCTCTTGTAGAGCAAAAGAGAGAGCCACTGGAGAGATACTTGAGGCATTACAGCTTGTGGAACTGAGGATTTAGTCTGCTGCTACAAGGTTCTTCAGTCATCCTAAAATTCAAGTAACACAGGCAACGCTATGTTTAGGCGCACTAATAGAGAATTCTGCAAGAAATCTGTCAGCTGTCTCCCTAGCATAAAAAAATTAAATTAAACTGTAAGATTGGCAAGTTTCCACCAATGGTTACTAACAATATAGGAAATTATTTGGATAAATGTAGAATTATGCAAATTATAGAAGACTTCGGGCAAGGACATGGAAAAAAACCAGTTTGATTTTCTTAGATATCATTTCAAATGAATGAAGGAAAAACCACAGACGTTAGGAGATGCAGGGTTTATAGAGATGACTGCACTTCTGAGGTGAAACTGAAAGTTAACATTCTCTGGAAAGTTATGCATCACGTCCCACCCAGATCATAGAGTCCTATACATACAAAGTGCAAGGAAAAGGAACTAGATAATTCATCGAAGGAGACATAAAACAGAAGAGAGAGCAGTAAAGGGTTCAAACTTAGATTTTCTTTTGCAAAACAAAATGAGCCAATATGTGATAGAGAATGTCAGATAAAGAGATAATTGTAATGCTTAGCAATTGCATTAATACTTCAAACAAGCTGTAGGAATGAAACATTATCCCTGAAGAAAAGATGCAATTATGGTACAATGCCATTTCTAAAAACTAATAGGTTGGTTTCTAACACTGAAATATTAAGGTCATTGATTTCTATCTTGCTTATGAAAGACAGAGAGGGCAAGGAGGGTGGGGAGAGAATGGGGAGAATCTACTGTACAGTCTGCATAAAGCCAGTGCTGCCTGCTGTATGAATATGGACAATGTTGGGATCTTGAAAGTATGTGGGTCAATATTAATCAGCAGAGCCTCAGTGAAGAGTGTGGTGGTGGATGTCCTCAGATCGCTCACATGGTTAACAGAAAGGGTAAAATCTGTAAGGTACTGCTTACATTTCTGTCTGTGATGGGTGGAGGGAAGAATGGCAGGGATGTAGGGCATCACAGTGGGAGACGTGCTGCCTCATGAAGACAATGCTAACAGGTTATTAAAGTTTGAATAAAAGATGGATGAGAATATCCTACCTCATGAAGCAACTGCTTTCTAAAATTTTCTTATAATGGATAAAGAAGTTTTACCTGAGTGGTTGGTGAGGACCCTGTGGTCACAGCCTGATTACATTCAATATGGGCATACAGGTGCCCGGCGCTAGAGAACAAGTAATATATCTGCTTTGCTCCTCAGAAGGATCAATACACGAAGCTGAGGAAAACTAGTAGTAAAAAAAACTGTGAGAAAATCTTCTGCTATAAAAATGCAGAGTTTTTAAAATGGATTTTATTGGATGAGCAGATATAGATTCTCTTACAGAGTGGGACATTATTTGTCTAAAAGCCCATTCTGTTTCAGGATTATGAAAAAGGCAGTAATTAGAAATGAAGAAGCAATATTATAGCTAAATTTAAAAAAAGCTTAGGAGATGGTAATCAATATAAGTTAGAAGTTACAAAGTGTAGATAATTGATGAGGGAAGCTAAAGACATCAGGGGAAAATCAATGGTTAGCAGAGCTGGGGACAGTAAAGATTATTTAAGTTGTTAGAAAAAAAATATATCCTAGCAACAGTATAAGGCATTACTTGATGGAGATGGCAAAATTGTTAATGATGCAGAAAAGAGAGTTCATCAATAAGCACTAATGTTCTGTATTTTTTCTGGGATAAAGCAAGGTTACGTGTATGAAGCGGGTCATGATGGTACTTTCCAGCTTCGTGGAGACAAAAAAGGACATAATGTGTCTACTAGGTTAGAGCGGACTTACAAAGCAATTACTATGACTTGCTGAACTGGCCCATTCATTTGGAATGTGTCCTAATTCAAAAAAACAGTGTAAATTAAGGAAATTAACTTACCTCTGTATATGGGTAGAGTTTTAGGATATTAATGATATTTTAGATGATGTAAGAGGTCATCGTTACTAGCTTGCGAGACACTTAGGAAAGGGCTTACTTCCAGACTCTATAAGCAGTTCTTATGCTTAGTGTGTTTGTATCTTCTTGAAGGCATCCTTTATGCATTGCAAGAGCAGTGGGAAGTGGGCATGCTGTGAGTGAGGACCAGACTGGAGAAGCAGAGCCTCTGACAGCATTGCCTTGGTTGAGTCACACGAGTGGAGGTGGAAAAGGGCTTTGCTGTGGGTGTGGGAGATGTACACATGGCCACATCAGAATAGTTAAGGGACCAGATTATACTGAGAAGTTATGTGAAGAATAAGATGACATAAAACTCTGAGATGGCATTATCAGAAGTTCTCAGTTTTTGTCTCCTTTTTCTCCCATTGGTTTTCATATGAGCAATGGTTTCAATGGTGAATATAATATATTGCATAACCTAATCAGTACCAAGGCTCTTGTTTTGATAATATTTAGGAAGGTGAAATAGTGGTAGCAGAGATGAAAAGTACTGACAAAAATCCCTTTTCAGTGATAGATCTCTTCAACTTTCTCATAATCATCTGTAGTTCACCACAGAGCTATTGATATCATAGCACATAGGGAAATTCTCTCTCCTGGTTGTGAAGGTGACACAAAAAACTCAGCTGCTTTTGTTGTGCTTCATATTAAATAATGTCAGGACAAAAATAAAAACCTGTTAACAGCTGAGGTAAATTAACTAGGAATGTTATAGTTTATGACCCTCCTGGGGTTTCCATGTTAAAGAATTATTTTGTGAGAAGAAAATTGTTCTTTTGCTGGGTCTTTTCATATCCTGCAGTAAACCATGAAGGGCCAACATTGGCTCCCCAGCTTGTCCTTCTCTCTGGTATGACTTCGCAGCCACCAAGACCTTGTGGCTCTGTCTTTCGACCCTCTTTCCAGCAGAGCCTTATTCCAGAAGGACACTGCATATTGCACACCTGCCTCTCAGGGCTTTTGCTTTTGCTAACCCCACCCTTTGGAACTCCAGTTGAGTTGCGAATTCTTGAGCCAAGACACCATCGTGGTAAGACCTGTTGTAAAGTCTTCCAATTTGGGGTTTTTTGGTCTTCTTTTTGAGGGGTATTAGTGTGCAATTACAACATGTTTGGAAGCTCTGTTGTTCAGTGACAACTTCAAAAAATTAATTTATATGAGTCTTTATCCTTAACTCCTCTTTTCTACATATAAAGGAGGCAATTAAAGTAAAGTGGCTATTTCAGGTAGCTCTCATTAACCTTAAAACTCACCTTATAACTACATGTAGCTTAAAGTGTTGGGGCTTTTCCCTTAACTTGGCTTTCTTTTCTGTTATTTCACACTCTTCTTGTTGAAGATATTTCTTGTATAAATCCATGTTCTGCCAATACACAGAAGGATTTTCTGAGCAAGATTTAATTTTAACACCATTTACATATGTATTGCTAAAGTAATTATGAAAAGGACTGCTACCTTTTATGTCTTCACAATCGAGTGTATCTTACCAGTGAATGAGTAATTTTCAAATTGTACAAATGGGTGGTCTGGAAGATTATTTCCCATATTGACGTGTTATTTCAGTATTTTCCCTCCATATGGGTTTTCTTTTCATGCATTTTCAAAACATTTTATTTCCCTTCCAAACGGGTATTTTCTTGATGAGTCTCAAGATCTCAGAAATTGATAGAGTTTCACATGGAGCTCTCTCATTTTCACATCATGTGGTGATAGTAATGAGGGCAGTCGTGAAATGCCAGTGTGACAGCTCTGGGTGACTCTGAGGAGGCTGGACAGGCACATGCCATTCCTTTGCAGCATGTACAGCATCTGCAGAGATAATGAACAGGGAGCTAATAATACCTGTGATCTGAAATAAGACAAGCATTACCTATTGATTGACAAATCCGAATGACTCTGCTTGTGCTCCTGCTAATTTCATGCCCATGCATTTACAGTTAGACACAAATTATAAATCCTCTGGGTTGGTTTTTTTTTTTTCATTCTTTCATATATTGTGAATGCCACTAAAAGGTGTTTTTATGCCTGGGATACAAACATGTGGAAAATTAACAGAGCTTGAGAAAGGCACTAAAGCTCTGCCAGTGCATTAATTATCTGGCAAATTTATCTAAAATCTGGTAAATCACCCATAACATCAGCAGACAGAAGAGGAATTCAGACTAAATTAGGAGCTAACATTTTAGTATGATTCTTACTTAGACACATAAGTAAGGAGAATAGTTTCTGTAATAATCATTGGAATTCTGCTACCTGACAATTAGTCCCAAAAGAGATGATTCTGATTTCTGCAGCTCATCCTCTTTGACACGCTACTCATAATGTATGTAAAGTACAGAACATAGAATGATTTGACTTTTCTCAGAAAATTGTACATCTGTTCAATTAAATAAAATCCCACATTTTTGGTACTGTCCTAAGAGGAAATTCAAACATCATAAAAAACTTCTAGATTATACCATGTTTAAATGACACAGAATACATGTTTACCAGCAAAAGAGAGCACTTAGATGAGATCTTTCCCAGTGCCTTCATTTCAGTTATTTTTCTTGCTTCAACTTACGGGGAAGTCATTGTAGTGGTTGAGTGACAGCACAATTTCCTTGGCGAGCACTGGATCCAATGCAATTCTGTGTAGAATTCTGAGTATACTCTGGGTTAAAGTAAAAACACAGAAGAAGAAATAGTTAGACACAGATAATCCACAATAATACTACTGAAAATAAGAGAAAAACAGCAAATGTATTTTACTTCA
Organism: Picathartes gymnocephalus; assembly: GCA_013390045.1. NCBI lineage: Eukaryota > Metazoa > Chordata > Aves > Passeriformes > Picathartidae > Picathartes > Picathartes gymnocephalus. Next base: position 4,090 of record WEKY01004254.1, on the reverse strand, counting down.
CATTTATGGTCTTTTTATTTAAGTTTTCCACAGACTAAGATTCTTCTCTAAGTGACATATTAGGATGATTTTTATTTACAGAAGAACATATTTGTTACTCATCTTTGGCTCTAGAAAAACAATTTTCTCTAAATTTCTTTTAGTAAATGGAGTTGTGCCCAGACACACTCTCACTGAAAAAGCACTGGGTAATATATGTTGGTTTTTTTTTTTTTCACTAAAGCGTACTGCAGTCAGGCTGGATGATACTATTCTGCCTGTGACAAGATTTAAATCACTGGAATGTCTACAGATAAGCCAACAGGGAAAACAATCTCAGCAGTAGTCATTTACTAAGAAAACTGTCCTCAGGGTGACAGTGGAGAACATATCAGTGTTTGGGAACATGGCATCTCCTTGCCTGGTTCCAGATGGCCCTGGTGGTGTTTCTTTTCCCTGGGCTTGATGATGGGATGGAAAGGATTCCAGCCATCAGCAGACACTCAGGTGGGTTGCCAAGAGCAAGCATGAGGAGTGTCAGGCAGGTGCAAAGAGCTTTTGCTGCATTTTGGCCCATGCAGGCAGGCTTGCCCCCACAGGCATCACCAGTGGCCAGCACCCTTGGAAAAGATGTGCTTGCAGGCAAACACTAGTGTCCTCTCTCCTGTTGCTTCTGCTCTGCTGCTCCATGAAGACAGTGGTGGTGAGGAGATTTACTGAGATTTCTTGCTCAGGTTTTGGGAGGGGAGGAAAGGTGGCTGTTCAGCAGGAACATACTGTGAATGTGGAGGGTGTTGGGCAGACAAACTCTCTTATAAGGGCTGGTAGAATTCATTGCATAACCTTTAAATGCTCTGTGAAAGGTGACTATGAAAAACAAACAATAGCTGCAGGAACACCTGCTCTTCAGGTAGAAAACTGGAGGTGAAGCACAGAGAGCTTGATAACTGCTCCTCGTGCTGAGCTTCAGCTGGGAACAGGTACTGCGTTCAAGGCATTTGGAGTAAGATACACAAAAATAAACACAAATTTCCTTGTCTGCGTTCTTCTGGTGTTCTTCTGGTGATGGAGACAAGGGTGAGGAGCTATAACAAATCAGTATTTCCATGATGATGCTCATTTCGCCATGAAATGGGAGCTTCTTCTCCATGAGGACTTGGGTAAATGCACAGAGCTGGCAAAGTACAATGCAGATATGGCCAGTGTTTCCCAGTTAAGGGCTATGAGAGTTTTTGGTCTCTGCTGGCTGTCAGGGCCAGACTCATTTTAAAACTAGACCTCTACTCTGAAATGTAGTCAGCAAACACTCCCTATAGTCACTTGCTAGTGGTAGAACTTCCAGAGGTACGTTCTCCTCGTTTGAGACACCTCTCCCAGGATAGGATGAAATACTTAATTGAACTGCCTGTTTCTCTCCATTGCCTCCACTGCCAGAAAAGCCAGATGCCTGCTTTTCAGGGTAGATGAGATACGTCTGGTCTTCAGAATCTTCATTATGCTGAAAAGTCACCTTGTGTGATGTTACCACAGCTGCTACAGCTGTGAAGTTGGGTGATTTTAAAGGCTCGTTGAATCCCATTGTCATTCATGAATTAACACATAAAGGCTGAGTTCCTAGGCCTTAGAGTAGGGATTTTTAAGGAAGCTTTTCTAAATTGGAAGAAAACATAATTAATCCAGTTCTGGGCATTTCTGTTGCTATTACACTGAGGGTTTTTTTTACTTACTAGTAAAAAAGTATTTGAAGTACTGAGTATGCCTTCCTTATATTAAAAACATTTTGTAGAATATCAGATGCTGAATATGAAAAATGCCCACTGAGCAGAGGATGGAGAACAACAGGCATTTCTGTTTCACAGTGCCTGTGAGGAAAAAAGGATGGTTTCATACCAGAGTAAGAGTGAATTAGATGAAAATTTCAGTGAATTGAGAGCTAATAACCACTGTATCCCACAGGCTCCACAATGCTTTGAGTGAAACATTTTGTTTGACGTGGAAAGAAAGATTTTATTTTGGTTTCAAACAAATTCAAATATTCTATGAAATAAGGAAAATTTGTATATGGAAGTAACTTCAAATGAGAAAATCAAGACCTTTCATTTTCAAAATGTCAAAAATGAAGCCTTTCCATTTTTCTCTGATTTCTTTTGTCTGAAGCTAACAATTCAGCAAATTTGATATGAATTCATGAAATATTTATGCAATGATGAATCTTCATTTTATTTCAATAAATAGTTTACAGTTAAAAACTATACACAGCTTAAGCATTGCATCATGTTGTCCAGCCAGCCCTTTAACAACAGGTTCTTCGCTCACATATTTTAAAACCTGAATAGGGTCTGTTACATACATTAATAAAAATGACAAATATGTATCTTTCTTCATAAAAATATAGATTCGCTGTTAAAATGTAGAGTAAGATACCTTAACTCATTGTAAAAGACATAAATTACAAAAATGGGTGAAACAAATAGTTGAAATTATGGGACATGTGGCATAGAACTTAAGCCATTTACTGATAACTGAGTATTTTTAAAATCTGGTTTTGAGAGTATTTCTTTACAGCTTTTTCTGCAGTTTCACTTTGTATGTCCTCTGATTTGGTCCTGCTTTGCTAGAGTTCTTCCGCCACCGTTGCACCAAAGGGGTTGGGTAAACACTGAACACATAAATTGCAAATATATATGCATGACTTGCCCTCAATTTGCATGATTATTGCTGCAAATATAAACCTGGCATAAGGCAAAACAACAACCTATTGATAAGGCTGATTGAGGCAGGCTTGGGTGCATAACTCTTTTGGGACAGTGTCTTGATTTATGCTATAAATAATCAGGGTAGGGTTTAATCGTGAAGCCTTTTTGTGGGAGTTAAATGGGATGTCCTAACCTTTGAACTGTCTTTGGGCTCCAGTTCAGATGGATGGCACTGTGTTCAATGTCACAGAAAACATGAAAGGGTCTCTAAGTGATAGGAACAGGGATACAGTATGTCCTTGTTGCTGTTGATTTTTCCGTGGGGATGCTTCTCACGTTTCTTTTTGCTGATAGGCTTCAACTTTTTTTGTGAAGCATTTTCAGAAAATTATTGGGAGAACATGCACACATACAAAATTTATAAATAGCAAAGAATATTTTCAGGAGGGGGAGAAGAGGCACTGTTAACATAATACGTGCTGGGTTTGTTTGTACATGTGTAGTTATACACAGAAAGAGGAAACGTTATTTGTTCATAGCATAGGTGGAGTACTTCATTATGTGGAAACTTTAGGTTATAGTTGGAGGGCAGATTTAATACCTAGTGTAATTAAATAAGTAGAATCTATAGAGAGTGCAAGATAGTATTAAAATAATTAGAGCACCTTTCCCCTTTGCTGAAATGATTTCACGAGAAGAGCATCTGTGCCAAATCTAACATATTCTTCATTAGTGTAATCCTACTTGGTTTTGGGGACAGTTTGGATGAGTCCCTTTGTATGTGTCTGCCACATCATTCTGTGTACTGAGGAGTAAACCTCAGTACAAAGCACGTGCTTCTGTGGTTTCTGATAAATTGCATTGCAGCAATGGCTTTGGTCTTTTTGTTTTCAATTCTGGCTGCTTTAACACTCTGGGAATTCTGGCTTTACAGTACTAAAAATGAGCACAATATAGAAAGCCGCGACAAGTCTCCATGTATATTGTTCTTGGACTTTACAAGTGGTATCAAAATGCAGTCAGAATTCCCTCATCCCATAATTGGAGCAAGAAAAAAGCAAGGCACAAGTGACTCCTCTCCACTGATGGATAGGGTCTGAGTTGGGAGGGATGGCAAAGCATGGGAAGTAGATACATGGAGCAAAGCCTTCTGGACTCTTGGTCCTCCTGTCGACTGATGAGATCTCTCAAATGTGGATGCAAATTTCCCATCTCACACCTTGCTGTCAAGTGCAAGTTGAGTCTTATGTGAGGGTGGCTAAAATAAATGGTTAGTAGGTGTATTAAACAGTCTTTGGGCTCCATATCACATCTCTGGAAGACAGGCATACAAATGCTTTCTTTGGAATTAAAGCACATGCAGCTGATAGTCTTCAAAGTTTCATTTTGGTGGCTTTCTTTTTTTCTTTTTCTTT
>WEKY01004253.1:36963-83356 GCA_013390045.1 Picathartes gymnocephalus | reverse complement strand
ACCTATTATATTTAGTTTAACATGTTCCTACATGGGCTGGTACTTTGCAAGCTAATTTTTTTCACACGCTTGAAGAGTGTTTAAAAAACAATTGTCATTCACACTGACACATTTAAATGCTAACATGTCTTGCATTTATTAATGCAGAACATTCTCTCATATGTGTGTTTGTGTGTGTGTGTGTGAGCGCTTAGCCACCAATTACCTCATCATAGTTTGGGTTTTATGTTCATCATTGCATGTTGCCTAACTACAAAACTTCATAGTTTTGAATAAATATATTTGCTGCTTTTCTGTAATATTTATTTAGCTATTTCTTCTAGAACATCCAAGCAAGTATTATTTATTATGAATAGCTGTAGAGTTAGCAAAACTGCCCATCAGGTTGTCTCTATGTGTTAATAGTTGATTGATTAACAAAGATTTAGCACGTTGAGCATTCCATTATCACGCTGACTTCCTTTGACAGTGGTTCATTCCTGCTGGCATAAAGTATTAGAATAAGCAAGTCCTGCACATGACTCTTCTGTGTCCAAAATAAAAGCATTACACAGTAATGCATTTTATTTATTGTTAAAATGTGTTGGAGTTGGCATGGCAAAAATGGCAATAAACAGCCTTGTGACAGCTTTCATATCTGACTCAGTGAACACCTCTCTTTGCAGCTAAAGGGAGGACAAACGTGGAGCTGCGTGAAAAATTCATTTTGGCAGATGGTGCCAGCCAGAGCATGGCAGCCTTTCGACCAAGGGGCCGTAGATCACGACCCTCTTCAAGAGGTGCTTCTCCCAATAGATCTACTTCTCTGTCCAGTCAGGCTGGCCAGGCAGCTGCCCCACAAGCTGTTACTGCAAGTACACCGAAGGTAAGGAGAAACGTACAAAACTACACTGGTTAACAAATGCAATATAGATTGAATTTTTGGGTTTTTCCTTGCTCCAGTAATATTGGTGCTTTCTCTAGCTGATGGAGTAAAATTTTCTCCATTTTCTTTTGTAGACTGGGGCAGATCTGAGAAGTATTTTCAATGTGTTCTCTCTACTGTTTGTTTGCAACACGACAGTAGAAGAATTTCTACATTTCAGGTGCCACATGAGCTAACCAGCAATTTGGGAATTGCTCTGAAAGAGCAACAAACCGCTCAATTTCATTTGAAAAATAAACTCTGTCATGTTTTCATTGTAGAACATTTGTCATTAATTCTTTCTGCTTAGTTTTTACTTCTACTGAGATTTTGAAAGCCTGGGTATCCTTCTCCATGACGTTGTTTTCCTCTACTGTCCTTCATATTTTGATTTACCATTGTTCCATACAGACACCACATCATTTAACACGCAACTATGGTAAACCATGGTTGATAAACAGCAAAACATCAACTCCTTCTAAGCCACCAGAATCCTCAGACTATCAAGGGTCATCTGCAGAGGTACAGTAAGGACAGAAATTCTAGTCTAATGACTTCCTTCACTAAAACTGTCACTTCACTAACAGCCACTAGAGTTTCAGTGCTTCAAAACTGCAACATCCTGTACATATTAGTGCATTGTCTTTATTTTAGACCTTTGTCAACTCATGTCTTAACTTTTTTCCCCCCCAAGTTTGGTTTGTTTTTTTTTTTTTTAATGTCCTCTTTTGCATGGGTTTTTTTTAATTTTAGGAAAATGTAGCCTCAATGAGCTGATGTTTAAAGCTCAAATGGTTAATAAATCATAAAAGTATGGAATGAAATGGTTGAGTAAAATGTGGAAAAGTACTTCTAAAAAAATAAAACATTCAATATACTTTGCAGGTTTTTTTCTTAAATTTGTTTACTTTGAATTCATGAAGTACTGCAATGTTTCTGAACTGCACGAGATTAATAAATCATGATCTCTAGTGCAAAACCACTAAATAAAGAAATACCCAATCACTGTGAAGAAGATGGCACAAAAGTCTGGCTGTGATACATAAATCTTTACAACAACTGAAAACTTTGTTTAGGTGGGCAACGACCAATCATTGCTCTAACAGGGTAGCTATTTGATGACTTAACAGGAAACTAGCATGGCTTACATGGAAATTGCTAGTACAGCAATTAGGCTGTCTGACCAAAATTTGAAGGGGCTTGGAGCCAAAGTGTTTCATCTAATGTCATTACAGTCAGTGAAAAGATTGCAGCTGGATCAGGCTGCACACTGATGTGTCATTTGTGGGAGTTACTCTTGCCCTGGGTTGGATGGACGGCTTGAAGAGGAGAAGCTTCTGCTACGCCCCCACTCTGTTGTATCTGCATTTCACAAATCTGCACTTTGATGCCCATTGCTGTTCATCTGACACCTTCTGGTGCGAAATTTCCATAACCTCAGCATGGCTTTGCTCAAAGATGCACAACAAACTTCTTCCTCCCTCCTTCTATGCGTGTTGTTGTGCACCCTGCAGGTGTGTCTGTGGGTACAGCACTGCAAGCACACAGGGCTGTTGCTTACAATGATTAACAGCACAGAGTTCAGTCAGTTGTCAGTTTCTAATATATGCCTGTATTTTCTTTCATCTCTTAGCTGGTAACTGCAGTGAAAGATTAATTGAAGGTACATTAAAACGTTTATAGACGTGGAAAGGTGTTGTTTTCATTGAATTACAATGACAGGAAAGCAGCTGGCCTGATTTCATATGGGGGCACTGTGTTTCTTATCTGCTCTTCCAACTGCCAGAGTTTCTTTTATATAAACCAGTGTGGTTTAAGAGTATAAATGGAATAGTTAGGGTGGGGTAGGTTGCAGTGAATTTCTAAGGCATTCTGCAGCATTTACTGCCCAAGAGAGCAGTTACTCATTTTATATGTAAACTGCATTTGGGCTTAGTGCAAAACTGAAGAACAGGCTAGTTTTGTTTTTTGCACTGGTGATTCTATCCCAATTCCTTGCCCAGAGTGCAGCAGCTTCAGTGGAGGTAACTGTTCCCTTTCTCCTTATCCTCCCAAGCAGTGGCTGTGTAGCACAGATGCCCAGGGCATGGCTAGCTGTATGTCAAGCACTTGGCTTTAAGAAGAGTTTAATGTCGTGACCTGCCCTATCAGAGCAGCAGATTGCTCTGTAGCATCTCAGTGCTTTTTTGTTCAGCAGTGCCAGAAGTGGTCTGAACTGGCAGCTGCCAGGCAAATTCCTGCCAGGCCTCTGCTCTGTTCTTAGCTCAAGGCAGCTTCCAACATGCTTCTCTGGATCTTGGTTTTTAGTACCTAATTCTACCTACTACCTATTCTACCTATAATTGTATGGGGATCAAAGGCACAGAACACAGGATCCTGGGATCCAGGCTACTCCACAAACTGCATTCATCACTGCACTGTTTGTTCCTATTTTTGGATACTTATATAGTATTTTTTTGTTAATTAAATTACTGTGCATACCATCGTTTTCCTCTTATTTAGTGAGTGATACTCATTTTGGGATCTGAGGATTCAGTTTTTGTGGCTGTGAAAGAAATTTTCTGATTTGGAGGGAGATTGTAAATCAAGACTCATTTCAGAAATATGAAAGCAGGCAGGGTAAGACTGTGTAGTAGAGACACTGTAAGACATTTTATTGACAACTGGAAGTTTTTAAATTAGTCCTGTGCCCTTTTTTCTGTTTTTTATCATTTTGACTTGGTTTTTTTCCTCCTAGCAAAAGGGTTTTGAAATTCGGTAGCCTTGTTTCAATTTTAAATATATTTTCATCACCTATAAGTACAGCCGGAATGGTGGAAAGTCAGGTTATGCGGGCATAAAATCTCAATATGTACCATCAACTAATCTTACATGCTTGACTAATTATAAGAAGGTAGCTTTTTTCTTTCTTCATATGCATTGAAATACACACAAAGATACTAAAATGTTAAGCAGACTGTTAAAATTAATTTTTGTTGTTCTCATTTTACATTTGGACTGCTTCAAATACAAATACAATATTAAAGGAACATTTTAAACTTCACATTATGAATGATGTCCATAGTGGCTCAAACCACTATTTCAGATTCACAGTGAATGTTGTTATGATGATCATATTCTGAGCTATGTAGCCCCTTATCTTCAATTAAAAAAACATTTGTTTGTTGTGTTTTGGTTTGCATAGGGCACACCAATTCAAGGAAGTAAACTCAGACTGCCAGGGTATCTATCAGGGAAGGGTTTCCACTCAGGAGAAGACAGTGGCATCCTGTCAACAGCAGCTACCAGAGTCAGAGCTCAGTTTGCAGGTGAGTGTCTTGACTTCAGAGATTGATCTACCACTTGTTTTCCACCTGAATACTTAAGGTCACATTAGGGTTCAAGGGTGATGTCAGAAGAGTGGGAAGGAGTAAAAGTCCTACTGTCTGCCCATGGCTGAGGGTGCACATAATCAGGCCCTCCATTCACCTGTTGAGCTCTGGATGTGCAAATTCATGACTGCAATCTTCCTGACAATGTATCATCCCAAGGAACTAGGGAAGAAGCATTTACTCAAAGGATCCAGTTTTTTACAGTGTTCAACTTATTCTCAATTGTGATGGAGCAAAGAGGTCACTTAGTCATGACTTGTCCATTTCTTTTGCAAGAAATGCAGGGAGCAGCTGTAAATGACCTTATTAATGGAATATCCCACAGATATTTTTAAATCAACATACAAAAATAGAAAGCAATGAGGCTGCTCAGAGCAGCTGTGTGTAAGGAAGAGGGCTGGATGGTTGGAACAGAAGATAGCTCTACTAGCTTTCCCTCACAGCTTAGGGCCCTGCAAAGCATACTCAGCAGTACTGGAAAATCCTGATCAAAGAGTACATGTCTTTTAAATTACAGGTGATCTGAAAAACGAGCTATGTAAGATTTCAGTTTCAACACAGTGTTCTTCACGCATACAGGGAACCAGATTTGTGAAGATCAAAAATTCTTAATAAGTAATTGGAAAATTATGAAAAACCACATTAATTGTTTTCTGTTTAAATTCCATGTTGTGTTTTTTTCTTCATGGCACATTGTCTGGGCAGGCTTTTACTTAGCAGGCTTGCTGAGAGTTCATCTTCTCAGCCCTTTGTTGGGCAGGATGTATACTTTGCCTTTGTTTAGTTTCAGCTTTCATCTGTATGGGTTTTAATTTTTTTTTACAAAGAGAGGTACACATTTAAATATTGGGATATTCATTTGCAACTCCAAGATGCCTATACTTAAAAGTCATGATTGCATGAAGAGACCAGATACTGAGTTTTATTTTTTTTTTCAGTTAATAGCTGAGAAAATGGCAGGGGAAAGAGAGGCTCTGGCTGTTGAATGAAAGTACAATACACGTCTAGTGGGTCAAGAAAAGCTGCCAGGATAATGCATTTTTAATGAGATGTGCTAGTGATGCATTAACTATGTGTCAGCATTTGATCTTGCATTTGCTTCTCTTTAGTGTGAGACAGCATGGTTTCGCTTGCCTGGCAGAGGTCTAAAGTTTAGTTTGTGCAATGAGGAATTTCTGGGGTTGCCAAAGACCTAGGAAAGACCTGCACAGCTTTTCCATCCTTACCTTTAATCCTGATGGTTATCTCCTCTCTTTCTAGAAACTAGAAGAACTCCAAGCAGACCTGGTAGCCGAGCAGGAAGCAAGGCTGGCAGCAGGTCAAGCAGCCGCCGAGGCAGTGACGCATCTGACTTTGACATTTCAGAAATCCAGTCTGTGTGCTCAGATATGTCAGAGACTGTTCCTGCTACGAGCAGGCTGACACCCCGAGCAGGTTCTCGGCCAGGATCCGCCAAACCTTCTAAAATTCCAACTCCCCAGAGAAGGCCACTAGCCAGCAAATCAGACAAGTCCTTGAAGAGATAATACGATTGGCTCCATAAAGGTCTTTTTTCCTTTTGCATTAAATATTTAAGTTCATAAGATGTAAAATATTATGTAGAAATTACTGTGAAATATTGCAAGAGGTGGATTTCTAATTCTGCAGAAGGCCTTATTTGTGTATTTGTCTTCTTATTTTATGTGTATAATTTTTGTCAGATTCTTTTTTTGATTTGCCATATCCTGTCAGAAGGGGAAGAGTTCTAATGTAAACTAACAGTTGTACACAGTAACATGTAGAAAGTACACTAAAAATAATTGCCGAATGTACAGTGTACTGAATGTACAGTAAGTCTCTGCAACCTCAATAAAAAAGGCCTATCACTATGTCATTAGTTAACAGTGAAGGATACCTCATGATTTTTCTTTAAAAAAGAAAAAGAGAATACTGAAAGCCAAAAGACACAATTACACATTTTGAGCTAACTAAACAAACACTAAAGGATGTATGTCAAAACTACTAAGGAATACAAATACACATTCACAGTACCCTTATTTATACAGCATCTCTCAGAGAACTCACAGAGTTAATTAAGCACTTGCCAATAATATGATACTCCAATACCTTGCAGCATTTCTGTGCCATTGCTTTCAATGAGGCCAGACACATTCTGGATATCTGAACTGTTATTCTGTAAGAATATCAATATAAAGTGCATTCATGTAAATGTGAGGTTTTCTTTTGCTTGAGTGGATGGTAGCACTGTATCATTGAACTCATTTTGTATCAAAGCAGTTTTGCTTGCAGAAAGCTCAGAAATAAACATGTCCCTTAACTTTATTTCTATCGTATTTCTTATTTCACAGGAAGGTAATTTTCTGTGTTATGTTTTATAGCATATGCCATTTCAGATGACCAATAATTACCATAGAAACACAGCCTTTAATGTTATTTCCCATTATCAGCTATCTCATTTTGGTTAGCTGCTGTATTTGTTTAATAAAACACTAAATTGCACATATCAGATCATAAGAAATTATATGTAATTATTGTGTGTCGACAATTATTTTCTCCATATTAAACTGTGTCATTTATATACCATGTTTGAAAGGCATAGAGAGTAATTCACTTGCTCTATTAGTCAGTAAAACATTTTAGCCATTCATGGATTCATTAAAAGGATTGCTAATAGTTCAGCTTCACTGGAAAAAAGGTGCAGGTTCTAATGGGAGTGCTGTAGCATGGCTAGATAGATGCTGTGACAGTATCCCTAGAAATTTCAAATGCACTTTGATAGTATCAGAGGGACTTGAGTGGGATTTGGCCAACATGGCAGGCCAAATAGTCTAAACCTGACTGTTCGTGTATCTACCTTTAGTAGAGGAATTTTAGGGGAAGATTGGATAATGGTTGGTCCCTTAACATGCTGACACTGAAACAGAAACTCGTTTGATCACATGAAGGTGATGGTGAAACCTGCATTTGCTGCTAATGCTACTGCCTGTATTACGAAGATGATGTTTTCTGAGTTGTCACAAGAGCTTCCTGCAGACTCACAAGTTGACTCGCACAATCAGTTTATAAGAAACAGATAAAAAAATAATGGTCAAATGGTAATTGAATCAAAATCCACTTGCATCAAGATTTCCTTCAACACAGAGTTTGTACAAATGTTTGTAGAAAGCCATGACCAACTTCTCCTACCTGGCTTGGGAATCAGCACATGTGTTTTGCTGATTACTGAAGCATCAGTCTGCTGCACTATTTTATCTTTCCATTTTTCACCTCTCCTGTTTCTTCTATTCATCCAGTGATTGCTTTCCTAGAACATTAAAATAGATTAGGATTACTTCGGTGCTTTTTGAAACCTCCAACACCCTTGGATAGTTTCCAGCATTTGCAGGTGGTAACTGAAGTATCTCTATGTGTAAGCAGGAGAAGGGAAAAGGATAGAATCTAGGCACTTGCATGGATAACTTGGCTGCAATAGGTGATGGTGCCCAGCGTGGTATTCTTGGTGCACCTTTCTAACTACAAGGCTGATGTCCAAGGACATAGGGAGGACAAATCTAACTCCTTTGCAAGGGTATGTACATCATTCAGTACCTTGTATCCCAAGAGCAACCTACCTACACAGCAGGTAGTGTTGGCACCTATTTAAAGCACTTTTTATTGCAGTCTTAGCTCAAATATATTTTTAATGCTTCATTGATTATGGAACTTCATGGAATTTTTGTATGACTACCTTGTAATTTTATAGAAATATTAGAGGGGTGACCAGCCTCTGAGAAATCCAATGGCAGCTAAAACCCAAGGACAAAGTAGATTACTGTGACTTGCTAGTGATTGCAAAATGGGGGAGGATGGGACTGGCAAAGTGGGAAAGTTCATTTATTGGCTGGAGAGAATCATCCAGTGTCAGAAACCAAATTCATAGCAAATTAAATAGGAGAATTCTGTTTAAAAGCCTAAATCTGCCTCCAGATATTGTATTTTATTGAACTTCTTTCAAAAATTAACTGCTTTAGGTTGATAATAAGGGACTTCTCAAAATTCTGTTCCCTGTGATACAAAGTTCATACAGAAAAAAGTCTGAAAATAAACAATGGATGCTCTATACTTCTGTGACCCAAGGATGAATCTGCAGAAAATCATGGAAAAGGCATATTGTGAATATATGGATAACTGATAGGTAGCTCAGTTTTAGTGAACTATTTTTGTAAAGAAAGTAGTGGTATTCAACTTCTATCTTTCTGTGATTAAAAAAACATTTCTTCTTTGGAACCAGCATAAATGGGAGATGGAGGATCATCCCCACTTTATTCAGTTGCATGAGTTTTTATGTAACCTCATCATTGGAGATACGTTTTTCACCTTTTGTTACCTTCCTTTTAACAACAGGAGTTGATCATAAATTCATCAGCCTGCTGGGTGACCATGAGTTGATGACAACTTAGTTCGGCCTAGGCTCTTATACCTGTTAATTCTGTGATTGTCCTGCACAGGGAAGGAGCAGAGGTGATGGGCAGGAAAGAAGGGTTGGACAGCCTATGGCTGTAGGAACCATACTGTTGAGTGAATAATGTATACATTTAGCACTTGGAAAAGCTGGCTGAGTTCTAGGCTCCTTTATTTTCTCATTTTCAGCTATCTGCCTTTCTATTTTGCTGCCTTCAAAATGGGAGAGTTTCCACAGAATTTTCTGAAATCTGTAGTGATCTAGTGATGCCTCCTGGCCTAGGCATCCTCAGCTTCAGTTAAGGTATATTGTGAGCTTCTTATATGCTAATGTAATAGATGACAGTAATTCAGGCTTTGCCTCCAGCACATCTCTTTACAAAAGCGTAGGAATGAGGTTATATTTAATCTTGATTTAAAAACTAAAGCATTTCATAGAAACAGATACAGGCAGCTGTGCCATACCATGCTGAGCAGCAGGGTTTGGACCCACGGTTGCCATAGCAGGGCTAGCAGCACCCTACACCTTGCACACGAGACAGGGGCTGTAGTGCTAGGTATGTTCCTCAGAGTACGTGGCAAGAGGACACATTGCTGAGCACTTGCTGTTAATGTTGTGTAAATAACCACAGGGATGGGAAATGAGCATTGCCTCGTTCACTGCATCTCAGTACAGCTGCCCTAATTGCTTCCAGGTGTTTCCCATTCTTAGGCTGTTTGGTGGCACCTGAGCTCACCCTGGAGAAGAGGTATTTAGCTAGATGTTTGTTCTGACTGGGTTAATAGGAGGAAGTGAGCGTATTAGGAAGTTTATATACTTGTGCATGGTGAGTAGGCTTTTATAGAAGAAAGAAAATGTGCTTCCCTAGTGAAACTTGTTTTCGCTGCTGAATTTGAATAAACTGTTTGCAGGCATGGAGGTGGAAGAGGTGGTTGGCTTGTTTGCTTGCTTTTTTTTTTCTACAGTGCAGGTAGGTTACTCATCTCTGTGGAAAAACCAGCTTATATTTCCTAAAAACAGGATCACTGTAAAGGAGAAGGGAGCTCTTCAGAAATGGGCGAGGCAGTACCTTAAATTGCATGTAACTTACACGAAAATGCTGGGTGGCTGATAGTATTGAGATATTTTAAGTCTTCTGGTAAAGACTTGTTCAGCATTTTGCTGTTGCAAATGAAGTGATACCTGACCTGAAGCTAAAGGAACCTTGGGTGTTGCTTTTTCATAATTAAGCAGTTCTTCTGAACTGAAATTATTTAAAAATCTGAATTGCAGCTTGGGGTGCTCAAACTGTGTTTCTCTATTAGAAGGGTGAACTAAAGAGTGATGAAGGTGAATTGTGTAACTTAGCTGGAATCCTGGCTGAGTAAGTATGAGAGTGTTAATACATGTCTTATTAGCACTTGGATGGTTGAATATGAGTAAAAACCCCAACTTGTAAATCAGGTCCTGTCAACATTTACAATACTATTTGTTCTTCTGAGAGGAGGCAGATGGAGTGGTGATAGCTTTGTCCTCAGGGAGAGCTGATGTGGAGCTTTTTGTGGGGGTCATGGCGATCTTTACAACATTTGGAAAATTATCCAGTACCATTCATTTTTTTTCTTCCTTCTTTTTGGCACTTGATCCTGGCTCTTCCAAATCTTAGAGTCATAGAATAATTTAGGTTGGAAAAGAAAGACCTCTAAGACATTTCTGTTCTTTAGGCTGAATATTGGGAACCTAGGGATCTGTGAAAGAGTTTGCAGTGTCTGGGCTATTTTTAAAGACAATGAGTTCACATGATAAAGAAATATCTCTATATTTTAAAAATTACTTGAAATTATCAAAGTATATGACAAGATACAAGTGGGGATGAGAACAACTGGCTTGTAAATATGAAATCTTAAGGAACTCCACATCTGCTTATCAGAAGAAGGGGTGTGACTTTAAGCAACACTGATTTGAAGTTTTATAGACCAAACCAACTAAATAAGGTAATTAGGAATAGGTAGTGTTCACCAAAGAGTGAAGTAACAAAGCTGCTACTTGGAGTCTTCTTGTCTCATGTGAGCATGAGAGGACTGGAAACTGTCTAATATATAATGGATGCCTTTTCTAAAAAAGTACTGGTAAGCTCAGGAAAAGTGCTGATCAGTTTGGACTTGGAAAAATGGTAGACACAGTAATAAATGAGATTGTAGTGGAAGCCTGAATAAATATACTATGGAAGAATTGGGTTAGCTTTTGGAGGAATGTCATGCCTTAGAAGCTGCCTGAAAGTCCTTGAAAGGATCAGTTAATGTGGATCAAGGTTGAGATTTACTGATTTCTTTTGCAAAGCCATGTGGTCATTCTCAAAGGAGGGAGCACTTCTAGGATCAGAAGAAAGGGCTTACTGGGGGTAAATAGGACATTGAAAGCTAGGAAAAACAGCATAGGAGAAAGGTGCTCAGTTTTAACAGAGGAAAAAGTTCTGCCATGTAGCCCTTGACAGGTTTTAACATAAAGCTGCAAATGCTGGCTCAGAGGTTCCTGAAGTGCGCATTGTTGGATGGGTGCTCTGGAAAAAAGCATCACTGTGTTTGTGTGATTCATTGCATCTCCTGGGGGTGTGCATTGCTTTCCACTGATGCTGGGGATCCTGCAGTGACTAGCTCAGCCCTAGCCAATGAATCTTCAGATGGCTAATCTATGTAGAATGAATCCCACCCCAAATTAATGAGTTTATTTCAAGCTAAGAAACACTGGATGGGATTTTCCTGAGTGGTTTGGAAATTCTGCTTCTAGAGTTTTACTACTTTCACCCCTTTTTGGTGCACCAAAGGTATTTTAGGGTATGCAAAGTGTGGATCATCATATAATTTTGTGTCATTTCTAGTCATATTCAGGAATGCAAACCGTGTAAGAGGGGTGGAGAATTCCATCATGTTATCACTCATACTTTAGGAGCTTTTCAGCGTTCCTGGGATCCTTCAGCAGCAAACCCAGGTACAAGTGTGTTGCTCCCAGTCACATCTATCTCTGCAAGGCACCTGCAAATCCTGTTTCCTTTGAGTTTTCCAATTGTTGGTCCTCCTGGAATGCAGTAGCACAAGGGGAAATGAATGTGTCTTTTATGGGACAGTGGCAGATCATGCACAACCTCAAGACCTAAACCATTAAAAAAGCTGCAGTAATTGAACAGAATAACATGTTTCTCTTTCTTTCAAATGTCCTATGGATCTGAGGAAGATAAGTGTTTTTTTCCAAAAGACATGAGCTATTCATTAGTAGCATGGTGTGGTTGTTTTAGTTGTTTTTTTTGTTTGTTTTGTTTTTTCCTATTTGCCTTCTAAGTAAACACAATTGAGTGTGGCCATGCATGAATGGCTCTTTCTGGAATGAAGAAAAATAAGTAACTATTTCTTTGAATAGTTATCCAGTGAGAAATTAATCCAGAGCACAGTTTATTATATTGGAACTTAAGGGCAAAGCATAAACATTCATTTGAAAGCAAATGTAATTTCTTTTGTAAAAATATAACAAGATGTAGTAAACAAACCACAAATAAATTAGTCAAGCCTAAGGAAGGCAAGATGCTTGCAGTGGGGGCTGTTTCAATGCATTGCTATTGTTTTTTCATCATGGACTATATTTGCAAATACAGTTGTTCTGAACTGTACAACAGCTTGCAGCATTTCCTTTTAAAATGAGCAAACTGAATTTTCCAGGCCATGTGTATGGCTCTGTAACAAGAGCTGAAGTGAGGCTTCCTGTGGCCAGAGGGTGAGGAGGGTGTGTGAGTGTTGGAATCCAAAACACAGAAAATTCCTAGAACCTTAGACCTGTTTATTCTGAGTGTGAGGTGTGTATTGCATTTCACCTAAAGTTTTAATATAAAAGTAGTTATGGAATAAAGTAAAAACCTCAGGGTGTGGTCGTGCAAGGTAAAACAATGAATTTCTATGGGACAGTGTGTAATTGGATAAAAAATACCGCAATGCGGCACTTGAGAATGCAGGTGTGCACAGCCATTGGTGTAAAAGTAAAAACAACTGTACGTTACAATTATCTATTGGTCAGTTAAGCTTTAAGAAACCTTGTGACCTGCAGCGTGCGCTCTTACGCTCTTCCTCTTTCTTCTGTAATGTCTGCCTTCTATCAGTCTCTGTGATGGGCCGCAAGGCCTCTGAGAGACCATGGCCATAAATCTATCTTTAAAGCATACCTAAGTGAAGGCGTCTCACTCCCATAAAAATCCCCGAGATGTGAGCCCCAGCTCCCAAGCTCGGCTGGAGCTCCTGGTTATGGCCCCACGTAGGCAGAGCTGTCCCTTCGCCTGAGAGCCTTGGCAGTGACTCTTGGGAGGTGATGCCTCTGCTGATGCTTGGGAAGAGCGTGAGCATGATCACAGCTTTCAGACACTGGAAAACTTTCCTTAAGTCCACTGATTAGGTCACTTGGCCAATGCAGACTTCTGCAGGTGGCTTCTTTTTTATACACATGCTGTCTTTACCTAGTAGAGAAACTAGTGAAGAAATAATCTTTAATAATTTATCTCCACACAATTTAGGGCATTCATTTCTCTCTCTATTTTCTTTTTTTTTTTTTTTTTTTTTTTTTTTTTTTTTTTTTTTTTTTTTTTTTTTTCCCTTTCCCTGCCCCTCCAACCCCTCTAACTTAGCAGGATTTATTAAATCTTTCCAGATTTCTGAGGAGGATTTTATTCTTAATGATGCAAAAGAATTTTAATGTAGCACTTGCTAATGGAAAAGCTCCTCTTAATTACCCTTAGAAACCTCAGCCCCTGAGTGAGAACTTAATATTGGTAGCTTTAAAGCTTTCCATGTGAGAGAGCTCCTCCTCCCCTCCAAGCTCCCACTCTGTTTCCAATAACGTGTGCAGGGCTCTCCAAAAATGTTGCAGTGATCTCATCCGGAAAAATAACCCTGGTCAGCAGTACCCCAAATGGTCCATTAGGCTGCAGCTGGCTACGGGGCCATCAGGCGGCCACCACCACCACCGTCTCCCCCATTGCAGGAGAGATGCCCTGCGGCTGGGGTACGCTGCCCTCTCGGAGGCAGAGGGTAACAAAAAAAGTGCCTGTGGGCAGAGCTGATGGCTGGCAGGGGTGGCAGGCAGCTGCTTGGTGGCCTGGTTTCACGAGAACATCTGTCACAACTGCACCAGCTCGCCCCCAGCAGCAAGAGGGTTCATCCCCTCCCGCCCATCGGACAGCTCGTGCTCTAGTCAAACACGGGGAGAAGTAGACAATTAGTCAGGAATTTCCTAGATAGCAATACAAATGAAAAGGGGATTACCAGCTGGAGTTTTTCTGTCAAAATGGCAGAGATTAAGCAATCTTTTCTTTGTCTTAGATATGTGGCCTGCTGTGTCCAGGATGTCTTTTCATATGGTCTATATATAAGTCAGTTCCTGGCTCTGAATGCTGTGTTATTGAACTCTAGGGTATAAGATATGGTCTTCACTACTACATAAATAATACCAAATATTTTCAGCTGAGTAGTCAAATGATGTTGAGGGAGTTTGAATTCAAGGAGAATGATCTAATTTGACTGTAAAAAAGTTAAATGAAAATGCTGAAAAAATATTTAGTTGTGCAAAGATTATGCTATGATTGTTAAACTACCAAAAATAGTCAGAAGAACCTGTTGGGTGGGCAATATTTTAGGCAGCTGCATTAACATCAGGTGATGGTTTGGAGAATTCAGTTTTGGGGGTTGGTGCTGGGTTTTTGGCAATTAAATGCCTGTGCATGAGCTTACCAAACTGAGGTCATTTGGATGTTTACATGGTTTGGAAGGTAGAGTTGAAGATAAAATCAGTTGGATTAAAATACTAGAGGAGAAAGACATCATTGGGTTGTTGTGATATTAACTTGCAAGGAAACCTTTTTGCTGTAAACTCACATGTGTAGTCTCAGACTGGAGCACCAGCTGTGTCTATCTCTGGAGAGATCTAGCTAACAATGCACGTCAGAAAAAAATATAGCACAATTTATTCATACCTCTCCGAATAGCAGAAATAAAGCTGAAATCCATGTGCCTGAAAACAAAAGGTTTTGTATTAGTTCCATACCTGTCCAAGGATGGTCTATAAGAATGATAAAATGCCATTGCAAAGAAAAAAGCAAATTAAAGCATAGTTCCTAATCAAACTCTAAAATATGTGTTAAATTCAAGGAATAATAGACTTGCCAATTAAAGTGTGAGAGGCAAGCCCTGCAGCACGAACATTTTTTCCTGGCTCTGAGCATTGGTGATGTGGGGCGAGTTTGGGACTGACTTCATCAGGTCGGGAGAAAAATGGCTAAAGATCAAGTTCCATTTAATTTTTTGTTTTTAAGTCAGCATTTAGCTATGTTTTCTGCCAAGGTTATTCTTCAGTTAGTCTTTCAGGAGGGGAGACTGGCCAAAAAGAAAACAAGGAGTTGCAGATTCAATGTCATATCTTGCAAGAGCTATTCTTTGGCAGGGCTCTGTTCTGGCAGTAAAGCAGGAGATGGACGGTGCTCCTTCAAGATGATACAACATTGGGAGAGTCTTTTCTCAAAGAGATGGTGTAAAGACGCAAGCCAGAGTATCAGACTGGATGGTACTGGGGCATTTCTTAGGCTGGTATTTCTGTAAGAAACCAGTATAAAGCACTTGTGCTGATGATTGTTCTATAGTTTAAAAAAAAGAGGTCAAGCTTACTGGAAATATGAAAAATACCATAAGTGATGATTTGCCTCAGAAATGCTTTGGTGATGCTATGCTTCCAATAAACATTAGTATAACAAAACACATTCTGTTTCCAGCACTTCTGATGGTGACTCTCCTCTCAAATCTAACTCCTTTTTGTCTGGTTTGGTTACGGCACCCTGCCAGCACTTTTCCTCTGCCACTGAAGCTGTATAGACCATGATGACTAGTTGAGCTGGCAAGATAGAGATGGCATTTCTTGCTCACAGGATATGGGGTTTTTTCTTTAACTTCATGGTTCTGGGTGGAAAAATGATGACGACTATTTGGTACTTCTGTTGCCTGTGGTGAATGAAACCAAGATATAAAAAGCAATGTAAGAATGCAAAAATCAGTAGATGTGAATACTTTGAAACATCCCAGATAAATGCAAGCCTGACTTTAATCTTTAATGGTTTGCCTTAGAATGTATTTTCATGTTCAAACACATCTCTCCCTAGCATATCAGTTCACCTGGAGAATGGAATTCAAAATGTACTGAAATACTTTTTTCTTTTTTTTTTTTTTTCCTGAGGCCAACAGGTGGTTGATTTAGAATGGGGTAAGTATTCTGTGTACTTCCAAACTTTCTCTTATGTTTGAGATATCATGTTATCTAAGCCTTGTTCCAAAGAGATGTTTAATATTAAAAAAGCAGACGAGATGGGAGAGGTAAAAAACACCTCTTGGTGAAGTTAGAATTGCTCTGAAGAATGTGGCTCAAAGAGCAAATGTTCAAATGCATCTTGTTTATAAAGGCAGTGTGTACCAAAGCTGTCTGCAGGACAGAAGTGTTCAGTCCTTGTAGGGAGTGTCCTAAATGCAACTTAGAGTTACTGTGTCACTGCTGGTCCCTCATTCTGGTATCTGTAACCTCTGCAGAGTGCTGCTCTGCACTTACCATTTTACATTTAAAGAGCAGGAAGAAGGGAAGCAGGAATATGTCACCTTTGCAGAGAGGAAACAGAAGTAGATTAAGCCTTTTCGCTGGGAATATTCAGGAAATTTGCTGGCAAATCAGGAAACTGGTTTTGCACATGCTAATCTCCATTCTCAACCTGAGAAGAACATCCCTCTCTTTCAAGAACATCATTATTTAATTATGTCCATTTAGGAAACGAAATTTAATCCTCCTTGTCTGAAAAGAGGAGGCTCATCTGGAAATTCAAATTATGATAAAAATATCTGCAAGTCAGTGTTTACTCATAACCTATGACCTGTTGGAAAAGGCATTGGATGTGTTAGTTACAAACGTGCAAGTCAAGCAGTTACACTACACTGTGTCCATTGAGTGCTTCTGCTAGAGAGCACAGGCTCAAGGGAAAGGCAAACGTGAATATGAATTTGTCTTTCAGTTTGGGGTTCTGGAATGCTTCTGTTCTAACAGCATTCTAATAAAACCAAAACATTGACTCTTCCCCAGCAAAGTTATAAATAGAAGGTCGGCACCCTCCTTCTTATACAGAAAGATAAACTGCAAAAGGAGATTGTTCACAAAATGAAAAAAAATCCAATTTAAAATGCTGATGTTTTACTTATGTCTCAGAGCTGCTGCACTTCTGCAACAAGCAGCTGCTATTTCTCCTTCATTTTCCTGTGTAATTGATTTATTCTCATGACTGAGAATGGCATGATGCAGCACAAACAAGGCAAATAGTCTTTCTGCACAGTGGCCCCTCTGTGCCTCTGACAGGTGAGCTGATGGTGATTCTCAAGTCTAGATGGCCTCAAGCAGCTTTGGGGCTGTGAAAACCATGCAACCAGAATCCATTAGCGACATAGGTCAAAATGTACTTCTGCTCCTGTTTTAAAATCACAGAACCATTTAGGCTGGAAAAGCCCTCTGAGATAATTAAGTCACACCATTAACCCAGAACTTCCAAGCCTACCACAAAACAATGTCCATAAATGCCCCATCTACACAACTTGTAAATATGTCCAGGGATGGTGACCGCTTCCCTGGACAGCCTGGTCCAGTGCTTGACAGACATTTTTGTGAAGAAATTTTTCCATCCAAACTTACTCTGGTTCAATCCACTTCATGCTTATTTGGGTCTGGAACTTGCGCTGTAGATGATGTAAAGCTGGGAGGAGTGGCTGATACTCCAGAGTGTTGTGCTCCCATTCAGAGGGTCTTGACAAACTGGAGAAATGGTGACCAGGAACCACCCAGTGTTCACCGAAGAGAATAAGGATGAAGTTCTCTACCTGGGATGAAGTAAATCCAAGCACTAGAATATTCTGGAGTCTGACAAGATGGGAAGTAGTTTTGCAGGAAAAAAGCGGGGGCTGCTGGTGGATACAAAGTTGGTGTGAGCCAGCAGTGTCCTTTGGCACAGGTGCCCAGCAGCCTCGAGCTGCACCAGCAAAAACTTTGCTGGCGGGTTGAGGGAGGGGATCCTTCTGCTCTGCTCAGTCCTGTGAGGCCAGGGGGGTGTGTCCACTTCTGGGCTTCCCAGTACAAAACATGGGGTAGTAGATGGGACTAGCAAATAACCATATGATGAAAGGACCACAGAATTAAAATGAGAGTGAGAGAGAGGGAGATGTTACCCAACTGGGACAGAAATGGGAGTAAATATGGAAACTGACTCTGCTCAGTGGTATCCTCTGAAAGAAGGAAAGGCAATGTGCCCAAGTTGGACTACAGGAAGAATACTTGGAGACTTTGCTGGAAAGATGGCTGAATGCTGAAAGATTGCCTAGATGAGTTGTGGAGCTGACATTAAAAACCTGACTGGATGTAGTCCTGAGTGGCACGTTGTAGCTGACCATCCTCTGAGTGGAGGGCCTGGGCTAAATGATCCCTAGAGGCCACTTTCAATCTCAGCAATTCTCTGATTCTGTGACTTGCAACCTCATCTTACAATATAAAAATTCTTATTTTTAATGATACTTGATATTTATAGGATTTACTACTAAAGGAGTATTGACAAGCATCATCCACAGCTATAGCTCACAGGGAGCTGTTTATACAGGTATCCAAGACTTGGGACCATGAAAAAGAAGGGCAAAGAAACAAAGAGATTTGCTGAAGGCAAGCTGCAAGCCTTATCTTGCTCGCTCCTTGCACAGTCCTCTGCTCACAAGTAGGTTTTTCTCCCTCCTCCCCCCAAAAACACTCTGGATTTTGTTTCTGAGTCTGCATGGATAAAGAATGAGATATGAATGCACAGATCTCACTTATAAATATACTAACATAGATTATATTTCTGAAACAAGTTTGCCCTCTATTCAGCAATTGGGGAAAACAGAGGTACATTCATTCTGTGAGAACCTCTTCAAAGGTCCATTCACAGCCATTCATGGGAAGTGCTACATTGCTGGGCGTGTGTGAGAGAAAAAGCACTTTAATTGAACGCATGAGTATCTGACTGCCAGATTGTGACTGGCCTCTGTGCAGGCCCAAAGTTGCACATGTTCTGCTGGGAGCAAGAAACTGCTGTAGAGACATTCCATCCTCTTGCTCAATGAGCTGCCCAGCAGACCAGGCACTGCAGAATGAAGACAAATCTGTCAAAGTAGCCATGGAAACTAAAAACAAGGCTTCTTGCAATACAGATCATTCATTTGGCTGAAGGACCTCCTTTAGGAGGTGGCTTCTATCTGTGTACAGAGCTGTGAGCTGTAGGTACTCTGAATAGAGCTGAATGCTTGCAGGTTTGTGTAGGAAATGCTGGGCATTAAGTCCAGTGTGGGGTACAAAACTGCTGTGAAGGAGAAGGAACAGTTTCACAGTTTTATGCAGAGTTCTTTTGACTTTGTCTCTATAGGTATCAGCAAACCTTTTGTCTCTGTTCAAAATTTGTTCAAGCTGTATATGTCTGCTCAAGAGCAAAATTTGGCTCTGGCTTCCCTACAGTGCTGTGGGGTGTTATTCTGCTCTGTAATATGTGCCCACAACTCTTGCTCCATGGATGCAGAAGAAGTCACAAGTCATGTTATTTTTAAATATGGACTCCAGTTTCACTCTACCTTTGCTTGCTTGTTGTAGAATCTGTTTCATTTTTCTGTCCTTCATTATTAAAAGCTAATCTACTTATATTTTCCTCAAAAAATACCCTGATGGGTACTGACTAATAATACAAAGCATCCATAAAGAAGGTGAAGAGGATGAGCAAAGGCAGCAGGGTATTCAGGGATGCACTTAACACTGTTCATTAAAAATATGTGAATCTGCTTCAGGAGATTTGATAAACATTGATTTTGCTTGTAGAGAGCAAAAGATAAAAAGCAGCCCCCCTCCTCTTTTTCTGCAAAATGAAAGGAACTGATGTAATTGTTCTAAATCCAGTACAATGAAGTGCTATCGGAGCAGTGCCAGCAGAGTGTTTCCTGCCAGTGTCTGCTCCTCCAATCAGTTTAATTATGAGCAATTGTTTGGGTTGTGCTGGGAAGAAATATTACAGGATGGAAAAAAAGAACATACTTTAAGTCATTATTTTGCAACTGATTCATGGTTTGGCAGAAATCGTTAACTAGATTTTATGCTTTACAACACTGTAATAGCATCAGCGTGGATCAACCTTGCCATATAAGCACATACAGCACAAATACACCGTTTATTTTGACAAAGTTCTGGTTGAAGCATTTGAAAAATGCTGAAATAACATCAGCTATTGGCTAGAATTTTTGGTTAATCATGTGCCTACTCTTATCCAAGGGATCTAAGCAGGCTATGAAAAACTGGCTATCGTTAATGTCTCCTATGTTTATCTGTCACGTCAAATTTTTATAATAATTTTTCTTGTGCTTGACACACTTCTCGTGTCTTGCTGCTGCATGCAAAGGCATTTTGTAATCCTAGATTGGTTCTTCTGGAGGGGTAGACTGGGGAAAGATGGTTCTTCTCCCAGCTTGCAAGATTGCTCTCCTTCTGACTGTTTTTCCTGGGATGCTGAAGACTTAATTAAGCTAACAGGATTGCTCTGGAAGAGAATCCTGATTAATGTGTACTTCAGCTTGTGTGGAATGGTTTCAGTGCAGACTAGAGAGGGTGTTACTGGGGCAGTGCCTCTGTGCTGAACAGTCTTCATGCAGAGATCTTGCAGGACAAAACCCAAAATGCCTATTAGTGCAGCTCGGCAGCCTGGTCGGCTGCCAGGATGGGAGGCAGCCGGGCACGGCACTCGGCTGTGCAGGGGAGGAGGTTCTCACGTTGCTGAGCCTGATGTAGCCACCCTTGGTGTCATTCCTCTGCAAGCAGAGGATTTTAGATTTCACACATTGTTCAGATAGCACTGATCAGCAAACTAGAAAAAGTCCCTTGGAATACAGAAAACAAAGAATTTGTAGCACTTGTGGCAAGTGTTAGTTTCAGAGGTTCATGCCTACATCTGATATGACATGCTGCAAGAGCATGCTCCCTCCAGAAATGTCATATAAACTAGCCCAATCTGGATCTTGTTCCAATAGAAAACAAAAGATGCACTTGTTTTCCTATTTGCTAATGGAAAATGTTCATTTCCCCNGGAAAAGTTTCATTTCCCCCCCCCCCCCCCCACCTCGTGTGAGCTGTGTACATGCTTCTGTTTTCTGATACCAGAATAAATCTTGGATAACTAACACATCTCTCCTTGTACTAAGTAATACGGGATTAAAGCAAATAAATTGTGTAAATGCTGCAGGTGGCATTTTGCATCCCTGCCAGGTTCTGCAGTCTTTACATTAAGCATGTTTCTTAAATGTAGCTTAAGCCTGCAAAGTGCAAGGGGTACAAGGGTCCAGCTGTTTGGAAAAATGTGGGGATCCAGCTGCAAATCATCTGCAACTTGGGCTGCTCCAATTCTGCTGTTAAAATGTAAGCAATGGTAATTTCTAGAAAGAGAGTTCTGAATTTCAACAGAGTTCAGAAATAGTAGTGAGAGGAACAGAAGTTCTGTGCTTGGATCCTATGTTTAGAACTTTCTTAGATACCTGCTTAGCTTGAAGATCATTTGAGAGATCATATTTTGCCTGATGGGGTGCCGCACCTCAGTTACCTAAGCATGTCTTGGAAAATAATTTTGCATCAGGAAGCAGTGCTCTCTGTGAATACGAATCCTTCCCATGTAGAGATGCTGCAGAAGGAACAGTAATCTTAGTTGTTCCAGGAAACAGAGATAGGGCAAATTAAACTGCTGTTTAGAAAAGTAGGATCAAGAGCATAATTGGAGATAAGGAGATAAGACCATGTGATGCATTGTAGATGTTACCAGGGAAGAAGAGATTAAAATCACTCTATTCTAGGTCAATTGAATAGAATAAAACCATGAAATACTATTTTATTTTAGCCACTGACATACTAATAAATAAGGGCAGAGGTGGGTCTCATGAAGCAATTTCCATTACCACTAATGTTTTTAAGAGCTGTATTTTGTCTAAAAATAAAATTTGTTATGTTTCCAGATTTATAGTTTTGGTCTTTTTTTCCAGCCCTATTCTTAGAGTTACCCAGAAGAGTGTTGTTGATTTTAGAGCATGTCTATGACCTGCTCAGCTGCTGCCTTCTGCTGTATGCTCAGGAACTATCAAAACGAGATGAGTGCTTACCTGGTCCTTTTTACCAGTCTCATTACACTGCTTAACATTACTTGCTGATTGGAAGTTTTTTGTGTCAGGGGAAACTGTGTCCCCCTGACATCCTCCGGCTTTTCAGTGTTGAACATCATCTTACCTTGTACTGCCTCATCACCAAGTTTTCACTTGTGTGAAGCTACTTCTTTTTCTAAACAATTTATGGCTATATTGAAAGGCACAGCTCCCTAACATAACCTCCATATTAAAGCTGGTATTTGTTTTATTTCTACATTTTTTCCTCCCACCCTTAAAAACATAATTTTATAAAGGATGTCCTCTTTTCCTTAACATCAGCTTTTGTTTATTGTGGGTCTTTG
Source organism: Picathartes gymnocephalus (assembly GCA_013390045.1). Classification (NCBI taxonomy): domain Eukaryota; kingdom Metazoa; phylum Chordata; class Aves; order Passeriformes; family Picathartidae; genus Picathartes; species Picathartes gymnocephalus. Next base: position 61,064 of record WEKY01004253.1, on the reverse strand, counting down.
GGAGGGACTTTGTTCAACTGTTTTTGGAGATCCAAGAAAACTACTTCAGGTATATTGCCCTTGCAGTGATTCTGGTAGTTTGCTGAGACGTAACTCCCTTGTTTTCTGGGAAAACCTCCTCCTCAGCCTATCACATTGGTCTGTCTGCTTCTTGCATTTTTTTCTGCAGTTTCTACTGACTCCTCAAGTTCACAGGTGAAATGCATTGGTTAGCGAGCTAACTATTCAAATTGCAGAGAACTCTTGAAGAAAAAAAAGAAAGAAATAAACACTGAATTTGCCTCTTCATTTTTTCTGTTACTGTCACTATTTTATAGCAATGGCTGGAGTTGGGTATTAACACCAAGGATAATTTTGGTCTCCATATAGCATTTCCCAGTGAAGATTTATATGGTCTTTGCATACAGCTTAGTATATAGATCAACTGTAGAATGGCAGCACTCATACAGTGCCTGAGCTCTGGTACCCAGTCCCATCTGGGTAGCATTAAGCTGTTGACTCAGGCCAAAATCACACCAGAAACCTTTCCAATTCTTGCCCTCATATGCAATTCCTGGGCACAGCTTGGGAGTTGGGACCAGTCTTCATCTTGTGCTAATAGCTGTTTTGGAGACAGTGCCTCCCCTCACCCCACCTCCCTTTTTGGATGTGAGTTGCTCCATGGCAACTGGCCTGGGCGCTGTAGAGTGGTCCCGGTTCTGGTCAGGGCACAGCTGTAACCATGGTGCTCATCGTGCTGTCGTGGGGACTCTGCTTGATACCAGCCTGGCACTGCCCTTGGGGCAGGGGTTTTACCTATTTTTTAATTTTCCTTCAGAAAATGTCTTGGAAGATCCCGGTACATCAGCACCAGTGAACTATAGTTGATTTGCACAGACTTACACATATTCCATTTGGAGACCTGCAGTGATTTTCTCATTCCCATATCATTTCTTCCACGTGGATTTCTACTGAAAACCTGCCAGGAGGCAGTGCCTGTCTGCACGTGTCCTGGCTCCCATGGCTCAGTGGCTTCTCTTGGCCTCCACGAGGTGCCCTGTGATCCTCCAGTAGCGCTGGCTCTGTGTGCCCTCAGCTGAGGGACACACATGCTTTGGATTTGCAAGTTGGTCTTCTCAGACTGTTTCCACACAGCCCACACACTCTGTTCTGCCTCATCACAGAGCTCTCGGGTCTGTCCTGCTGCCATGAGATGAGTGCTCCCATCTTCATGCAGAGCTTGTGCACAGTGATCACAGGCAGGGTCCTTCAAAGTGGCCCCACCCTTTGGATGTTTTTCACTTCTCTGACAGTGTTACATTCATGGCGTTAGTATTTCATGGCACCCTCTGATTGAAATATCCTGTTTTAAAGAGCCTTTATTTCATTATAAGGTTCCTCAGTTTCAGTGGCTTTTCATGTATTTAAAGTAGACAAAAGTCTTTGGAAAGACATTGATACTTTCTCTTCTTCTCCCATGTCTACTTCCTTGCAGTGCCCTCACCAGAGTAAATCAGTGAGTGAGCTCCTACCCTTGCAAGGAATCTCTAGTACATCCATATAAGAGAGAGCAGTAGCCACCTTTATGGCCCTCCACAGGCTGGTCCTTTCCACCCAGCCTGTTTTCATAGTTATTGAGATTTAAACTGCAGGGAGATACTCCAGCAGAGCAGCACTGTGGCTCTGTATGTGCCTGGCCAGCTTGAACAGACCAGAAGGAAGATTAATGGACTTGATCTGACAGCATTAACTTGCCACTGAGACCCAAAGTAATATCTCTCTGCAGTCTGCTGGCTTTACAGCATATAATCAAAAGCTTGTCTGTTTTCATGTTCTGTCTCTGACACTGGCCAAGCGCAGATGCTTTGGCTAATGATGTTTACGTCCAGGCCATCTTGCTGAGAGTCACCCTCAATACTGCTAAAATGACTGTTCTACTGTATGGTAGATACAGGACCTTAAATAAGATTGTTATTCAAAACCCTCTACATAGTATTACACGAGAGACAGTGTAAGAAATTCTCTGGGTACTGCTGTAATAAAATTATTTCAGGCTCACATTTATTGCAAATTATCTGTTTAATTTTTTTCCACGCTCAAGAACATTTTACACTGTGGCCTTAGAATCCTTTTCATGGGTCTCTCAATTCATCTCTCCTTTCATGCTGTTGGCTAGATTATAAACCCTGGCTTTGCACCCTAAAGTGCATACTTTTAGTGTTTTAAAGTCCCCTAGTTTTAGAGTATTTTTTTTTTGTTGGTCAGGCTACTTTACTCTGCAAATCCATTCACAAAGACAAAAACTTTTAGGTCTCTCAAATATTCTTATCAGAAAATAATAAATAATAGTAAAATAGTAAAAACCCATTTCATTCTTTTCCTAATTATAGAGTAATTTTTCCACAAGCTAAGCAATAAAAATACTTGGCTGAAGAAAACTTATGGTTTTGGTTTTGGGGCTTATTGGCACTGGATCTAAAATGGACTTCTATCCTTCTGTTAATTTTTTTCTGCTTTGCCTCATTGGAATTCTCATTTGTTTGCAACCTGCTCTGTAGCTGAATATGTGAAAAATATGAAGATAGAGACTTTTATAGAATCACTAACATTATGATTGGTACTATTCTTCACAAAGTAGATTTAATTACTTCACTTTTTCTATATTTTTATCTATTTTTTCAAGTCTGTGCCTTTCCTCTGTATCAACTTTCCCTGTTCTGGAGAGGTTGCTGTCCAAGTGGAGAAGCATTAAAGAAATGAATTCCTATAGCTTTCAGGTGCTATTCTTCTAAGTAGTACTCAGTCAAAAATGGTTTTGGTTATCTTCTGTTATTTGTGTTGTTCTATTCAAATATGCTAAAGGGAGTCCTATCCTGCTGGGTTTGCTGTAATTGTTCCAGTTGTTGGAAATCCTGTTTCTAACAAAATGTAGGTTTGTCTGTCTGGATGTCACAGCTGGAAGGCAATCCAGCCTTCCTGTCAGAAGCATCTTCTACACACAAATTCACAGGCCATGCACATGGGCCTGAGAAATCTGTGTTCTACAGATTTGTCACTTTTCTCTTGGCATCCAAAGGACTGAGATAAAATTTCCAAGACTGAGGGACGCTGCACCAAGACAACTGTCTTACGATGGTGAAAGGTCACCACCACTGGCAGAAGGGACTGTTACACCCTCTCTGCTGGAATCAGGTCATGGTGTTGTTGGACTGAGGATCTGAAACAACTCTACTCCTGGTATTAAAAAGAAAGATAGACTTCAATGGAATAAAAACTTTGCTATGCCAATTTCAATGTCTGTAATTAGGGACGACTGTGAAGTCTAGAAAAACAGTACCTGTTTAACTCAGCTTTGTGCCCAGCAAACAGCTTGAGGCCATGCTATTTCTGTAGTAATTCCGTTGCTGTTTTCAATCTTATTGCATAGGGAGTGATTTTTCTACCACAGGTGTTATAGATACTCTGCTAAACATCATTTAAATACTGATTACTGGTAAAACCAACACAGAGTATTGGGAATGAGGAAGGAGGTGGGATGCTTATAGGTCTTTGGTGGTCTGTATATTATACCTACTTTGCAGAAAAAGAAGAATTCTTTGCTGTAGGAATTTAGAAGTAGGTAATATAAAACTCAACTGTCAAGCAAAAAAATACCTGGAAAGATTAAAAAAAAAAATACCCTGTCCAGAACATTCTTCAGACAAACTGCACTCTAGACTGAGCAGCAGGGTTAGTTGCAGCAAAGAGTTGCTATTTTGAATGACCATGGTGGGCAGAGAGTGTTAAAAAATGGGCTATGGGGGCAGTGGACAATGAAACTGGTGTCTCAAACCCTCTCATGAGGCTGAAGGTCAGGAGCTGTAAAGAAACCCAGTCAGTAAAGGAGGTTAGCTTGACAGAAGCATCCATAGATGGTAATGAAGGGAAGCAATTAGGCCAGCTCCTCCCATGGTATTTTGGCATCTTTTCCAAGAACAACGAAGAATTTGGATGACAGGATTAAGTGCAGTGCTGCTCTGTGCTAAACCACTGCATGCTCCTGGGAAGCAGTGCTTATGCTGGCTTGTCATCCTAGGAGATGGGAAGAAATGTTAAATTACAGGCTTTGGAGGGGCCTGACTGTTCATCCTAAGGTGTTGCTGGCATCCTTAGCTCTCCAGGCACCTCTTTCTTCATGGTGGCTTCACTTTTTGTTATTAATACACTGATTGCCTTTGAAGGAGCTTGTTAGCACAGGTAGCACCCCCAGCAGCTATCAAGATCTCTCCTGGCCCAGAGGTGGATCAGGTAATTGTGTGAGTTGTGCCTGCACAAGAGAACAGCCCCTCAGCGGGCTGCGAGCCAGTGGCTCCCAGGCACTGATGCCCATCCCTGAGGAGCACTGAAAACCTGCTGGGATGTGCCCCAAACCCTCTCCTGCACAGACAGCACCAATCCCCCAGTCCTCACCTCAGCTGCTGCCTGCAGAGATGGGGTTATTTCGGTAACTCTGGGCACATTGGCCTCAGGGCACTGTCAGACTGGAGTGAGACACACACACAAATGCTGCTGGAGCAGTTTGTGCTGAGCCCTGCCAGCTACGAAAGACATTTTGGTCTCTGTGCAACATGCTTCTTTTTCTTCTTCCTTCTGGAAGACATACATTATCTAGGGTTTTCATTCTCCTGGGCAATCGCTTATTTCCTTGGATGAAATTTATTTTAACTCTTTAAAATTTCAGAGGAGATTTGGTGCTTAATGCTGTCTACAGAAAATTTCATCTTCGGTCTTTTCAACACAGATGTCTTTCTGTGGGGTAAGAACCACAAATTCAATTTCAATGAAAAGAAATTACTTTTTTTTTTTCCCCTTTGCTTGCTCATTTTTGTTTTCTTTTGTTAGTTTTGCTACTCACAAGATTGTTAGGTTTAGCTGAGAATTTCAAATCTTACTCTTTGCATCAACCTCTGGGTGATTACAAGTCTATTAGGTTAGGTGCAAGACCTGGGTGGATTCCCCACTGCAGTGCTCTCTGCAGCTTCCAGATCTGGAGAATCTTTGCATGTTTTGTGTGAACTTCACATTATTTCTCTAGAACATGGAAGAAACAGCTAATAGGAGAAAAGATTGTAACACTTGTAACCGAGCCAATTTCTAACTTTAGAGTGGGGAGGTATGCAACCATTTAAAATCAGGAATCTAACCAACTCCCAAAATAGTCTGGTATAAACCTGTTGGTAAAGAGTTTTGATGTTAATGGAGTGCCTAATGAAGGTATCATGCTTCTCAGGCCCACTGAGGGTCTTTCCTCAGTGTCCACTAATGTGCCTGTTTGCTAGTTCTAAACATTTACCTCAGGCTCCTTATTTCCCTCCACTTAGAAATGTGACTAAAACCAGAGACCTTAACAGAGGACAAGACCAGAAAGAAAGTAGCAGAGATAATGATGGCATCAAGGGGAAAAGAGACACATGGTGAATAAGAAAACAGAGAAGCTTAACAGCTTTGGTGCAAAGCTGCCAGAAGTTTGACTGACAGGTGAAAGCAGTTTAAGAAACCTGCCTTTTTGATAAAGACAAATGAAGATACTTTAGGATCTGAAGTGCAGGTAATTTTCCAAATGTTGCTTTTATTATAAGAGCTGGGCTGGTTGAGACAAACATGCAGTCCTGGGGGGATGATGATGCCAGATTATATGAGTCAGGTTCTGCCTGGAGAAATAGTTTGGTAGGCAATCACAAACCAAATGTAAAAAGTGCAATTAGATGGTAAATTTCATGCCAAAGAGGAAAAAAAATAGAGGAACTGCAAGCTATGGATAAAGTTTTGCAGATCTCAGTACTCAAGAAAAGTAACTAAAGCATCATTCAGTGAAGATTCTGCCATAGAGTCCACTAGATCATTAGGCCAAGCAAATAATTAAACATCAGTCTTAAATCATGTGTTACACTATTTTCCTCCGGTTATGGTGACATTTTTTTAATACACTTAACTTTCTTCTCCCAAAGTTAGGAAACTATTACCAGTTTCCACCAGTGTATCTGTTTCAGCATATGCTTTTGTAATAAGTAATTTTATTTGTAGTGCTTGCTCCTTAGTTTTTCTATTGGTATAGATTTTAATAATGTATCAAGAAGTAATTTGGTGCTCAATAAGTAATTCCAGTTTTAAAAAAAAAGATCAGCAACGTGAAAATCAGCAACAGAAATACTCTCATTTTATTGAAATAGTTGTACTAAAGCATTGTGTGCTTCACTATGAATCAGCTCAAATTCACTATCAAGTCTGTATAAACTAGTAAGAGGTAGCACCTATTCTCTCAGGTCTACCTACATATCTGGATTTGTCTCCTACACAGAACCATCAGATTCCTGCATTGGGAGTCTCTAATACCCTTCCCAACTTTCTTGGTAACATCCCAAGTTCTGTTTTCCATGGTGAAAGCCTGAAGGGGGAAAAAAACCCAGTAGTTAAAAACCACAAGTCCAGCAATGAGATGTAATGTCAGAGGTACTGTATAATGAGATATCCAAAGTGACTATTTTAGTACTTAAAGTATTGGTGAAATTTGAGATGTGATTCTGTGGACACTTCACTCTCAGAAGAGATGTGGACCAGAGCTGGACAGAGTTCAGAAACAAAGAAATATAAAGATAGAAGTTTAAAAAATCATGTCCTATGAGTTGAAGGCAGTGGTGATGTTTAGTCTAGAGAAAAGAAGACTGAGGAGAGGCGTGATAACACTGTTTGTTAAAATATTTTAAACGATACTCCAAGGAGGAAGGGAAAAAATGATACTCCAGGGGGAAAAAAATCACAAGAAGCAATGTTCTTAAATTGCAGTAAAGGAGACTTCTGTTAAATTTTAGGGGAACATAAGGTGTTCTAATACTAAAGATAGCCAAGGAATTGAGGATCTCAACAGTAGATGTGAGAGGAGATGGGAGCCCATTATTAGGACTCTGTAATAAATTACTGTACCTACATTCTGCTGTGTAAATATCCAAAGTATGCCTGGGAGGATTTAGCTCAGTTTTTTAGCAGCTGTGGTGAGCTGTTTAGTCTCTTATGGATAATTGAGGGTGACCATTCTTCCACCACGACATGGACAGAACTAATGAGTAAAAGGAAGAAGCTGTTGCTCATTGCATGTAGGTGGTTTCAGTCACTTAGGGCATGACACCTGGGTTTTAGTAATGCAGAAGAGGGGCTCTAGGGTTTTGAAAAGGAGGCATCTGAAGGCAGCCGTGGGTTCCAGGTAGGTGTCAGCTCTGTGGGTGCTGCTGTTCAATGCAGAAATGACTTTGCCTTGAACCTCTCAGGGTGATTTCTGCAGTCTAAGCTTTTGTCTTTTTTTTTTCTGCTCTCCAAGTGTTCTGTGTGCTAATGCCAGGGCACCCAGCTCCCATGAACTGGAGAATCCTGTTCTGTTTATGTAAGGCTTGCTTGCGTTTCAGCTTTCACTGACACTCTCTGGGCAGCAACAACTGCTTGGGCCATGTCCACTCCTTTCCAGGATGCAGTTCCCCTAAGCAGCATATCATGTCGTGGATGTTTCTCTTGAAGCAAGATACTTCCAGCACTTGATGTAGTTTTGCTGCTTAAGGGCTGTTTACAGTCTGGACAGTCCTTATGCCCCCTAAATTGTTCCCAGAATGGCTCTTTGTAAACGGTCACTTTTTGCCTTCCTTAAGAATTATCCTGAAGTCCATATGCATGGGATGGCAGCCAGAGGCTGGTGGAACTGATTTAGATGTGAGCTTATCTGCCTCATTAAATAACCAGAAGAAGCTGGCTGCAACTTTCCTTTAAAAAGCTCAGTCATACTAACAGCAGAAGATTAGGGTATAAAGAATCCATTTGGCAGGGTTAATACAAAAATACCTCTCTCTTGCTCAGCACTTGTTTGTCATCCATTTTCTTAGTTACGCTGCCTCACTGCCTCTGGCACCCACCGTGCAGTTTCTATTTTGGGCAGCTCCCCGAGTGATGGCTCTCAGGGACACGGGGCGTTCTTTTAAACATGGGGTTGTTCCTGGCATGCCTGTGGCATGGTGAGGGAATGGAGACCCCGTTCTCCAGCTGCACTTTTAAATCACACACATCTCTCAAAGCAGCTCTGAGCAGGTAAGTCCATTTGTCTAAAGGTGCATCCCCAGCAGAAAGGAATGCCTTCTAGCTTGAGACCCTCCAGTCACCCCTCAGGCTGTGTAAGCTCCCTGCAGTTTTGTTGTCTAAGCCTCAGGGATCAGTGCAAACTTCAGGAATGAAGCTTTCCTTCTTTCCCTCCCCCCTCCCCGCGTTCCTGAGGCTGCCCCGGCCATCTGGCCGCACGACTCATGGCTTTTAGACCCAATGAGGGGCCGAGACAAAGGAGCCATTCTTCAGCTCAGACTCCGCGCCTGTACAAAAGCTGTGAGATAGGCATCTCTGTCTCTCCCTCCCGGAGACCCGGGCCCTCATCTAGCGCATGAGGCCCTTCAGAGCTGGCATTGTGTCCCGCTGCTCCGCTGCTGCCGTTCTTCGGCACCTCCGGCTTCTTGGTTTCCTGTGCATGCCCAGGTTGCTTGTCCCAGCTGCGAGGTGTCTCCTCCCGGCCGTCGTTCGCTTCCTGGCTCGGCAAGATGCTTTTCTGTTCCCAGCTGCAGCTTTGCCGCTGCTGCCTGTAACTCAGGAAACAGAGCCCAGGGCAGTAAGGTGCTGCTGAAACAGCGCAGGAGCCCAGGCTGCCTCCTCGCTGCCCTCGGCCATGCTGGACCCCCGTTGCCAGACAGGAAAACCATTTTTCTGAACAGAACCATGCTACATTGCCTAAGCATCCATCAAATGCAAGAAGTGTTTTACTTCTGCCTATGTATTGCTTCTTTCTGGGCTCTCCATGAGCTGTTTACTAAAATATTGTTGTACCTAGTGTATTTCCTTCCAGTAGGCTTAATCTCTCACTGCAGGAAAAGAGTATAAACCACCCTTGTGCTATGTTTGAAAATGATTCTTGTTTTGTTTTCTACAACATCAGTTACAGGGAGTTGTAACTGAAAGACTCTTAGCAGATATTCTGTGTTTGTGCCTGGAAAATCCAAGTAGAAACACAGGTAAGTCTGTGATGTCAGGGCTATCATATATCAAAACGAATGTGTTTACACTTTGCTTCATGTGTTCTGGGCTGATCAGAATTCTGTGATCTCAGGAGAACTTTAAATCACAGTCGATTTGCTGTATTCCAGGTCTGAGCTGTTGCTCCACGTGAGCTGCCTGCTGTCCTGGCAAAAATACTGAACTGAAAAGGAGAGACAAAAGAGGAAATCAGTGAGTCAGTTGTAGATGTGGGGAGAAGGACCTGGTAGAAGAGTAAAACACATCATCTCTTTTGCTCCTATTTTTGCATAAGGTGGGGGTAATCTAGCAGTTTAAGGCAGGGAAGATACTGGGGGAACTGGGTCAGGCATAGCCAAGTGACACCTCAGTGTGCAGTGCCAGGCTTTCAGCTGTGAAGAAACTGCGTTGATTCTCATTCCAGTGGTATAAATGTATGTTTTGTCAAGGCCTGACCCTTTGCTGGCACTTAGTGCGCTAAAAGTGCCAGAGTTAAGCAGGCAGAGACCAGTGGTAACTAAGTGGAACCTCACAGCAAAAGCAATAGGGAGCAGGACACTTGTGAGCAGGACAGGGTGACACCCGCAGGCCCGATGGGAAGCCAGCAAAATCTGGAAAGAGTCTAGCTCCAGTGTTTGCATGGGTGTCTCTCTGACAACCTTGGCAGGACAGTTCAGTCCCAGAGAGCTGGATGGGTGAGATGTTTCTTAGCAGCTGTGAAACTGGTTATTGTGTGCACTGGGCCACTCCTTCTCTTTGCTATTGTTTCACTTTTCCGGCTTTGTTCCTTTTAACTTTTCCATCTGATCAGGCCCCGTAGCAATTAATACTACTGTAAACAACCACTTAGGACAGCTCCATATGCTTTAGAAATAATATTCATATTTTCCAGTTGAGAAACAACTGCATTGAATGAAATCTGCCCGGGCTCTTCAGCAGAACCTGGTGACCTTACAAACACAGCACTGGGACAGTTATTCAGTCACTCCCTGCATTCTGCAGAGCAGAACACTTCTCTTTTGCAAGATTTCCACTCTGCTGCCAGCACTCACTCTATGAGCATTATGTAATCTGTAATTACATTTATTACAGAGTGTGCCAGTAAAAATAATTTGCCAGATTCAGGTGTGAGCATGAAGTGTAATTTAGGTGTATATACAGGTACTTCATGCATTGTAACAACTCAAGATGTATTATATATACTGATGTCCTACTTGGATACGTATTTCTTATGGATAGTTCATTCAGCTCCAATAGAAAGTAGGATCTTCATTCTGCTTTAGGAGTTTTTAAATTTAGAAATTATGCTCCATAAAATTCTGCGTGTGTGTCCTGTCAGCGCGTTCCCCAACCCTGATTGAAATTGCACCTTTCACTAAGAGAGCTCCTGTCTCTTCTGCATTTTCATTCAGCTACCAGGAATTTTACCTTATGTAATGCATCAGCTGCAAATATTAGGACAGTCCTGCAGGAGAGCCCTGCTATCTTTGCTGCATTCCCCAGCCACAGTCCCGGCTCTTTGCTGTTCAGCAGTTCTGTTGCATGATTATTTTCTTCACTTTTGCTGTCTGCAGTTGAATATTTCCAGTGCAATCAGCTGCCAATATCTTAGTGAGAAACACGGCAAAACTTTTTCTGTTTCTGAGAATTCGTACTTTTGCACAGACTACTCTGTCCTGAATTCCCAGGGATATAATCAGGAATAATTTCATTGTGTTTTCCTTAAAGCCTGTTTTATGGTGTCAGAAGGGTTCTCCAGTGCACTTACTATGTTATCTACTCACTGATATGATCCAGCTGATAGCTCTTTGCTTAATTTAGAATTTAAACCACTGAATTTTGCCAGTATTTGGCAGGAATGATCCCCTGCATGGTTCAAATTCTGTCCATAATGTGTGCATTGTTTCCAGGATGTGCTCCTCAATATTTCAGCCCCAGCTTGTGAACTGACTGCTTAAAGCCAGCACCAGAAGCACAACAGTTGTGACCCTTGGGATGTGGGCATCTGTTCTGCTCTCCTGCCAGGGTGAACTCCACTGCTCTGTGGCACAGGTATTGCCAGCTCAGTGGAAAGAGTGAGCAGATGCTGGAGGAAAAGGCAGCTGTCTGTGTGTCCTTCCTGGCTCTAAACCATTTTATGGTGACTCTTTGTTCTACCTTCTGCCTTGTTGTCATTATGAAAATCAGTAGGAGAGCTCATTTCCAGGAGGATGGATACCCCAGCCACATAATGAAGAGAATGAGTTTTTTTGCAAGCTATAAAACACGTGTGCACTCTTTAGTTAAAGATCTTTTACATCTCTTGTGATTTAGACTAAAGATTTTAGACAAGATGTATTTTATTCTCAGCAGTCTTTCAGTGGTCAGTCTGTCCCTACAAGGAAGGTTATTACCAGTAGTTATTTGTCCATGAAAAATCAATGTAAACTAGATGCATCTGCTTAGTCAGATTATACTAAAGAGAATTGCACAAAATCCATTAACAGATTCATTAAAATATTTTCCTTTTTTATTTTGGCTTCCAGCTTAGAGCAGCCTTCAGACTATTCCATTAGTGCTGCTGACTTGCCTTTCTGTTAAGCTAAAAGCTGAGATAACGTGTGCTCAGAGCAAATGAATGATGCAAGATGATCAGTATGCTGATACAGCTGTGCTGGAGATTTGCAGTTGCATTTAAACCTTTGGTAAATTTACAAAAGCATTTCAGAGAGCGGACATACTGGCTTCGAGGCAGAGCACAGTACCCTCCTCATCTTGATACAGATGTCATTAGTTCTGGGAAGAAAGGGAGCACCACAGAATTACTTATACAACAAACACTGTTTGTTTTAAGGCATGATCTCTGATGTGAAAATAGTCTCAAAGATTCTAAAAACTTATTTCTGACTAAAATAAACAAATAAGTAAGGTCCTGTAAACCAAACCAAGAAGCACGGAACCCTTCCAATGTTTTTATGAAGTCATTTGTTGAGACTACTCAGTGGTGAGGACATTAAAGGAGGAATCTTTAGTAAATATTTTGCTGCCCTCCACTGGACAAGCAGCAGCATATCCCGAGCAAGCACGGTGCCACAGGACCCTTTTACTTCAGATGTAATTCAGGCCGTGTGTTCTACCTCCAGTGAACATTACATGGGTTTGATTTTTGAAGCTAAAATTGGATGGTTTTGATTTTAAACAGAAAAATATTAAAGATCTGCCTGGTAGAGCAGTGATCTGCTACCTGTGAAGGTGTGGACCAGAAATTGTTGCATATTCAGGCTCCAGAGGGCATTTCTTTACTCTTTTTACCCTAATCAGAAGAGCAATACAGAATTGGGGGTTTGTGAATAGATACCTGGAAATAGGAATGATTTAATCCTTTCTCTACTCCTGTAATATTTTGATCTATGGATATGAGATATCTGCAGCCATCTAAGCCTGTGGGTGGATTTTGTGCTTAGTCTTTGTACATAACTTCTGCCGTTTATAGCAATGATGTCATGTTGACCTTGCCATTAATTCATTAGCAACTTTGTACCTGCTGTAGGCCTTGGCAGAGGACTAACATTGGTATTGTATCTAGAAACATTCACTATTAAAATATTTTCTAGTTTGAATAATGTTGGAGATGATAGCCTGAATGAATCACTTTATCAAACCAGGAGACTGAGGCAGTCACTGGGGCGGAAGGGCAAAACATTATTGTGAAAATAGAGAAAGGACAGCTTAGAAGGGAAGGGGAATTGCAAAAAAACCAAAGCAGTAGCAGACCTGCATGGACAGGGGTCAGAATTGGTTGCTAAGAAGGCTGGAAGAAATATTCACTGTGTACCTACAGCTGGGAAATTTCCTGTGTAAGGCACAGTTTTGATGACCATGGGCTTGATACATGATGTGGCATCATGCTTCCTTTGAAACTTACTAGGTTTCCATCTTTATATTGCAGAGTACGGAGCTGACCCACTCTGGGAGGAGACAGTTGTTGGGTTTGGCTATGAATATTTTCACCACTGATTTTGTTCTGACATTTTCCTATGAAACAGAGGAAGCCGAAACAAGAACAAGAAACATTAATCTGTTTGTTTTCAGTACATGGAACTAGGTGTGGTTCATATCAGACAATAAAAATGAACCACTTGATAATCAAACCCTGAAGAGCCCGAAACTTGGTGGTAGCTGTTTGTATGTGGATAGCCACATGTTTGATTTTTTTTCAAATGCTCTTGTAATTTGCAGTTGCTGTCTCAGTATTGTAATTGGAAGGATTATAGATTTTAACTCGTCTTAGTTTGAAAGCTACTAAATAGCAACTATTTAGCTAGATTTATTTTATTCTAGTTGATAATCATGCTGCTGCTCTCCTGATTCAAGTTTTACGTTACTATTTCTCCAAACGGCAAAGATCTGTTTATTTCTTGTTTGTATTTGTAATGTTACTTCCCTGTATTGCAGAAGTTTTACCCATCACAGTGTATCCATACCAGATGTCTGTTCTTCGTGGCTACTACTAGCACACAGCATTTGGTTAGCTGTGTTAGTGGAATTTTTGCATTTGATTTCTCTCCGTTTTCTTCATAACGTGATTTTATTCAGCATAAGGAATTTTATTCCTTAAAAGGAGCAACTGTTTAGAATTTTTTTATGTGATATTATAGGAATATTAAAAACAATTTTTTTCCCCAAAGTATCAAGTACAAAATGTGCAGGCTGTTTTTTAAGATAAATATCCACATACTGTAGCAAAAATGGCTTTTTAATAATTATGAGATTTGTTTGGACATGAGTAGCTTTGGTCTTTACCTTTTAAAAATAAAGAGCAAAACTCCTCCTGGTTTGTTCTTCTGGTGATAATGATAAGAAATAAATTTGTTTAATATCATACCTTCCTATGTAAAAAAAAAAATAAATTATCCGTGGCTGGATAATTAAATTCAGGAAACAGGAAAGAGAAAATCATCAAAACCATGTGAAAAAAAATAAGGCAGCTACAATAATAATCTAGTGAAAGTCTGTACAAGAGCAGAAAGTTGACTTTTTAGAGCACACTTTCACAGTAAATTCTAAGTGTTACATTCAACACCTAAATTCACTTCTCAGCAAAACAGAATTAAATTATACTACTTCTTGAAGGTTTTTAAATACATATTCATTGAAATTCTATTATTTTTCCAACAAATGTGAGGAGGCATTACATTAATGTTCTACCTGTGGAAGATGATACTTGCTGCTTTCTCATTGTAGATGATTCTTCAATCTAGCTTTCAAAAGAATTATAGTGTATATTTCTAGACAATAATTTTATATATTTTCAGTGTAGCACTTACAAATCTTCTATTCTGCGTAGACGTAGAGTATCTTCAGACAGAGATTCAGAGCACATTAAATAAGAACACTTATAAGGTTATCAACTTTTAAAAAAATGTTCAGATATAGGGGTATAAAAATCACTTCAAGGCTAATGCTTAAGAGGTTGTTTGTGCCAGACTATCCCTAATGGTGATCAGAATTAACAGTAAATATCTGATTGATAGATACATATATTGTATCATACCATTCATACAGTGCAATTTCAGGTTGTTTTGGTTCTACTGGTGATACCCTTCAGTACTTCATTGTGCCTGTATTTAATCAATGCTGCAAGTGTGCAAATATAAAAATGGTCTTTCGTATTCTTTTCTCCTCATATCTGAAAATTCTCACTTGGAATTAGTCAAAAATACTATTTGTGTTACGATAAGCATCCTATGATGAAGAAAAAAGAAGTAACCATGCTTTTTCTTCGCAATTTTATCCATGATATTTTCAAATTGAAATAGTCCAATAAAGTCTGTTGATAATAATAAAATACAACATGTTTTTAGGTTTGTTTTCTTTTTTTTTTTCTGAGAGAAACAACTTTAAGTTTCATGGAATTAAAAATGACCTATTTTGTTATAACATAATCCTCCTTTTTTTTTAAGATACACATGTATTTATAAGTATTTATATTCTTTGTCTGAACACAGAATTAGAAGACCTCCTGAACTGTACCTTCATTTAGGATACAATTCAACATTAAGCTTAAAATGGTTTACTTTCTTATGAAAATGAACAGAAAACATCCAAAGAATATGCTATTTTAAAAACTAACCCACCAAATTTGTTTGTAAATCTATGAGTGGGTCTTTCAATGTATTCTGAAATTGTAAATCTCCTTGAGTTTGTATAACATGTTGTATATCAGTAAACATACTGATATACACGAAACACTGGTACTGAGCTCTGTGCGTGGCTTCAAGATTTCCACAGCCAATCCAGTGCTGTCACAGTTCATGGTCTGCAGAGAGACACTGCGGCTAAGTTTACACAACTGAAGCCCTCACATAAATTAAGTGGATGCAATTGTGTTTCATGCAGCTGGATAAGAAACACATTTCCTGACAAAACACTCTGTTTTAATGTTTAATTATCCTTGAAATAAGCAACTCTGAAGAGCAGATATTTTTTTTCCCAGGGCAAGAAGTCATTGTTAGGGCTGGGGAAGGAAATGTCTCATACCTTCCGACTAGTCTATTGGTTTGAAAATGCATTTACTGTAGAATGCACCAGGTAGCCAAAAGAAGGAAATTAATAAAAATTACATTGAGCTTTCTTAAGGGGGAAAGCAAGTAATCAATTTAGGTGCAGATTCAGAAGGTGTGGGGAGCTGGGACTGTGTGTTCTCCAGCCCAAACCATCCTAAACCTCCAGTTTTAGAAAGCAATGAGGAAGCAGGTCCATAACCTTGTCTTTGTTTGACTTCCTCTGAGGCAGCCAACAACCCCTTAGGAATCACCAGTGCCAGAGCTGTGCATGGCCTTGGTGTTCAGACTTTCTTGGAAAGAAGAGGACCATCTCCATTCCTTTGGGTTGCAAAACCTGACAGTTTTAAAATATAGTCCAGGAAATAACCAAACCAGATACATTTTCTTTTGGCAGCACTCACAAGGTGTTTCTTGATAATTATATGCCTCTAAATAACAATTCCACCACTAAAGTGAAACAGATGGGCAGAAAAATCTACCAGGGATAAATTTGTAAGGATCCACCCCAAACAAATTCAAGAAATAAAAATATTTCCAGACTGCAGTGTTGAAACTTCTTCAGGGATTCAGATTGTCTGGGGCAAGTGAAATAGGCACAGCTGAAAAATTCAGCTCATGAAATGTAGCCCACTACAGAAATCCTACCATGAATCACAGGAAAAGCTCTATGTAAGTTATAAATCAAGCCCTCTGTTATTTTTTTTTTTTTTTTGGACACAAGACACTACTAAACAAACAGGTCATTGTGTTAATTCCAATCAATACACATAAAAGCACCTTGAGATCATGCACTTTGGATATGCTGGAAGGCAAACCATCTCAAAGGACCAGGTAAGTGGGCAGCCTGCTATTGGTAGTCTCACGTGCTGTGCAGCTGCCAGAGCAGTGCTGAGTGTTGCACAGACCCACAGGGAGAGTGGCAATCTCTGGGTCTCTTCTATACCACACCAGATCAAACACTCATGCTTAGGACTGTAAAGAATGCAAGGAAAACTTTTAATGGTCCTTGGCACAATATAGTATTGTGCAAGAAAGGAAATAACGCACAATTATTTTTTGATTGTTAGAAGGTCCAGTCTAACCCCTAAAGTGAGGAGAGCAACACCTGAAGAAATGAATACATTTTGCCATGAAGCCATCAGCTGACAAGTCCTCTTTTGGTTGGTGGATTGGGCGGGTGGGTCACTATTTTCTTCCTCCTGGTACCTGATGGTGTGTGATGCTGGCTGGCTCCCTAATGGGACTCACGAGTCAGTTATTTTTCTGAGTGTTTAACCACCTTTTTTGACTACTGCACCCTTTTCCACTCTTATGTATTCTCTTAAGGAATGCCTTGTTTTCATTACAGTCAGTATCCTTTTATTTTTATTTTGGTGGGGCTTCTTTTTCCTTTGTTTTGGTTTTTTTTTTAAGTCTGCCAAAAGCAGTCACTTTTACTGAGAATTTAACAATCTTCAGGCAGTTTCTCCACCTCCCCCTCCCCATTTACTGATCTTATAGAAATCGGGAAAAAGATTCCTGATTTTTACTAGAATAATTAAGCTTTTAACTGTGGAAAACTTGTTTTTCTTCTTTCTTATAGCAGAGCTACCCTTCTTAAGAGCTCTTTACAACTAGTCAGTGTTTTTCTCGCAAATGGAATTAAGTATTATTTAACCAGCTCCTCCCTCTAGTGGTGACCATGGGGCTCAAAACCGAAGGACGTTTTCATGCTTGTGAGCTTTACATCTACAGGTCACACAATCCTGTGTATCGGTGGCACCCTTTTTTTCTGTAAATGCAGTGGTGTGGTTACTAACTAAGCCTGCTATTGATGAAATAGTTTACTGTATTAATTTCAACATTTTTTGTGGATCCTAATTGGAAGAAACTAAGAGGGAAAGCAAGCGCTTGTAAGAAAATTAAGTACTATACTTTGAATTAAAAGTTGTTCCTCATAAAGCTGCAGACAGTGAGTATTTCACCTAAAACTTCCAGCTGTAAAAGAAAATAGTTTTATTGTTGAAATCAGTAGAGATGTTATTGCCTCCTAGCCAGTATTTGATTAGAAGACTCTGCAGTTTCTCCACAGGACCTGAAATCTTGTTTGAGGGGAAACCTACTGGCTACATGTAGAGATGAGTAGTGACACAGAGCAGTGTCTGAGGCTGTGTGGAAGCAGAGGCTTCACCAGGCTGATGGACACGGTGGCTGCAGTGCTTGTGTGGTCACAAGCTGTGTTGAGGAGCAGAACAGGGCTTTGGTGTGTGTGTTTGTTTTACTCATGTATTTGTTTACTAATTAGCGTCATGGTGTGTGTAGTTAAAGACAATTATTTTATGTGTCTCTGAGATACTCTTAAAGTAACTTGAAATTCACTGTAACACAGGCAAAGCCTTCTTGGAATGCTGCTGGAAGCTTCCCAGTATAGCCAGGCTGTGCTCTCTTCCCGGCAGCGCAGGCTTCCTCTCATGATTGCTTTTCCTGGTGATTATTTAATATTAGTTTGCCAGTTCTCCCTAATTCTCTGTGATTGTCTGAGAACATGCAGCTTTTTTTATTGACTGCACAGCTGAAATGAATTTATAGACAGAAAGAGCAAGTTTTAGTCTCAGCTGGTATATGAAGAAAGAACATTCGGAAACTGATTTTTTTTTGTCAAAATGAAGAGACTGATGCTCATAGTAAGTTCTGTCTGTGGAGGGGCTTAGAAGGCAGTTGGGGTTTAGGAATGGATCAGAGTTGCTGTACCTCATTTATGTGATTGTGCTTGCAGTGTCTGCCAAGGGAGAGCTCTGCTAGGAGAATTTACAGCCGTTCTAATGTACTCAGAGAAGAAGCAGCTTTGCAGTTCCTCACACAGCAAAAACAAAACCAAAGCCAGAACCAAGTGCTGTTCCCAAGAGCTGCTTGCTGCAATCCCAGCTGGTTGCCTGCACTTGGCACAGACAGGGGCTGTCTCTCTCCACCTCCCTCTGCCTCCTCCCTGTCTGCACAGGCTTTGTCTTTGAAATCTTCTTCCCAGATGCAGGGGAAGGAAAGGCCTGCCAGCTCTCCTGTGCTTGTTCCTCCCCAGTTTGCAGAGTCACTGAAACTCATTTGCCAGCAAATTTACCTTTGGATGGAAATCAGAAATCGGGAAATAAATAATGGCTCTTCGTTGCCAGCATGGAGAGAGTGGTGAACTTTTTGTTGCCGGAAATCCATCAAGGCAGTGTATCAGCAGCATTCAGCAAAGGCATGGAGTCCCAGGCCAACAGATAACCTTTACACACAGTCAGCTGCTCCTGAGGAGCTTTCCATGTCCACATGAAAGTGCTGCTTATTTCCTTTCACGGCCCATTTTTCTTTTAAGACAGCTACCAAGGGCTAAATGGACAGTCTGAGAGATTTGTAAATATAGCAGCCATATGCTTCCGTTTTGATATCAAAACCAGGTACCACCCTTCTCTTACCAAGCCAGCTTTGAAGCAAGTAGGGTGTGAAGCAGAACAGGAAAATCCAGGGTGCAGGTGGTCAGCATAATTTTTTGATTGCCTGCACACTGTGATCCCATGGAAATCTACAAATATCTTCCCACACCTCTCCCCTCTGCCTGTGGAAAAGCACCTGGCCTCCAGAAATCCGGCCTTGTGTAAGACTTGCTTGGCTCCTCTCAGCAGAGAAGAAGCAAGAGCCATGGTGTGTTGAGGATGGCTGCTGTGGGATTTGGGATTTTAATCACTCATTAAGAAGTCAACAAACACTTCTGAGTCTCTGTGGGGGAAAAAAAAATCTCAAACTGAAGCAGTCTGGTGTCACTCTGAGCAAGCTGTCATCCTAGCAGCCAGACCTAGAAGTACATGGAGGAAGCTGAGAGGTTTTAATCATTGCTGTCATGGTAGGCTCTGGTACCTGAGCTCATCTGCACTGCGCTGTCACATGTTGTACATGTGTGATGTGAAGGTTTCTGAAGCTCAGCTGTCACATTTGTCAAATGCTGTAGGCTGCACTAGAAATGCTGGTTTTTCAGCCCTGAGTGTTACTCAGGATATAGGCTGCTGTGGGAATCACTACTAGGGTTAGTGATGGCAGCATCTTCTCCTTGAACCTCCAGGACTGTACTGAGCAACAGGATAAAACTACAGTATCTTCTGTCTCAAGGTGTAACTAGAAGGTGAACAGAAAGTGCTCTGCTTCAGCATGGTCATTTAAAAATATTCAACAATAATAAATTTACTTAGAGAGGACAAAATATATTTATCTAGTGTTAGCAGAGTGCTAAGTGATCCGATAGGGTATGTAATTGTCTGAGTTGTGGCACAATTGTACAATTTTAGTGGATTTCTATTTTCATAGGTCTCTGATTGCATTTTATTTTTATTTCCTTCATAAAGATAACACTCTTCTTTTTCAGGCAATAGTACTTGTTTAAGGTGAGAAAGGTCTGAAAAGGGTATGTGTTGGATGGAATAGCATTTTCTTTTATTCTGTGCTTTAAAAAGTCTGGCATATGTCACTACCAAGCAAGATAACATTAAATTTTAAGTAGAAAATTAGTACCTTGATAAGGAGCTATGCCACTTCTTTGTCAAATTTTTTATCTGTAAATGGTAAATATAAAAGCATGAGAAGAATGAACTTCTTTTACAAATTATATTGGATGCTTCCTTTGTGTAACTCCTTTAAATCCACAGAACCTTAAGCCAAGAAACTTGGTCTGTATGAAGATATGGAAATTGCTTGAAGTTACATAATTGCTTGAAAGATTAGATGAGATCAGTAATAAAAAATTGCTAATTTGGTTGACAGGTTTTTAATGCTATAGTATTTTCTGTATTATGAATGCATTTCTCTTTCAAAGGGCGGCAGGTCTTTGCCTGTTGCAAATTCTCCCTTCAACACCTACATGTGTCTCCTGCAATTTAATGTATTATTGGAGTCTAAAGTTGAAAAAAATGTAGCATAATGTCATTATCTTCAACAGAGCCATAAAATTGTTGTTATTGAAGGCAGCTGGTAGTACAAATGACTTTTTTCCCTTTGACGAGTATCTGAGAGACTTGAAACAGAGGACAGACCACAACAAAAGCAGAGAAGGTTGATTTTATGACTTGTCTCCTATGTGAAGGTTTTATATTGCTCTTACTGTCATCTTTCCACGTTCCATTGTCTAATTTCAACCAAATGTGAGTCATCTCAGAGCAAGTAGTCAAGGTCCCACAAGTTTTGGGAAATACAAAGTAATAAACTCTAAAATAGGAAAACCTAAACTCCAAGAGTGGCTGGGGTTAGCACTCTGTTTTGAGCAAGACAAACAGAACTCAGCCTCTCTTCTTCCTGGCAACAGAGGCTGGTCAGGCAGAAAATGCCATCTATGCCCTGTCAGAGGTCTGGACCTGCTGCAGCTTGTGCTGGTCTTCCCCATGTGCCAAACTGTGTAAAGGTTGGCAGAAGGTATGGAAGGAAAACAAGGGCTGAACAGTCTATGGTGGGCATGTGCAAGGATCAGTGGTTACACAGCATAATGAAACAACCTTCAGAGTCTCCCTGCTACCGTAGCTGTTGCCAGTTATGGTTTCAAAACTGAGAAACAAATTTGAAATTCCTATGGTAGGGAAAGCCTTGGTGTGCAATTGGTGATACCAATGACTCAAAAGACAGCTCTCTTCTTGCTGAGTGAATACTGAAATGGTGCTGCAGGATTTCTGTAGAATAACACCTTTCTGACCATGAGTTTTTCCTGATGACTTTCAGAAATCTGTTCTAGTTGCTCATGATTTTTGAATTATCTTCTTTTTTCTGTCATAGAAATAGAGAGACTAAAACATTTTCTGTCTTTAGACATAGAAGGATGGTTCTAGGGAAAATTTCTGGCTCACTGAATCTGAATTTAACCCTACAAGGAAATTAAACCAGTCTGATAAGATCATAGATATTTTCTTGTAAATTTTTTTTCTTATTTTTCTAAAAGCCATATTTTAAAAAAAACACATTTGAATATTTGACTATAAACATAAATTTAGCCTTAGCTGGATAATCAAAGAAGGCAGTACAGCCAAACATTGTTAACCAGATAATTACAGGAATTTAAGTAGCATTTTGGTGAGATTTTTTGATGAAGCTGTTTCTACTTTATTTTCTTAAGGTTTCTAAAGCTCCTTAACTACAGGGACTACTTTTATAGAAATTCTTAATTAGAAGTGTATGAAAGAATGTTCTTAGTGCAAACTTCTGCTTCTGCAGACAGCATGAGGAAGTAATGTGCCAGCAGCTGCCTCCCCTGCAGAAACTTGGTGATGGTTTATCCAGGACATTGAGATATTCTTGTATATCCTGGGCATGAGATAAGTGTACTGGAAGAGAAAAATAGGCCCATTTCACAAATCTAAATGTAGCTGAAGCACTGACATGGAACATGAAGGACTTTCATTGGTGTAATGTTATACTTCATTTGTTCTCATTGAGCTAAAGCTGAAGTGAGTTTTCCATTTCTTTCAACAGGAACCAAGGGTGTTACCTGCAGGGGAAAAAAAAAATACAGATTTATTGGGTTTGAATGTCCAGGATTTGGTATTGGCAGGCTACAGGGGTCACCTCTGTGAAAAGCTGCCAGAAGCTCGTATGACAGAGGCAATGCCAGCTGGCTCCAAGGCTGAGCCCATCAGTGAGAGTGGCAGCACCTCTGGGATAATAACAGAGTTAAGAAGAGGGAAAAAACATCAGTTGGGCAACTGCAGCCAGAGAAGAGAGGAGTGAAAATATGTGAGAGCAACAACTTTTCAGGCACCAAGGTCACTGAAGAAGAAGGGGGAGGAGATGCAGCAAGTACTGAAGCAGAGATTTTTCTGCAGCCCATGGTGAAGACAATGATGAGATCTAGGGACATGAGACCATAGGGTTCAGGAAGTGTTAGGCTCACGAGTTCAGAAAGGGTTAGGTCTGAAACGCTACTTCATTCATTGCTTTGGCTGCCAGACCTGCTGCTGGGGAAATGACAGCTGAGATACTGCATATTCTAGATCTATTGTCTAGCTTGAGTTAAAGTCTTTCCCTGATGAACCATATAAACTTGAAGCTACTGGGCAAAGGGAAATGGGGGTTTAATCCTTTTAGCTGCTAGAAAAATATCCTTCTGTTCTGGTCTTCTTAGCATCTCTCTCCTCAGTAAGACTATCAAGGGAGGGAGCAAAATAGAAACAACAACCATTCCCAAACTTTCTCCTTGGGCATGCTAGGCAAACCAAGACACTTGTCTGTAAGTGACATGAGACTGAGTTATGAGTGTCAAGACGCATGAGCAGGAAGGATCAGCTGGTTCAGGAAGGTACAGGAGGACATGGGCTTGGTGCGTGCAGAGCTTTTAAAGCTGCTTTAACAAGGCAGGTGGGGATTTTTCAGAGGGTTTTTTTTGTTGTTTGTTTGTTTTTTGGATTTTTTTTGAAAGTAACTTATCTGTACCTTTTTTTTTTGAAGGTATCTCACTAATCAGAGGCTTGTATTTCCGGGTCAACCAGAAGTCAGAGACGAAACTAAGAAAAGTGCAGTCTGCCCTGAACCACTGAACATGTGCTAGCACTGCCCAGCACTGAATGGCATTTATTTCACTATCTTCACCTCAGCTCAGCAATCCTGCAATTCCTTCCTCTTTGGAGGCAAAAGCTACAAGTGATTCAAACTGACCGATGTGATGATTTGCTGAAGAAAAAAGATGAGATCAACATGCATTTTTACTTTAATAGTTGTCTTTATATCTCCATTTTCTCCATCTTAGTGAAGAAAAGCTCAGCCCATAGACTGGCCTCGGTCTGAATGTGCAATGGGTGGATAAAAGAGAGACTTAACTGTGAGCTCACTTCTGAGTCCTAGTTCCTGTAAACACTAAATGGTTCATACCACAGCTGTTATGGCTAGTCACACATAAAGATTTGCTCAGCTGATTATTTCAGAACCTGACTTTGTTCAGAGTATTTTGTAACGCCTTCTCTTTTAAAATCTGTTTTTTGTGGTGGAAGAGAAAGTAGCTAGGATTTTTCCAGTGATTTATATGGGATTTAGTAGGTTTAAAGAAGCCTTTTAGATGGAAGATGAATTTTATATTGATCTTAATGCAAAATGTTCTTTATAAGAATATTTTCTATATTGAAAAATAAAATTTTCTAATATTAGCAAATGCCCAATTAAAGACTGATTGTATTTATTATACCATGGCTTTGCTTCAGTTAATCATACAAAGCACATAGTAGATAATGCTGTCTTAGGCACAGCTTTTATGTCTGTTATTGACTTCAGTGTGTGGTTCTAGGTGTTCTTATTTCATAATATTTGAGCCACTGTTAGAAAAAATGCTTTGTTTCCCTCAGGTTTTTACCAGGCAGCTATTACTAGATTGTATTTTCTGTTTTCTGATGAGCTAGTTTTATTTAACAATACCTTCTATGCCAAAGGAGTATTTTTATCTCTCCTTCAAAGCTGTGAAGCTGAGGAAAAAAGAGCCAAGTTGGGAGTGGGGAGAGAAGACACTAGAATGATATGAAAAAACACGTC
>WEKY01004253.1:22123-36896 GCA_013390045.1 Picathartes gymnocephalus | reverse complement strand
CTGCTCAGTAAGACCCTGGTATTAGCTACCTGCTCATAATCACACAGAGAGGGACATTAGTTTCTGGGACATCTTTTGAAATAAACACAAAGGGGAGTTTTCATATGAGCTCTCCACTGGGTGGCAGAAGTAGATCAGAAAAAAACATACTCAAACAGGAGGGACATACAAGTCTAGCCACTAAACTATTTTGTAGCAGCACTATATCAATCTGACACCTGAGCTGGATGTGTTTGAGAATAACATCTTACGAGATAACAGAGAGAGGTTTTTTTTACTCTCTTCCCTCTTCTGTATATAAGAAGTAGATTTCTATGTGTGCACATTGTCATCCTTTTATTCTTTTTTCCTCACCAACCACAGGAAGAGAATTTTCAGAGCAGAAGAGGGCCTGGACTGCCCTGACTTCTCATGCTTTTCTTTCCATCCATTTTGATGGAAGATGTTGTGACTGCACCTGGAGGCTCTGCTGCTCTGCTCCCTCCCTGAGCAGAACCTGAGCAAGTTCTGTAATTTTGTAATTCCTCTATAACTTGAAAAATGACAGAGGCAGGTGTCTTAAACTTTGTCTAATGCAGTGTTGCCATAGCTAAAAGCAGTTGTTAGTATCGATACAATGAAGATCCCTTCCAAAGGTACATGTGCCCAGGTGATCCAGGTCCTTGAGCAGACCACTTTTACCAGTAGCTGTCCCTTTGGCTTGCCTGGGTTTGTAACTCAAGCCAGATTTGCCAGTTTAAGAGAGGAGTTGAACCTGTTGTAAAATAGTGGGCAACTAGTTAAGAGATGTAGAAGGAAGCTGATAAACTTAATAGTGATTAACAATCCCCACCTCACTATGGTTAGTACCCTACAAGGTTGGAGCAAGCACAGTGATAGTGAAGGTAAAGGGGCAGGAGTTATGGGCCCGTTTACTTGGAAAGCAGCTAATAACCAAGAGGTAAGCTTTATCCTTGAACATTTTTGTGATAAAAACAAATTCAAAACACAGTCTGCATGTTCCTTTCATATGTAATTCTGTTAGAAGCAAAGCTCATGTTGTGATCCAGCACACTTCCCACGGGTGTTTGTGTGCCCTGTTGTGATAACTGAACATCCTTTGTCTGCCCACTATAAAGCCCCCAAATCCTAAGTGTCTTAAGAGATCCTGAATATAATATTTTATAAGAATATAACTGTTTGTAAGAATATAATGGTTCACCTCCTGTTTTGTTTTGTGGTTTTGCTGTTTTGTGGTTTGTGTGGGGTTTTTTGTTTTGGTTTGGTTTTGTTTTTTTTTAATGCGTTCTCTACAATATCTGTGAGAAAGAAATAAAACCAATGTTGTCACTGTTTAGGATGGTTTTACAGAAAATTTGGCCTTGTTGCCAGGATTGGGCTTTTACATCTGCCTGTTTCACTGCCCTCCAAACACTCCTGCTTCAAAACTCACTCTATTCCTCCTTCTCTGCTCTTTGTGGAGCTCCTGCTTTCTTGCACTGCCTGGGCAGGAGAATAATTCAGTAACCAGCATGGTTAGTCTCCAGGAATACTTTTGGCCTATTAAATTCAGGGCTCAAGAACGTCTTTATTATGTGTTTTATTATTGTGAGGCTGTGAGGACTGTGGCTCTTAGAAAGACATGCTGCCTGGCAGGTGGGCAGAGCACATGGTGGGATGGGTTGAGCTCAGCATCTGGAGGGTTATGTCAAACTGTGTATAGGGCCACTGACCTGGAATGCTTTTCATTTACAGGGGTAGTTCCCAATAGCGTATTTCTAGCATTCTTTCTTTAGAGGATCATGAATGCCAAGTTGTAATAATTAAAATGAGGTCAGCTATATCAGGCCCAAGCTATTTGACAGCACACTTTGCAATCTCTGGAATGAATTGGATGAAAGAAACTGTTGAATCTTGTTATGGCATGACCTATTCCTCTTTTTAAAACTAATTATGGCAGTATTATTCCACTTTGAACTCTACTGTTATACGTACACAACACTATGACAATCTGCATGTTTTTTCTGACCCACATGGTAGTGATTTTTAGATAAAACTGTTTATAGCTATATTTTGTCTTATCTTTGAATAAAAATACCAAGATATGATTCCACTGAACATGCATAGTTAACTACAAAAAATTCTGTATTCTATACAAATCTTATACACAACTTGTTTTATCTGTATTTGAAAATCAGTAGAAGTTTTTAAAAAAAGTTAGCATCCTGTAAACAGGTGTGATACATACAAATAATGTGTTCGCTGTGTTGAGTTTTTTCACTGAATAACTACAATCCTGGTGCACAGCAGCAAGAGTGGTGGGAGAAAAGAAGGATGTTTTCCAGTAGTCTGTATATTTTTATGCCAGATGTAAGAAAGTTAGTCTGTTGGGCACACTCACTGAAGAATT
Source organism: Picathartes gymnocephalus (assembly GCA_013390045.1). NCBI lineage: Eukaryota > Metazoa > Chordata > Aves > Passeriformes > Picathartidae > Picathartes > Picathartes gymnocephalus. The sequence goes on along the minus strand of WEKY01004253.1, from coordinate 34,507 downwards.
GCACATTATTCAGGTCCAAATTTACTGTCAGAAACAAATTCTTCCAGCTAGGCTCAGTTCTGGGAGTTGTGGCATTGTGAAATCACAGTACTGTTAAAAAAAAATAATTTAAATATTTCCTGGATATCACTTAGAAAATTCCAAATTTGAAAATCTGAAGGAAAATTGGAATATTATTAAAACATCTCAGAAAAATAACCCTAATCAGGTCTTGTCAGTATTTAATTTTGATGATGTGTAAAATGCTCAGCATAAAATCTACTGGAAGAAAAAGGAGCATACCAATTTCACAGTCTTAAAAACAAAGAAAAAGCGCCTGAACACATTAAATACACAAGAAGAGAGCTCTGGTTTGAAGTTTGGTTGGGTTTTTTTTTGTTTTGTTTTGTTTTGTTTTGTTTTTTAGTTCTAAACATATAGCTGAGGTTACTTGGAATGCTCTACTGTATTTAAATAACACATGATCAAATATGCTTATTTTTTTACCCTTGCTTTCTCTAGTAAGGAAAATTAAATCTAAGACACTCTACACTCAGCTACCGGGATGGAAATATTTTTTATTCATGGAACACATAGGACAATCTTTATTATCCTCTGTACTTTTTCTTTCTTTCTTCCCTTACTATTTAAATAAACAGCAGAAACTTAAGGTAAAGTTTAGCTAAACTTAAATTGTCATTAATTTATACAAAAGTGCTCATGGGCTACTGCTATCAGCCCAGGAGAAATTGTGTTCTTACGGACTTTGTATGATGCTGACATGAGCTTTGGACATGCAGTGGCTTACAAAACTGCTTCTAGTAACTTGAGTGTATGCATTTGCCAAGGAAACAGTCCAGATTTTCCGAATAAAAGATGCTGAGTGGAAGGACGTACTGGAATCGGAGAAAAAAGCCAGGGTGTGGGAAATGTTAACTCACAGAGCAGTTGAGTAATGCCAGCTGGTCCCTGTTCCATTCCTCACTGACCTTTCTGTAAGTGAACCCTGGCATGACTCACCCTGCAGTCCCACCTCCACACCTTGTCTGCCCTCCCTCCCTTTGGGGCAGCTGAGAGCTCGCAATGGCAGTCACCTTCATTTGGCTCATTCATAACAGCAACTTGGTGTTCAGGCTTGGGGTTTTTCCAGCTCCTATGCATAACATCCCTTTCTTTTCCTTGGGTTAAGGTAGAATTCAGCATAATGTGATGTAAAACTGCACCCTTTCAAAAAGAAGCTAATTTTTGCTTTTGTTCCTCTGTAAGGTTCATCTTAACACTTCCTTTTAAAGTTTCTTCACCTGAGTATTGTCTTCTCAACTACCATCATTTTAATTATTTGATGCTGCTTTAATATGGTATATGTATTACCAAGGAAAAGCAGCTCATTGTCACACAACATGTGATCTACCATCTTTTTCTCATATGTCAAAGGGCAATAAACTGTGATGACTGCAGGAATATTATCTATTTATCTTGAAGGAAAGGATTAGTCTTGCTGCGCTTCCTAGGTTTCCAGAAATCAAGTTCCCAAAGACACTGGGGTCAGATTTTGTTAGAGACACAATTTTATTGCACCAATTTATTGCTGAACCTTGTGTAATAACAGGATGGACTTGATTATACTTTGAGCAGTAGCTTGAAACTGCAGAACTGGAAAGAAAATTCATGCCTATTTTCTGAACCACTCAAGATCCAACAGACTTGAAAAGGAGTCAGAAAATCATTGAGCCATTTCAGTGAGCCATTGGGGAGCAAGGCAAGCCTTGCGTCACAGAGGCATCATGCCATTTCAGGAGTCCATAACTCCTCAAATGCAATTCCATTTCATGTCCTCCTTTCCAATTTTTCCCCCTATCTTCCCCTCATGTTTTCCTTGCTTTTCTGGCTCTGTTTAATATTTTAGCTCTTGAAATGGAACAGCGAGTAATCCATTTACTTAGTGGGAATTTGTATGTGTTAGGTAGACTGAAAGGGAAAAACTTTCATTTCTGGAGGTGCCAGAAGTCTGATATTCTGGAGTTTTTCCAGGTATCTGTGTTAAAAACACCCACTGAATCTTAGGCTTGCCTTGAGCATTTCTGATTAACTTAAATTTATAACATCCTTTCACAAAAATCTCTGTTATCTATTTTTTATGTTATTGTTATTCCCCTGTTTCTTGTAGTTTGACAGCTGTCTTTATTAAATTATGTTACATGAATGGTTGACAGATGGTTAAGAATAGAAGTATTCAGTATAAAATTAACTTCCAGTGCCTGTTTCTTGGAGTTAGCAAGAGGAGTCTAATAAAAACTTTGCTTAAATATGTGGTATTAGAATAATGGAATATGAATAAAAAGCCTTTGTTTCTGTTCTAAAATCTTCTACTGTAACATAATGCAAACTTTGAATAATCCCAGCACTCTTATCTATTGTACTCAAAATCATGAACTGTATTTTATTTGCTATAAACTGATAGATGTATATGAATTTTCAGTAGAAAGAATATAAATAATATCTCAATTTGATTGATTGTAGAATACGATGAGAGTAATTTTCACAAACTTCTATTATACTTTAGTAATTCTAAAGCTTTTATATGAAAGACTAGAACATGAACCAGGCAGTTTACTTAAGTAACAATGTAATGCTGCTTACCATTGTTTTCTCATTTGCTCACAGCTTACAGGTTTTTTTAAAATACCTGAACAAAGGCAAAACCAAGAAAATAATATACACAGAGAAGATCTCCTCAAAAAAAACTCTGTAGAGGGAGGAAAAAAAGTGGACAATTAACTTTTGTTTAAACATTATTGATAAGGGAAAAAAAATTCCCCTCCTTGAAATCCTAGCCCTAAGGAAACCTATTGCAGTTCTGTCACAGATTTTCATCCATGTAAACTCTATCTCTACATCAAGAACAAATTTCTGGTATTGACTAGGCTATAGCACAGGTGCAATATTTTGTGATGTTTGATTTTGTCTTAACTTGCTTTGGCTTCTGTATCTTTAATGACAGTGGTACATAGGTCATGATAAAAACTGAAATGCTATGAATTCTTAATTAACATGACAAAAAAGTTGCTCTTAAATGCAAAAAAAGGTTACTTGCTTTATATTTGCAAAGGAACATAGCAAGTAGAACTGTGTCATTTAAATTTGGGAAACAAAAAATATTAAAGATGATCTTCTTTGAAGTCAAAAGTGAATAAGATAATAGTGGAATAACACAAAACACAAAACAATAAGGATAAGAAGAAAATATTTTAAAAATATTGGTAAATAAAGGTGATAAGATATTGCCTGGGTAAAATGGGAATTCTTTATTGCTTGACATCTTTAAGAGTAAATTAGGGAAACACCTGGAAGAAATGATTTAGGATGGGGACTATGACTTCACGATATTTTTTCCCCTGCTTATGAGTCATTGACATCCATGCTTTCAGCTTACCTTAAGCTATCATTTTTTTTAGGTATTAACAGTAATGGCTGATTTTTAATTGACTTTCACTAACTGTTTTCATAATTAGCAGAAATTTATTTTTCAAACTGATTTTTTTTTTTGGTGATACGTTTAGGAATCCCTATAGCATGCATCTGTTCAGTTAGGTTCAGTATTTGATTATAGGATTAGCCTGTGGTTGGACTCAGACTGATGGGATCTAGCTTAAAATTGTTTATATGTTTCCACTTGCTTTCTGGACTTTAGAGGAGACAGAGTACAGCTGTTCTGGTAGCACATCTGATCTGGTCAGCTGAAAGCCTTCTCCAGTGTTCCTGAAAATCCACTGTACAGTGTCATTCTTAGAAGCCATTCCAAGTTAGGGATGAAGTTACTCTTACTAGATCTGTAGCTGAATTTCAATAACTAACCACTGCTCACTTTCCATCATTGTGGTGTTATTTGGACGTGTATTTAGGCATCTTGTGAATTCACAAACACCCTAGCAGTCACTCTGAATTCTGTGCTCCATGTATCTGTTAGTTCTGTATTCAGTAAGTAAATTTATGACAAAACCAGAGGATCTCCATAATAATCAAACCAATTAACTTTTGTAGTTCTCTAATTTTTGGTTCTCAACAGGTTTTTTCTGTGTCTGTTGAGCTTGACAATATTGTTTTTTCAAAGAACATATTTACTAGAAAAGTTTGACTTATCAGAGGTATATGGCAAGTAGCTGGAATGAGTCAGACAGGACATAATTTAGAAGTCATTCCCTTCTTTAGGATTAATCTTTTGACTATTTCTCAGTCTAGAAGAGTAGCTTGTGTTTTCTGCTCCATAAAAAAGTTGTATGAAGCTGCTCTAGAAGTCACTGTGCCCTCCTCACATGTATAGGAACTTTCCATTATTTTGCTCTCCATGTTTTTGGACACAAAGATCCATTCTCCCATTACTGACTTTTTGTTTGAGGAAAATTGTGTGATCCTTTGTAAATGTGCATTATTTCTCACAAATTTAAACCCTGACTCTTAAAAAGATTTGGAGTACTTTCCACTTCTACCAGATGTTCCACCCATGTTTTATGGGAACAGATGAAGTCATTTAAGGATGTGAGGATGTTTTTTGATCCTTCGAACTTGGGTTATACTCTTCACAAGCATCTGAAATGTCCCTGGTGCATTCAAGAGTCTAAATGGAATTCTGCATCACTGAAGCACTCCACAGGTTATCGTAGCAGATGTTTTTATTTCCTCTTCCATCTCTCTATGATAATTCAACTTGAAGGATAACCATATATTCAATAAGTTAAAAATGTGAATATATTCTGTTCTTTATCTTTTTTTCCAAAGTATCTCTTGTATAATAAGGTGGACGATCTTAATCTTTTGGTGCATTAAGACTTTTGTTAGTAGAAATCTTTATGTATCTTCATGTCTCTATTAGATGTTTGATACAGTTATAAGTGTGGAACATGGTGGTGATTGCTGCTTCAAGCCATCCTCTAACATGAAATACAATTTCTTTTTAATTACTATATGGTATGCTAGAAGATCCAATGGGAGAGGGGCTGCTTTGTTCCAGCAATATTGCATAAGTTATACTTTACTGCTGCTTTTAATAATATGTCTCCACCTCTTCATTATAGTTGGTGGAGACAAGAAACAAAGTAATTGCTCTATGAATTTCCTTTCACTGTTTTCTATAGACATTTCTGTTGAGTTGGTACCTTGATTTTTTTGATTCTGGTGCTGCTTTTGGGTTCTATCTTTTTAAGAAGCTCTGAAATACCAACCCTGTTGTACACTGTCCCCATGATGCCTTTTTCTTACGCTTCACTTACTTCTGGTCATTCCTTTCACTTGGAGCTCAATCCTTCAGCTAGCTTGACTCTAAATTCTGCAAAAGAGCAGTCCCAGTTTCAAAGAGTGGTTTGTAGTCTTACAGATATACTTGCATGTTGATTTGTTATCTTTCCAACTCTGTTATGAGCCCTTGCTCAGAATGAGGGCAATGACAGAATGTTCTCCTGTCACCCTGCATGCAAGGCCGTTGCTTCAGGAGGTCGCGCTTCTTTCTACTGATATTGAACACGCAAATATTATCCTGAAACCCCCTTACTCTATTAGAGTACTGAGGATTCCCTTGACTTGGATCAAATCCATAACCAAAACACCTTGATTAGAAACTGTAATACTGTAACAGCACAAAAACAATTTACTGTGAAATAAAGCATGGGAAGTAAGCTGTACTTCTCTTCTTGTCTGCAGTGGCAGAGGATTAGTATTAGGCAAATTTCTTCAACTGAACTACCTGACCACTTCTTTTATGTGGGTCAGTAACCAATCCAACAGCTCTGCCACTTCCAAGCCATGGATATCTGGAGAGAAGTGATACAGAAAACCCAGAAGCTCTGGGTTTAACCAGTTCTAAAAACTGCTGCCAGCTCTCCAGTAACCCCAGAATTTCTTTTCCTGTAAGGTGGCAGTCCTCAGCATAGGCTGTTCTACTGTCTGAAGCCTCTGAAGTCTACTCCACCTCTACCACATGGGTTGGAGCCAGCTAAGAAACATATTTTCTCACTTAGCTGCCCAGTGACATTTTTGTGAAACTTCTGCACCTTGACGTCCTTCAATATTTTCTGATTACATTGACAATCACTCAGGTTTTGCCTCTGGAAAAAAAAAAAAAATTCTTCCATGAAATTTCATGCAGTCCCTGCTCATTACTTGCTACTCTTGATCATTGTTTTTGCATTGTGTTCTCTTTCTTCATCAGGAACCATTTATAAAATAACTTTTCACTCAGGCTTCAGAGTTCATCTCTTGAGCAGACTCTTACAGGAGTTGCCCAATCAGCTGCTGCCTTCCTGTGCATCCAATCTTCTGCTGGCAGTAACAATGGCAAGCCAGGCAATTATTAAACTTACAGCCTTTCCCTATTGAGAATCATCTACTAATGAAGAGCAAAAAGGAGCTAATATTTAAACACAATTCTAATATACATTACTACCTAAAGGCTGTTTATTGTTTCAGTTCTTGAATGTGCTAGATCAAAAATCCTAGGCTTACCTGATGTTTATTTCTTTTTTTGTGCAGAAGTCACCAGCCATAGCTGTTGGGAACAGTTGGCAGGGCAGCATTTGAGGTAGCACTGAATTTTCATCTTGTTCCTGTTATATCCAAAGCAACAATAATGAAACGGCTGCTAAAATGAAGTACTCCCCCATAGAGGTGCTTCCCAGAATGACTATTACATAACTCACTAGGACAGAATCAGATTTTTGGAGCTGCATGAGCTGCATGTTATCAAGATGTTGTAAGATAATGATCTCATCACAGAAAAAGTCTTGAGTGTTAGCCAGTGCAAATATATTTAAAACAACTTTTGCCTACAGCACTTCTAAATTCAGTTCCGAGCTGATCAATATGGATGATATTAATCCACAAGAGAAGAAAATAGATCATGATGTGGTTTATAAGATACCTGAGTTACAGGACAGCTGTTGAATTAGCAGGTTCCCACACAGTACACAAGAGTACTAGAGTCTGCTACCTGTAGCCTTTCATCTGTGATTAATCCTACTTTTGTCCCTTTCTTCTTTTTTTTCTTTTTTTCCTCATGGCAAATATAGTGACTTTATACAGGAGAACTTTCTGTACAATCCAACTAAATGAAAATTATATAGTGGGAACAGATTCTGTATCTTGAGTTGCGCTCAGTGTGGTACTCTGAAAATCATAGAATGGTTTGAATTGGAAGGGACCTGAATCATCTCATTCCAACCTTCCTGCCATGGGCTTCTATCAGACTGGGTCACTCAAAGCCCCATTCAACCTGGCCTGGGACCCTTTCAGGAATGGGACATCCACAACTTCTCTGGGCAACCTGTTCCAGTGTCTCACTATCCTCACATTGAAGTATTTCTTCCTAATATCTAATCTATATCTAACCTAGTATCTAGCCTGCCCTTCATCAGTTTAAGGTCTAAAAAAATGTCTAAAGGTGTCAAAGTGCCTATTGAACTAATATAGCATTATGCAGTAAAAAAACGGGGAACCTCTTATTTTTATTTTTTTTGAATGGGTAGAAATCTGTAATATTTCTGTAAAATCTTACAAGTCCAAGAAATGTTTATTTTCCAATTTTAGAAGCTTCTGTGCATTTTAAATACTTGTCTTCTGTGTTAATGACTAGCAACTGAAAATCAAATGCACTACCCCTTCTGTAAAGATCTATTTCATCCACGAGAACTACTGACATTATGTAATTTTATTCCAGATTTGTATTATTAATGACATGAAAAGACCTAGTTTAAATGTTCATGGAGAAGTCTCTGCTCAGTGTTTACATAAAGAGACAGGGTTCCTAAAGTGGACAGGCAATTTAAGTGTTTGTATCACTAGCCTGGAGTGCCTACATTATCATCATTAAACTGTAAAGAGGTGTCACTTAAACTGTGGAAATACAGCTTTTCAATCACGCTTTTTTTGAGCAATGGCTTAAATGACAAGGATTGTGGAAACTTCTGTTTTGCAAATCCTGGGCTCCAGCTACTATTTTCCAGTTGTTTCTTCTCATGCATTAGCTCTAGTTTCTCTTTTACCAGTCCCAGTCCCTTCTCACCATAACAATGCAGAATTCATTTCAGAATCTTGACTATGCCACTATGGTAAACCAAAGTATGTTTATTGGAGAAGTGATGGAAAATACAGAAACACTGGTTTGCCATAAGGTTATTGAATTTCTGTCCCTTAAAATACAACCTGCTCTTGAAGAGATGGTTTAAGAATGTGATTTGGTTGCTGACAGCCTAATTAAGTAAATGTCTTGCATTGCTAGTTTTCTAAAGCAAAAATTCTAAGTCGTGTGATTACTATAAAACCTGTATTTAGTAGCATTTCCGACCAAGGTGGTGCATCATTCTCCCTTATCGTGCTGTTACTTTTATATTAAACCTGCTTTTGCTGATTCCTTTGCTGGTGATTCTTTAAGCAACCTTCAAACACTCATTTGTGACACCTTTGTAACGCTTGACATTTTCTAGAGTGCAACCTCATTAGGGTGTGAGGTGTCACCATGGTGTCCTAAACATAGTCTAATCTCTTACTAAATTTTGCCATTCACAGACAAACATATGATTATCAGAGGCATAATTACAGTTTATGCATGGGACATCTGCCAAGGTGTAAAGAAGTATTGCTATTTACCAGAGTGGGGTTGATCCCTTGAAAATTATCTGTCATACACAGGTGTAAATTGAGCTGGCTCATTTATCTCTGAGCTTATTGGTTCCTGGCTGACTTCCTACTATTTAGTGGCTGATTGCAGGCGTGGATAAAAGTAAAAATAGGGACAGAATTTCACTGAAACTTCAGGCCAGACAAACCTGAGAACTAGAAACAATGTTTGAAGCTAGCAAAAAATATTTTTAATCTTGAAGCACAGAATATTGAGAGTGGGAAGGAATTCACAAGTCCCACTCTTAAGCAAGTAGCCCATACTGGGATTGAACCTGAAATTTTGGTATTATTAGCATCATCCTCTCATCAACTGAGCCAATCACAGGGTTGTAGATAAGGAATATCAGTGCAGCTGTTTACAAAATGTAGAAATGTCACTATTTTGCATGTAATCGCTAGTAACAAATACAGAAGTTGATGTAACTCAATCAGTTACATGACCTGAACACTATTGATTGGAAATTATCTAAATATGTGTATTTTTTGAATCATTATGCAGAACAGTATATGAATTTAAAAGATGCTGGTTCATGAGCAGAATTTAATGCCCCTCCACTTCATCTGCTCCATTTGTCCCACACTGAAGGACATGGGAAAGGGCCCTGTGTTGCAGCTGTGAGGAAAAAAGGGGAATTTGTGGTTGGTTAATTGAGGCTTGGGAGAACTGACCTTCATATGGTTTCTCCAGTGCTGAGTCATGCTACCTCCATGACTCACATCCTCAGGAGGATGCCCTGCAAACACTGTATCCAGACCAATATGCACACCATGTAACTATTCTGAGTAAAGCTACTTTTGAATAAAGCACTTCTGAGTACTTGCACACCACTTGAGTGTGCAAGTCATTATAGCAGCAGGCCTACATAGTAATGAACTGTTTATTAATGTACATTTTATATTTTCCAAACTTTTCTGTTGACACAGCACAGCTATGTTCCTGTCTATTCTGTCCTTTAAAACTTCACTGAGGAAAAGAAAATGGAAAAATTAAAATTCTTCCTGAGCAAGGAAGAACAAGGGCTGCAGAATGCTGTTTCAGGAGGAGGAAAATAGACACAGAAGAATACCTGTATATGTTTTGAAAGGTACTCCTCTTAATCCCAGTCAGTGAAACTTGAGTCTTCAATATATTTAGATAATATCAGTGTACCTCCTGAGAGTTTCCACAAGGAAACAACTTTCTGTCTACACAGCCTTGGCTAATGCAACTTGTTTGTAAAATAACCAGAAATTTAATTTGAAACCACAGAATCCTGAGACAAAGAAAGGCGTCGAGAACTTTCACAGTGTGGGAGGAGGGTGACACAATTTTTGATTGCCTGAAGCTAGATAGGAATGTAGCAGAGACCTCAAAATGACTAATTTGCATGCGATTTGTGCTTAGACTTTAGATTGTCTTTTCATTTCACTTCATTTTTGCATGCTCCCATTGGGCACCATACTGTTTTATGCTTTACATAGGAACATTTTTTTCCCCTCTTCAAACTTCTTATTTAGGAAACAACATCAAACACTATTGACATATAAACAGCTAAAAAAACCCCCACCATTTTAATAATTTAATAGTAGGAAAATTTTAATGGATGAATAAACATGGTGGCAACACAATGATCAACTGGGGACTGTGTTCACATCCCCTTTGTACATCATCTCTTCTGCCATGACCAGGATAAGGGCTAATAAGACTTATACTTCTATCCCATTTTTTGGTGCAAGTTAAAGAAAAGAATTTTTTGTTAAGCCTGAGAGATCACTGGTAGATTTAAGTCACAAGACCGCTGCTTTATTACTGCAATCTTCCAGACTTAACTGTAGATTCGGTTAAAGGCAAAGTTCATACATATAGTGTTATAATGTTTCTGAAGTCATTCATAGGAGACAGATTGCTTAGAGTATCATCAAAGTTTGGAAATGATTCATGTTTAAGGAGTCACATGAATGGTGGGAAATTTTTCATGTTATAAACAGAGTATCATTGTGATATAAACAATGGCTCAAAGGTGCTACACTGAAAAATATTGATTTTGTGAGGTTTAAACCCTCTTAGAGCTGACATTTGCTATTATGTACTCCGCCCGTGGTATAGTTAATAATAGTTTCCATGAACTTGTTTAGCTAAAATAGGTATTGTCTACTCTATGGCAGTTCATTTGCAGAATTTCTTAAACATCTCTCTTCTATAGGCTCTTCTTTTAAATTGGAAGAAAATATACAGAAAATACATATATGTGTCTTCAGACATATATATATATATATATACACACACATACACATATATGAATGAATTCACTGGCAGCAATCAAACTGCATGATTGTAAAGTGAAATATACATTGGTTCATGGCTGAGCTGCTCAGTTCCCCAAACACGAGGTCAGAGGGAGGATGGGAAACTATCCTTCCAGAAACTATTCCTTTCAGATGTCCCCAAATAATGCCTTTCTGGAATACAATTTAGAAAGAAAAACATCTTTTGATCCTTTACTGAGTTTGGGAAGGCAAACAACAGCAGAGTTGATATCTAAAATTTCTGTCTTATTTGCATTTAACAGAAAGGTGAAAACCCTTCCTGTCAAGTGTGGAGGTGTTTATCTAAATTTTGTGTGTGAGTGGGCAACACGGACACTTCCTTCGTTGTTCATTAACAAAAATCCACTGTTGTTCAGTGATCCTGAAAAGATGCTACTTGTTAAAGCATATTGGGGCTACATTTGGACGGAGACTTGTCTCCTGTTTGAATGAACTTTGCAAACACAAGCCTTTCCGCAGGCATGGGTATAAGGCAAGCAGGAAACATCTGAGGGAAAAGTGTGGATGAGGTCTCTTACCACAAAATAGACGAATTGGTCATGAGTACTGCTGTGCCCACAGTACAAAGAGCCCATGATGCCTTGGAAAAGCACCAGGTGACAAGCTGGCTCCAGATCCTGAAAATGGCAATGGCAGAGGGCCATTGAGGGCCTTGAGTATGAGAGCAAAGAGCTTCTCCTTCCGACTGCTGGCATCCAGAAGTCGTTTCTAATGTAGGTGTCTGCTATTCACAGAGAACTAGGGAAGCTGCACTCCCCTTTGCACCTATCAGCCTCGGAGCCATGTTAGCCAGGCTTCTGTGTTATTTAATTAATGTTTTTCTCAATATGCATTCTTTCACAGAAGGGCAGGGCCCATGTGACACAAGTCTGATGTTTCTCCAAGAGCTTTCATAGATGTGTAGGGGCAGACATGAGGAACATCTATCACCTAAGTACAACCTGTAAATAAATAATTAGGGAATGGCCCCAGAGGTCTTAAATACTGCTTCACCTGAGCCAGGCAGGCTTGCACACCTCTTTGAGGTGTGGGGACTCTAAGTTTTTGTGAAGGTGGTGAGGGACACCAGCTCCTCGTTTTAGTAACACCTCCTTACATATGAAAGTCATGTGCTTATTGTCTGGTCATCCAATTCCTAAAGACAAAGTGTTCTCACGAGTCTGGGAGACCCTGGACACAGCAATCACTGAGGCCAGGACTCAAAAGTCATTCTGCCACTTCACCGGGAGAAGAAATGCTGAATGATGGGCAGGAGTGTATCACCAAACTACTTCAAACCACTGGTCTGCCCCTCTGGTATCCAACAGCTTGCCGATCCCCGATGCAGCCCGGGGTCGGGATGCTCTCGCAGCCGGGGGAAAGCCTGTCGGACGCGGCGCCGTGCGGGACGCCGCGGGCGGCACTGGTGTGGCAGGGGCGCACGGGAGGCGC
>WEKY01004253.1:0-21893 GCA_013390045.1 Picathartes gymnocephalus | reverse complement strand
ATCCATCCCTGCGGCGCTGCCCTCGCTGCAGGGGCAGCCGAGGAGGGGCACAGAGACGGGCCAGGCGCGGGCAGGTGCAGCCCCCGGGCGGCCTCGGGCTCCGCTCCGCAGCCGGGCAGCCGCCGCGGGAGCCGGGCGTGGGGACTGTGGGCGCCGGGGAGCTGAGATGAGGAAACTTGTGCTTTCTTCTTAGCAGGGAGCTGACAGTGGACTGTGACACTGATGCAGGGTTGGGATTTTTTTCTTTTTTGCAACGTGACTGCGGTGCGTGCAGCAGATTGGACTAGCATGACATCCTCGCTTAGTTTATTGGCACGAGATGAAATAATTTATGACCTGCTATACTATTCCGTGCCATACAGAAACCTGCTTTATTCTTGCACTGTAACCAGCACCGGGTTATTGGTTAACTTCTTATTAAAGAAGTTGTGGTATGGGAGTACAGACTTTACAAGAATAAGTAGAAGGGTTCATAATAACTGCAATTATACTTGTTTCTGTACCTGGAAAGAAAAATTTGCTCTCTGGGCCACTTCTGATTTTTGCTATTCACTTGTGTAATGCTTAGATGTACATGGTATTTACTCTACTGAAAGGACCTGGTCTTCAATTTGAGGATTAAAAGGCTGGGAAACGAGTCCACTGGTTGATTCTGAAAGTCTTCCAGCTTTCAGGCACCTGAGAAAGCCATGTGGATCTGTTGGAGTTAGTAAGCTTGCTTGGAATTTTTCCCCAAACCTTATTGATTGTGGTGGTTCTTATTATATATCACTCAAATATTTACTTAAGTACATAATACTGAGCTAAAGGATGAGCACAAAATATTTATTTGAAGAATTGTGCTAAGTAGTTTCCTTAGGAAATTTAGTTTTCAGCATAAAGACTTTGACAAGATACAACATGTTAAAGATGTGCAAAATCAAGACAAATTTCATTTGGGCGTGCATAACAGGAGTGTTACAGATGTGTGATGGCATCTCTCGATAGTTGTGACTTTGGGGTTTGTATCTGGTATCACAACTGGGATTCTGGACACCAAAGTTCCAGCAGCATATTGCCATTTTGGCTGGAGATGAGTAGCAAAGGTGGTCAGAAATCTGGAAAACATTATCTATGGGAAAACAGTGAAAGAACTGGAATGTTGCTGTCTAGGGAAGCAAAAACTGATGAGAGATATGATAACAATCTTTAACTGTGTAATTGGTTGCTGCAGAGTGGTGGGAAGCAAACTCTTCTCCACATCCAGTGGAGACATGACAAGAGCCAGCTTGCTGAACTGCTGGAGATTAGGTTAAATTGGTAGGGAAAGTCCTGTCTAATTGTACAAGTAATTGAGCATTTAATGTCTAAACGATCACCAGAAATCCTTAAGACAAATGTGATCCTGCCTTCCTCTTTTCAGAGACACTAAATGACTTCTCCAGGTCCCTTAAAGGTTCTAGGGGTGGCAGAGGAAACTGGGAGGCCAGCCTGTGGCCTCATACACTCTTGATGATGATCATGCGTACCAAAGAACCAATTCTGTGAAGTAAACACAGCTCAGTGATCAATTTTCAATATTTCACTCATGTGCCTAACTTTTATATTAGATTTCATGGTTCTTCTCCCTTCTGCTCAATCTGCATTTGCCATTGAATTCTAAGAGCAGTGGTGGATGATCTGCTGATGAACATCACATCACAGCTAGTAAATTGGCTGATTGGTAAATGTTAGGAAATTTCAGCTTAGGTTTGCAGTACAGTTCTGCAAAGCATATCACACTGTTTCCTTCAGGTCCTCAGTAATTACCAGAGTGTCTCAGGAAGTCCATGAAGCAGAACTACTTCGGTTTAATTAATGTCTATATTGGCTATGATTATCATATTGGAAAGTACTTGAAATATAATTCAGTTCTTAAACATACTTTGAAATTTGCAGTTTGTCCTACTGCATTTAACAAAGTTTTGCCTGGTGCAATTGTTAGCCAAACTAATTACAGAAATAGCTGACTGAAATGAGTCTGGGTGGTTTTCTTCCCTTACCACCATTACTTAGAATTTTTTGCTGCTTTGCTCACTATTTATTCTTTTACTGTGTTATTCTTTGCCTTTTTCTTATGGATTTAAATGTTAATTTTATTAAAAATTCTACCACATTCTTTGCTTCCAGAAATTGGCTTCCCAGTCCCAAAAAGGATCACTTAAATTTTTTGAACATCCCTATTTTTTAGGAGTGGAAACAGACAAGGTCTAACCTGTCTTTCTAGATTATTTGTTATTATTTTGTGTTCCTGTGTTCTGTCCTTAGTAGCAGAAGGCATTGAATAAAGCTGATTCAATCTTTCCAGTGTCTCTTGATGAAAAAAGAGACCCTTCCAATGCTCTTAGTAATCTGTTTTAGGAAGATGTCTCTTTTTTCTCTTCTTTGAGATGACATGACCAGAGCTGAGCCCAGTAACCCTGCTGAAGGCATACTGTTCCTGAGGCATCTTCTGCTCCTTGCTTCTCAGCTGCTTTCCGTCACACTCGAGGTGGCGTGGCAGGCTAGAGTGCTTGAAGTAACCAAGATGTACCTTATAAAATGTCTTTAATTTGTTTTTTCTGGTTTGTTGCTCTGGACCCCGTTAGAGTTTCTCTGAATCATCTCATGGATGAATTTTGTCAGGGCACAGCAGTGGGGGCTCCCCATGGAGGGGCAGCAGGGACGAGCCTGGCCTGTCCCACTGCCCCAGCACCGAGCAGAGTCTCTGGAGGGCAGCAGGGCAGCCCCAGCCCTGCACATCTGGTGCCTCCCTGGGAATGGCCAGGCTGGGACATGGGCCTGCCCTGGGACTTGCCTCGATGAGGGCTGAGGCCAGGCTGGGCTGTGGCATCACTGGGACAGGCGCTGATGGCCCCAGGGGGCTGACATGGGGTCTCGAGTTGTGGGATGGACTGGTCAAGGCCTGTTGGGGCTGTGAGCCCTTGACACATTTCAGAGCTTCACTGATCCAAATTTTGTGTTGAAAACTTGTGAAATCTATCCATTAGCACAGTAGTGGCTATCTGAAGTATCCAAAAACGTTGGGCTTTAGGGGGGGGTGAGCCTACACAGACTGGAAGGCCGACTTTGCCATCTGTCCCAGGGTTACAGTCACCCAGAGACTGCCTGAGAGTTTAGCTCCCCCAGTTACACAAACTGACATGGCCTCTAGAACCAGTGTTTTGGGATAGAGACGTGGCTGCTTGAGCACCCTGTTGTTCCTTGGCTTGTCTGTCCTGCGGTGTGTGGGGCCACAGCGTTTGGTGCCTGCTGTGCATTCTCTGCATGGACAGTCAGTGCACCTCCTTGAGCACTGGTGGTGGCCAAGCTCAGAGCTTTGGGTTGAAGGTGGTTCCCCCAGCCAGGTCTGCTTATAAGTAGCCAATGCTACTCATCTGGAGTAAAATTTAGGGTAAGCAGAGAATTGTCAAGAGGATTCCTACACCGTGGCAGTACATATTGTTTTGTTGAATGAGAACAGCCCTGTAATAATCAAGGCTTGACATTTCTACCCTGCTTTTGCCCATGAAAGTAGGCTGAGCCCTCCAAGGCTTCTGTGTTCCTTCATTTAGAACTGGTCTGGCTGTGGAAAAACACAATATATGGTAGAAGAAAACTTAGGCCTGTGGGAGCATTGAAAAAATGGCTTGAGAGACCTTTTTTTCCTCTATCTGATTTCTGTGGTGCTGGGGTACTCTGAGAATTCCAAAAGAAACTTTTCCAAGTTACCATTAATCTGCACAGTCATTGTTTTAAACCAGTGCTGACTGATTTAGCCTTCGAGGGTAGATGTCAGGCACACTATTCATCATTAACAGCAGATCCAGACTAGGGACGTGAGCAGTATTGATCATACTGGATAATACTATGAGTGGAAAGGAGAGTGCAAAGTAAATACATGTCAACCTTCTGGAATTTTGTGTGATTTATATAATTTCAATGTTGAGTAATTTATGTAATTTCAGTGCTGAGTAATTGATCTTTTTATCAGTGTGCTTCATGCTGTAGTAAAACAGGATTTAAATAGTGAAAAGTTAATAGGTGTTCTAGGTAAAACACACAGGCACTGGAATGAGACCCAGACTCTGTAACTAAGAACATGCAAAAATTGTAGGGAAGTTTGTTTGAACTTGATGTGGTTCAAAATAAAACTATAATTCATTACAGTGAGATTTGCATTTTTCCTTGAATTTTCTGTCTATTCAAACCAAGCCTGTTAAGTGTACTGTATTAGCACACAGGAAATCTCCATTTCCACCTTGTATAGTTGTACTTTAAGGCCGCTTCATAATTCAGATTTTTGTATTTCAAGATTTTTCTTTCTCCTGTGGTTAGTTCTAGCTTGTTCTGAAGCTCTAGTTTGAACTAATAACAAAGAGGGTCTGGAGACTTAGTAATGACAGATATGAATACTGATGTGGCAAAATGAGTGAGTTATGGAGATCACAGAGGGGAAGACAAGGAGGGACTGAGATGAATTTCACGTCCTCTAGAGCAGGAAGGGTTGAGAAGAGGCTGCAAGGGCCCTTTGGCTGTGGGACTAGTGGTGGGGGTCTTCTGGCAGCTGACAAGAGGCATGAGTAGGGCTCAGGGCATTTTTACAGCAGGGAAGATTTGGCAGAGATTTGTAGCAGCAGGGTCTCTTTTATTCCGTCACACTTTCCATGCAGATCAGTTTTTCTCATTGTCTTCTTTGCTGTCCCACGTTGTGTGGTGCCTTTTAGCACCTCTGCAGTCGTCCATTTTCACTCAAGCTAACATTTTTTCTTTCCCTCTTTATTGCCGCCTGCCAGTCCCTCCCAGGCTTTGGGAAAAGGGCTGGGATCTCAGGATCACTTGTTCTGGCTGTTGGGAAGGTGATAAAGGGAAGTATGAGGAGAGGTAAGGGGCCTGTACAGAGGTGAAGACAGCACTTCAGTAACCTTTTATAGAGAGATTTGCTCCTTCTGGAGTCCTGCATGACGTGAGGGATGTCTGGCAGAGAGGTACAGCAAGTCTCCCTCACATACACTCATCTCTGTCCTTGGAGATGGTGGCAGAGTACTTTGTAAATAGGTGCTAATCAGTGGTTCAGGATGTGGTTCTGCCATTCCCACCTTCTTTAGCACAGGTAAAATCTGCTGCAGAAGTGGACTACTTGCTTACAAGCATGCAGGTTTGTGGGTGTAAAATATGTTGAACGAAGAAGTGATCACTGGTTTTTTAAATCTGTTAATTAGGAAGTTAAGATTATCTGAGAGGGCTTTAAATGTTGCATATACACAGCTGTATGTGTGCTGTGCAATAAAACTTATAGGATATTTTAAAAATATTTTTATCTGTTGAATATGCTAGAAAAGTGTCTTTACCCAGGCTGTCTTTGAAAGGGAGAATTGAGTTGTTGGAATGAAGAGTGCCCTGTCTTCTGTGCTTGGAGTGTATGTTAACACTGCCATTTGATTAGCTCAGAACTTTTTTGTATATTTTAAAGGCCACTTAATCTACTCAAAGCTCTGTATTTTTTTGCATTTAGTCCAATTTACCAAATATACAATCTTGATTTGCATTATCCAAACTGAAAGTTCTTTTCCCTTTTGTGTAAGTCTTCAGAGCCATGGTGATGATAAAACATGTCCTAACTTGCCTGAACTCATTTTTATCCTACATTAACAGAAAGTGGAAGAAAAAAACAAACTCTGAGCTCTAGTTTGAAATTAGGTCAACAATTTTTAAAGCATGCCAGCTTGTATTTTCCAAAATATGTTATAACAATCTGTACTTTCTTCATTAAATAAAGTTAATGATTTCCAAAAGTTTTCTTTTCAGTCAGAACTGTTTCAACATATAAAAATGAGCCCAGTTAAGGTGACTTGAAGACACATAAATGAAGAGTGCTGCAGCTGGTAGAACAGCAGGAGTATATCTAGGCTTAGCCTTTAATAGATACTTGGGAAGTCTTGTCAGAAGAACCTTGTGCTTCTTTTGGTCTCAGTAGGTAATTCCAATTCCCACCCCCTTATGAGCTCCTTAATTCTGCAAGAGTTTGCAGGATCATATATATAGAAGTCAAGATAAATTTCCATAGTTGTATTAAGAGTACAGTTTATAAAAGTATCAGATTATTGAGCTCAGTTTAAAATTTGTGGTATAACCTTTGCTTCACTAAAGTGTGCAGACTTCTGCCAGACTAGCAGAGGAGCTGCCAGCAAGGATGATGGGCTTTCTAGACTATCAGCGTAATGAATACATTTGAGGGAAGATGTGTGAGTGTGAAGTGTTACTTAATTCTTTTCCTGATACTGAACACTGAGAAGGTTCTAATTACAGGTGCAGTTAGAAGAGTACTGCCCTCAGTGTCCTCAAATGTATTATTTTTTTTTTCCCTTAGTCTTTTAACCAGCTGGGATATCCTGGATGGCTCTCTTGGAGCTGTGGCCCTGAGAGACTCCATTAGATGCATTAGACAGAGATCTAAGCAAGGCTGTTTGAACCTCTTCAGTTGCGACCTTCCTTGACCAGATCAGTTGTTCCTCCTTACTTGCACTTGGGATCTCACCCTGGTTTTCTATTGTTTCCCCTTTTCTCACTGCAGATAGAAAAGATAGAATAATATTCCCAGTTGATTAAAAAGGCAGAAGAGAAAATAAACAGTGTAAGCATAGCTGCAGTGTCCAGTGTGGAGAAGACAAGGCAGGCACGTCTGTGCAATGACTTACAGGGTGGGTGAATTATGCAGAACGTGACTTGATAGAAGAAGCAGAAATGGACCATGCAGAGCTGTTAGTATTGTGAATTCACTCCTTTCTTAGCTGTCAAAATGTTTCAGAAGAGCATTCTTTGGGAAGTGGCTCTGAGATTAGACTTTATGCCCAAGACAAACACACAGGGAAAAGTTGCATGATACTGGACTTCCATTTTATCAGAGGTTTGGTTACCCATGGAAGGTGGGCATGGGAGTCTCCAGCTCTTAAATTCTTGGGCCTGATAGCACAGGACTGTAAGGAGTAAAGTAGATCACTCCTGGCAGAATATAAACTGAACTGAATGTCAGTGTCTTGGTAAGAAGCTACATGCCTTCTTTTCCCAAGTGGAATGGTATCTGCCCAGCTATCACATTTTGTTTAAAAAGTTTCCATTAGGAGGGAGCAGAACACGGTGAAAGTGAGAGAACTTTTGAGATATACCATGAGATTCAGTCAACTCATGAAATAGAAAAATGTGGAAAAGTACAGTCAAGAACATTGGAGTTAGAGTGCAGCCCTTCATACCAGCTTAAGTGGAACTCTATGTGGAAATATAATACAAAGTGTTACTATGTGGAGGGGATTTTTCAAAGACAATCCCCCTAATTATCTTTTCTACTGAAAAGAAATTGAAATTCTCACGTACTGAAAAGAAGTCCTCTTTGTCTTTCAGAAACTGTCACTTACAGAGAAAGTGGGCATCAAATGGCAAGCCTAAGCAAACCAACCAAATAGATTGAATGGCTTTTTGAATAGTTCTTTCTGGAAGTTAAGAGAAAAAGAAAAATGGGGAAATAATGGCAGTTAGAAGACCTGGAGGCATTTTTTCCTATCCCTGAAAAGTAAAACTGAGAATTCTTCAGGTCCTATGTAGAATGACACAAGCCATGAGAAATCACTGGTGATAGAATGTATCTAAATGCTGGCAATATATTAAACTGTGAAAAATATACCTTTGCAGTACAATAGAAGATAAAATGATAAAGGAGTTTTTCTGCTGTTTTACTGCCATGGAAAAGAATAAAGGGTAGGGAAGGGTGAGGAAGATTTTCTGAATAGGAATAATAGCAAATTCTTTTTAAAGGTCCTGGACAATGGAGGTTTATGTTTGTTATTCCCTGGTGAATTTTCAATGAGGAGAAAGGAATGTAATTGTATGCCCCTGTGATTAAGTCCATTTGCTGTGCAAAGGGGCCCACATGGCCATGGCGTGCTCATGACTGGGCTGAAATGAACATTGACAAGTTTTGCCAAAAAGGGGAGGGAAGCCGGAATGCAGAGGATTTCATTAAGGAGCTCAAAAGAGAGGACAGCTGCACCTAATTTTCAGAAGCACATAGTTGTCTTCGAAGAAGCTAAGCAGTACCAAGAATAAAGATTAGTTGTTATTTCCTAAAGAGTAAAGAATTCCATGTATTTTATCTCTTATTTTCTTTTCTGATCTGGATTTAAATAAGGTATCTGCTCTCAGAAGAGGTGTTTCTAGCAAAGGGGAATTTCTTCTCTGTGTATGCATGAGTATACCTACTAAGTACTCACTGTAATTATCACTAGTTTATGGTTTGATGATACATGACAGTAGTAAGGAAAAAGCATTAAAAAAACCCATCCAGGAGCTGTCCAATACAGAGCATTTCCTTTGAAGAAGACCTGATTTTCTCTGTTCCTCAACACTTGAACACATGCAGTTTTGGATTTGTTTCATGGTTACTGTATGTGATTTTTAAATAGATCTGGGTGATATATGTCTCCTGCTCCTGCAGAATTACTTGGGCAACTGCAGGCAATGAAATCTTACTCAGAAATCAAAGAGGTATGAAAATTCTGTTACATGGTGATTTCATTCTGAAAACTCTGTTACATTAATACTGCAGTAGAACTCAGGCACTGATGATTGAAACCTGAAATAAATATGTAATAACTTTAAATCATTAACCTGTTTTCTTCTTTGAATAAACAGGAAGTAGTCTTTCTCTCCTGAAAATGAGTAGGTCAAGATGTTGAGAACATTTTGATACCATGGAAAATATTAATAATTATTACAACAATTGTTATGAAATTCTCCTATGTCCTTTTGTGACATGGACATTTTCATACTTTTTTCCCAAAGTAGTTATTTTCTAGTTTCTGTTGCTTATACCTTTTTCACTAGTTGATATTTTCAATCTACTTTTGTTTTCATGGAAGCTTAAAAATATGACTGGAAAGAAACTGGCTTTCTGTATTTGTATATGCACTTTTTTTTTTCCTTTAATACTACCTAAGAACCAATAATCATGTACATAGATAGAGTCCATCTTCAACAAGTTAATTCCAAAACATATGACAGTATTTGATTTTAAAGAGCTAAATTATAAAACAATGGTTATGTATTATGATATAGTTGCTAGTTATTGTGGCTAAATTATAGCTAAGTTGTCTGAATTCTCATGAATTCTGTAGCCCAAATAAGAACAAAGAATGTAATCACACATATTTTGAAATAAGGCTCAGAGACAAGAAAAGCCATTTTAGTCAGAGTGGATCTATTTCTTAAAATTTAAGTAAGAGAACAGTATATGATACTATACACACCATCTTTAGCTATTGATACTATACCAAAGATTCCTCCAAAACTACTTTTTTTTTTTTTAAGGAGATGGCCATTATACAAAATGAGATTGTAAATAACCATATGTAATTATTTAGCCTATTGTGTAGATTATCTAGAATTCACACACCAATTACATAATTATTGAGGTATTAAAATACCTACAAATACCACAATTTTTGCAGTGGCAAATATAACTTCTATAAAATTACCCTGAATGGTTTAAGTTAGCATTAACATAGGATTCAGCATTTCAATAGTTTTGTATTTTGTAAACATATTGTCAAAACTGGAGGAATGGAATTTCAGAAGAATACTTATTTTTATTTCTTTTGTATGAAAAGCAATGCTGGGTGGTGGCTTGAGCATTGCATGTCATTCTGTAAATGGAAATAGAATAGCTGGTACTTAAAGTTTTAAGTATATGATGTAACATGTATGCTTATTTATTTTGATGACTTCCTGATCTGTTTTGTTTGCAGGCCCAGTTGTACAGACAACGCTTTGTTTATTTAGGTCTTAATGCGAGAAATTACAGTCCAGGTGCAGGTTTTATGATCTTTTTTTTTTTTTTTTTGGAGCGGAAACTGCAGTCTATCCAGTCATTTTAAGTCAAAGAAGTCACACTCTGTTTGTACAATAATTGGCTTTGTCTAAACCCACAGATGCTAGTTTTACAACTTGCAGGTAAATGCTGTATTAATTTTTACATGTCTGTGTTAAAATTTGCATAGTTTTTATACTTCAGCACAGAATGTAGACAATAGCATACTTTAATAAAAAGGAATTTGTCCATCTCTCCCTTAGTATTAAATTCTATACAAAATTCCCTATATTCTTTGGCAGAGGTGAGGTAACATTATTATTGGCTTGTAGCCAATAGCACACTTAACAGTTTCTTTAGAATTTTCCTCTTCAGGGTGTCTCTGAGCAGACTGGAGAAGTGTCTCTTGACACTCACTCCGTGACGCTCTGTAGCACTGACAGCCAAGACTGGCCTGGCAGAGGCTGTTCTGACTCCAGACTACCTTCACCACCACGAGGTTGCCCTCTGGTACAGAAGTTTCAACACCTCTTGGTCATACTGTGTTCTTACCTCTTACCTTACTAGAGGACATAAATATACAAATAAAGCTTTATTGCCTTTTTGAACCTGTCTTTTTTAAATTCATGCTAATTAAGTCTACTAAATATTTTTCTGTGAAGCAAACTGCATAGACCAGGAAGATCATATAAAAGGGATTATAGAAAATCTTCATCTGGGTCCATGTTGATTTCTTTTTTGTGTATGTTGCCTAACATAAATTATTTATTGCTGTACATTGGATAAGTTTAGTATATAACTTTTTTCTTTTTATGTTTTTCCATGTATATTAAATGGTTGTTCATGCTGCGGTCTTACTGTATTTTCAACAGTTTATCAGTCCCACAATTTAAAAGCTAATAGATACTTTTAATAAGACTCTAAAAATTATTATGAATCTCATCATCATGGTGAACAAACATAAACCAAATTACTTTATGTTGGTTCTCCATAGCATAAAAGCAGGCACTGATGCATCTCTAGATTTGGGTTGTACCACAGCAAGAACCAGCAGCACTTTATTTTGTAACTGCTTTGTAGGTAGTAGTTATAAATTAACTGGAGCAAAAAATGTGAAAACTTGTGATTATTACCTCCAGCATCTTTTGTGTTCTGATAAAAAATTGTCAGACTCTTGGGAATGTTGGCAGGCAGTTGAGAATTGGATATAATTAAAAAGGGATCACTCCCAAAAGGGAGGCTGCAGAACACCATGGTCTGAAGAATCTGTGCTGGTAATGCTGTTAAACCATGACTTTTTATTTACTGTAGGAAATACAAATTGACATTTAACACATGCATTTATCTCCGTAAGACTTCTTTATATGAGGTCACTAAGACTGCATGCATTGTGCTTTTGTCCAGCTGTACAATCCTTAGCTTCCAGTGCCACAATAAACCCTAAAAACACTGCGTTTGCTCCAAAATACTCTAAGTGATGCTCAAGATGTGTTCTTGAGAGCACAAAATATATTAGGTTTCCCTCTTGTACATAAATTCATATTTTTAAACAAACAAACAAAAAACATAACCTGAATTCTAACACTTTTCTAAGAGCATGAGTTTGATATTAAAAAAGAAAAGCTCATCTCAAGTTGAATAGCTCTGGAATATGTCTGAAAATGCATTTGGCATCTTTTGAAATGTCAAATTTCTGGCACAAATAATAATGTATTCCTTTCACTTTTTTTTTTTTTAAACTTTGTATTAGAACTTATGATAATGCAAAATTTTTTTTTTTTTTTTAAATTTGTGGTCTTCCTTTGAAAGCTAAGTTGTACGCTTGGTTATGCAAGAAAGCACTACCTGTACTTTGTTCAGGCCTGTCTATTACCATCAATATACTGGGTAAGGTACATAGATCCTAGTAAGTGTGCCACGTTGCTTTATTCATACTTTTGCAAACTGTATTGGTGACATTGCTTAATGGACTCTATGGAAAATCAGTTATCATGTCTTGTATATCTTGAGATATGGGAACTACTTAGGAAAAATTAATCTGTGTTTTTGAAAGAAAAACTGTTCCCTATACTGCCCTAACTTCTACTGGCTGTTTAATTCACCAGTGGCTAATTTAAGTTGGCTGATTCAGAAATGTGACACTCCTGAATTATTAAGGAATTCTAGGCCCCTTCATGTCAAAAAGAAGAAAAGGCAGAGCTGCTTGCTCTATTCGCTTGAGCAGAAGAGTTGCAAGTGGAATGGTATGAAGGATACAATAGTATCGTAAAATTCTTAAGACTGGGAAAGACCTTTAAGAACATCAAGTCCAACTGTCAACCCAGCACCATCACTATGCTCACCATTAAACCATGTCCTCAGGGGAAAGGCTGTTTACTGTATGGGTTATAATATATAACCTATATAGTAAAATATGTAATCTCTCAGAATAGTCTGTGATAGGTCTTCTGGTAAATAATATTTAACTGTTGCTCAAAAGAGGGAGAAAAGTGCCTGATTTTTTCTGTTTCCCTGGTGGGAACCTAAGAGGTGTGTGGGTGATGAGTGCTTATGACTGTTTGGGATCACTGCTGAGTATAGTAGCAAGTCTCATCCCTGGGGGGCAGACGACTCTAACCCATATGTTGAAGATTTCTTCATAGATACAGAGTGGGAGGAAGG
This sequence comes from Picathartes gymnocephalus, assembly GCA_013390045.1. Lineage (NCBI taxonomy): Eukaryota > Metazoa > Chordata > Aves > Passeriformes > Picathartidae > Picathartes > Picathartes gymnocephalus. The sequence goes on along the minus strand of WEKY01004253.1, from coordinate 9,376 downwards.
AATTTGCCTTCTTCCCATGAGTAAACTGGCAAGATGGAACAAGATGCAGCCTTCCACCCCCACTCCCATCCTTGCAGTGCCGACTTGTAGGAAATTGCCTGCAATGGCAGAGGAATAATTTTCTGCAGTTTTGAACATTGAGATTTCTAAGAACTTCCAAGTGCAGAACAAACTTGCATGGCCCTGTCTGTTGTTACTGTTGTAAAATAAAACAACTCTCAGTCTTGAAGGTCGTTCTCCTCACAATATCCTGGAGATTTAGGGTTGCACTCCCACTTAAGACTCCCACAGCCCCAAGACAGTACTGCATGCAGCTTCTGCAGTCTCACTCCCCTTTCCCCAAGAGCCCTCCAGAGTCTTTCAGTCCTTCCTCTAGGTTCTCTCTCAGTGACCTGCAGCAATGCTCACACCCCCACAAGGAGCTAAATTACTTTCTTAAAGGCCATTCTTTAACTAATCAGAAACAGGTTTATTAGCAGACATTGAGGGATATCTACAAAAAACAGTGCTTCCTAGATCATCCAGAATAATCATTTTCATCAGTTTATTCTATGTAGGTTACTTCAGAATTTTTTTTTTTTTTGGTGTTACTATTTGGTCGATAATCACCTAAATGTTCACTGTTGCTCCAAGACTGGGACAAAATAGAACAGAATGTTTGGATGTGAGAAGCTGCATTGGGTTTGTGTGGCCAGGTTTTGGTACCAGTGGGGATTCCATGATGGCTTCTCTGAGAAGCTGCCAGAAGCTTTTCCTGTGTCTAAAGGGTCAATGCCAGCCAGCTCCAAGATGGATCTGCAGTTGCTGTTGGCCAAGGCCGAGCCCATCGGTGATGGTGGTAGTGCCTCTGGGATACTGTAGTTAAGAAGGAGGAAAAAACTTGTGCAATGGCAAGTGTGGCCAGAGAGAGGAATGGGAACATGTGAGAGGATCAGCTCTGCAGACCACCAGGGTCAGTGCAGGAGGGGCAGGGGGTGCTCCAGGTGCCAGAGCAGAGATTCTTTTGTAGCCCATGGTGAAGACGGTGGTGAGGTAGCTGTGCCCCTGCAGCCCATGGAAGACCATGGGGATGCAGAGATCCATCCTCCTGGAGGACCCCAGTCTGGAGCAGGTAGATGCCTGAAGAAGTCTGTGACCCCGTGGGAAGCCTGTGCTGATGCGAGCTCCTGGTGTGACCTGTGACCTCATAAGGGACTCACACTGGAGCAGTTAATGAAGAATTGCTGCATATGCGAAGGACTCATCTTGGAGAAGTTTGTAGAGAACTGTTTCCCATGAGAAGAACTCCATGCCAGAGCATGGGAGTCTTCCCCTGAAGAGCAACAGACACAACGTGAGATGAACTGATTACAACCCCCATTCCCCACCCCCTGTGCTGCTGAGAGAAGGAAGTAGAGAATTTGTGACTAAAATTGAGGCTGGAAAGAAGGAAGGGGTGTGGGGAAGGTTTTTTTAAGATATGCTTTTATTTCTTGTGGTCCTACTCTGATTTGATTGGTGATAAATTAAAATAACTTTTCCCCTGGTTGAATCTGTTTTGACTGTGATGGCAACTGGTATTGATCTCCCCGTGACCTTATCTCAACCCATAAACCCTTTGTTGTATTTTCTTTCTTCCTTTCAGCTGGGATGGGGAGTGATAGAGTGGCTTTAGTGGGCACCTGGCCTCTAGCCGGGGTCAACTCACCACAGAAGTACAAGGCTTTTAAGTAAAAATAGGGAATTAACCCTGGGAGCTTACAATAACAAGCATGCTAAAATAAAAAACATCTCCCTGTGGAGATGCCTGTGTGCGACATTGGGAAATATTGGTGGTTTTTTTCTATGTGAGAAAGTGATTTACAGTGTCCAGGGAGAGCTTTGTATGGTATCTGCAGGCTTCCTTCAATTTTTTTCTAATGCTATTTACCTTTGTGAGACAAAGGTGAAAGCAGAAAAATAAACAGGAATCTTCTATAGGGGTAACACCCAGAGAGAGGGGTTCTGTAGTGCGGGACTGCTGCCCATCCTGCATCTTTGCAAAGCCTTCTTGATGTGGCTTGTCCATTCATTTGTTGCTCAACTCTGCGACTACTTTGTCCTTAGTTGCCTGGTAGACTGAATGAAACGGTATGGTAGGACTAGGAAGGAATGTTATACTTTATGAAAGTAATAAAAATAATTGTCTACATATAACAGGCTGTAAGAGAGTCATCACAGTGCAGAGAAAGTGAGCTGGATTACTTGCTTGAATATCTTTAGTCTTTTTGCAGGTGTCACGCAGCTGAGTGTGGAAGTTCTGCATGGTTTTAATTTTTGCATGGGATCATGCTGATCTGGAAATGCGAGTATTACTCAAAGTACCAAATTTTGGATATACTTGAAACAGCAAATGTTTGTTTTCCCCTTTGAGCATGCATGTGCTAAAGTTCTTTTTTCTTTCCTCAAAAAACGGTTTAAAATCTTAAGAGTTTGATTTAGCTCCACTGAATACAACTGTAATTCTTTCAAAGTTTTACTAGTTCAGGTCCTAAATTTCTCTAGAATTTCTACTATTTCCATTCCTTCAGTCATCATAGCCTCCTTTCAGTGAATTGTCAATATTTTCAATGAAAACAAGACTAAGTAAAAATAACCCTATAATTTAAATTAGAAAACCTAAAAATCCTTTTTATCTATTCACCTTATATCATTTTTCTTGGTCAGTGAGTTTGTATATTGTGACAATACTAATGTATAATCAAATGTTTTAGAGGGCAGTCTACTTCATGATACCTTTATCTAAAATACTACATTAAATTGAATAAACATCCATTCATTCTATAGTGTAAAACAATGACATTAATTTTTGAACCTTGAGCAGATAGTTTAATCAGCTTTTCCTGTGGCTATAAATTTTTTTTTTAAAGATTAGTCTGATTTGCCTTTAATTGAATTTTTCCAGAAATGATGGAAAAAGAGAGAGGACAGTTAAAGAATTACAAAGGACTAGGTTTTAAAATGAAGTTTTGATGCCTTTGGCTAAAGCAGGTGACCACAGCATTATTCATATCCTCTCCAGCCTTTGATGTTACTTATACTGAAACAAATAATAGCATTAAGTATAATTTGTGGAAAAAGACAATGAATTACACTAATGGGCTTGCTACTGGAATCCAAATCTGTTTGGAGAATAAAAAGGAGACAGAAGAATATAATTTCTGTTTCTGATTCTGGTCCTTACTTGCAAGAGGCAAACAAAGCCCACAGACGTATTCTTTCCTTTACGCAGTAAACTTATTTTAAATCCTCTCTTGTGTATTTCTTACTGCATCTCTTGTTTTCATGGTAAATGTTGCAGGCATCACATTGCAAATAGCATCTTAGCTAAGCCAACCCTACCCTCCCTTTTTAAAAGTGGAGAATTAAAATAAAAAGAGGAAAAGAAAATAAATGTAATGGGAAAAGAAAGAAGTGGGTGAGGAGCTATTAGCAGAAATGTGTGTCTCACATATGAGGATCTAGTTGAATCTGGTAGCACTGACAATGTTTAGGTCCTCAGCTGTCTTGCTTTTCTGAGGACTTTGAGTAACTGATCAGCAATTCTGTGTATCTCTTGTCAACTAGGCATGATCTAAAAATAGTTTTTAAATTGTATTAGGAGTTCTTACTTAGATTGATTCAATTTTTACGTTGCCTTTATGACCCTTTTTATCAACACTCAGAGGTTGCTGTACCTTTCTCTTAGACTTAAACCAATTTCTATAGTGGTTTCATTGCTAAATGATATATCATTTTATGTAATTATATATAATTACTTTATATATTTTCTAGTTATTTCATTATGTGCCTCAATGATTGTTTCTTTTGTCACTGGCCGAATTGAACTCTGAATTCCTTAGTGCAAACAAAAAGTTCTCCCAAACTGTTGTACCAGGTAGTAATTTCTATTAAATTTTTTTCTTTTTCCCTCTTTGGTAACGTAGATACTTATACATGTGCACAGTCAAAATTTGAATTTTGGGATTTCCTACAGGAGTAGGTTGAAACATTTCTTATGCAGAATCCTGTTATCGTATGCAAGGTTAATTTCAACTGTAGTGTTTGAGTGTCAGCTTTTATCCTATTGATTAGCTGTTTTGTTTTTCTTGGGCCCATTCAAGGAGGGAAAGTTCTGTGGAATCTCAAGATGCTTGATAAGAGAGAAATAACAGCACAGGCTTTTCATAGACAGGATTAAATCATGGTTTCCAGGGAGACTTCAAATTCATTTGTTGCAGCCAGAGATATGAGCTGCCAAGTGTAGTTACTTCCTTAAGTTGCCTATCTTACATTGTTTCCCAGTCAGTCGTGTATCAGTCCAGTAGTTCAAATGCTGTGGTAAGCCTTCTTTTTCTTTAACCCATAACTACTAATTGCTGGCTCCTGGCACAGCGTCCTCTTGGAGTGGGAATAAATCCAACAAAGTACAAAGTGCCAGAATAAATTGGATTTTAAAATAGAAGTCTTCTGTGACTTCAGATGTTGGAGCATGAATACGAACTGTCTCTGCTGTAGACTGGATGAATCTGTGGGTTTGTGTGCTTTATTGAATCACATGAAAAATAAATAGCCCATCTCATTTAAGAGGATTATTTGCTTTCAAAAATATGTGTTGTCTTACTTGGGTTATAGTGTGTATCAACTGCTTACTTTAGTCTTCTGTGTATAGCATGGAAGTTGGTATAAAGCATTTTTACAACTGATACAAGACCTTTTCAAAATCTGCTGTAAAGATGATAAATTCTTTAATCCTCTCTGCACCTTTATATAATCTACATAATACTTTATATGTCATATATATATCAAAGCTACAAATATGAAGTGTAATCTTAGCATGTAGTACTACTTCCTGTGAGTTTGTTTACATTGAATACTTCTAATAATATGAATTGTAATCATGTTGGAGAATGTTTGCATTTAAACTACTGATCCATTGAATTTTTTTCTTACCTATCTCTAAAATGTCTTCTGGAGTGAAGATTGAAGTGATTTGCTTTATCAGTACTTTTGTCAGTCCTCTCTTTACTGTTAAGTGAACTATTTTTATTGAGAGATTTAAATTGTATCTGTGGCACAAATAATTGAAACATCAAACATAATCTTGAAGTAGTAGTTGCTGCCTTTACTGAGTTTTGAGGGAGAAATACAAAGCAACGTTTGTACAGCAAAACAGACCATGCTGATGTGTACTTGAGGGACAACAGATGTATATGCAGAGGCAGGTGAAATTGGGTTGTGAAAATACAGATGAAGTGTTCTTCATATGCTTGGACATTCATCTTCAGCTAACTCAGTTCCTTTGCCATCAACTCTGCACAGCTCTCATTGCTGCAGCTGTGGACTTGGGCAACAGGTCTTTGTCTGCATTCCTTCTCAATTTTCCATGTGTTTCTCCAGCTCTGTCTGGAGATCTCTTTTTTAGTCTGCCTGCCAGGTAGGCTTTAGGTTCATAGAGGGAAAGCAAACAAAACTGTGCCTCTTAACCTTGCATGCTGTTGTAAAAAGAAAGATAGCAAAGGTTGTGGAATGGGTCAGATGGCCCAAGCAATGCCCGCTTTAGGCTTTTCTTCTCAAAGTAGTCCAGGCATTGCTTTCTGCTTGATTTCAGAGTTAGGAAATAAAATACCTGAAGCAGTGCACTGTGTGTACTTTGTATTGCCATGTATTCATATGTAGGCTTATTACAGCTATTGCATAGCCAGCATGGAACCATTTTATAACAGCTTTTTATCCTTGTTGCACTAATACTTACTAGTAAAAAACCCAAAGAAAACTCATAATATGTGTAACTTAAACACATAATTTTCTTTCTTGACCCCTCTTAATAAAACCACATCCGTAATCATATATTAAATGTTGTAGAAAACTCCTGGCATGAATGTAATTATACTGCTGATTACGCCAAAATCATTTGTTCCGACACAGAAATAGAAAGAAATGGTATAAGGGGTACTGATGTACTTGTAACTTTCGCTGATTTTATCTATTGATAGGCAATCTTGCATTTATGTAGATGTATGTATGTGTAAACCAAGCCTAAATTAATTATATCTTTACAGCCTCACCCTTCCCAGGAAATGCTGTTATTCTTTTAAATGTTTGCGAGTATAACAACCACATCAGTTGTGCCCACCAAGAAAAATAAATTAATAGGAACAATATGTGGAAAACATGAATGCCAAATGGGACTGAAATCCAAGTGGAAATAAATACAGATTCAGATGAATTACTTGATGAAAGAAACTGACTTAGAATAGCCTCATAGACTTTTTGAATGCATAGGACTGATAATATTAGATAGAGATAGAAATAAATAGTTAAATTTAAATTTCCCTGTTATTTTGTTTGCAAATCCCATTCATTCTGAAAATGGAGAGAGCAGATATAAAAAGGTGGTGATATAATATTGCATTACTTTTCCACATTACTTAATGCATATTAATCAGGATTTTCAGGGTTCCTTTTTCTTGCTGCAAAGTTCCTGTAGTATTGCATAAGTTTTGAAAATGCAAAGAATCTGCTATATGTCCTTTCAGTCATTACTGTTGTAATGTCTTCATACTTGTCCCTTTGTAGGCCAAACTTAATCATCTCTAGTTGAATTATGAGATGTTTATGCAATGATCCAATATGAGAGAAGTGTTAACTTATACTTGGAAAGCTAGCTAATATATGTAACCTTTAGTCTGGTTGTTTTCTCAGAATGGTGGAAAAGGTTAAAACCATACCCTTCCTGACTTTCTTCTTAGGCAGTAATAAGCAGTGGGAAGAAGTGAAGGAAGAAACTCTTCCTTTCAGTGTAGTTCTTCAGCAAGAAATCTTCATACAGCAGAGAAGCCAGGGTTTTCAAAGAAAAGAAATCTCTCTCTATGAATTTGAATAGTGACAGAACTGCACTGAAGAGCAAATATTTTTGATTCTGTAAGATTCCACATTGCTCTAAATGAAAAGTTTCCTCAGAGCGTATTCATGGGAAGAATAAAATGATATATTTGTCTGGGCACTGGAAAAATTGCTATGGAAAGACCACATCTGTAAACTGCCCTTTGAGATACAGAACATGCTGCTTTTAGGCATCATAAATGCAAAGTGGAAATACTGCCTAACCTCCTTAGATGCATACATTTTCTACTGAAAACTTGGATGTGCAGTTATTCTGCTATGTATGCATACAGGAGATGTCATTTGAACCTTCGTGCACTTCTGTGTAGCGAAGCTGTTCTGGGAATCGCATGCCTTTGCCATCTGTAACACACTGACAGTCTTGAATTCATTCGAAATTCGAACAGAGGCTGTTGGTTTCAGTAATGGCTGTACCACATTTCCACTGTATAGAAAACTGGAGTTCAAGTCCTTTCCCTGTCAGCAGAGTTCAGTGTCCCTGTTGGTGCAAATGCTGCTGCACAGCAAAATTGCACTGCCTAGAAGAAAGCAAGAAATGATTTGCAGGAACTGTCCGATTGGTTAAGGCTGGCTAAAGTGACAGCATGTGGGTGAGTTGCTGTGTCATCAGTTTCCAAACTTCATTGAGTTCTCCTCCTGTGTGCAACAAAAAGTGGATGTGCATGGGGGAGATTTTCACCTGTCTCTGACCATGCCCTCATGGGGTATGGGCTGATGCAGCCAGGTTTTATTGTACCACCTTTCTCTCCTGCCTTTGGTGAAGACAGAAATAATACTTTGTGAACTCTACTCTAGTGGAGAGCAGGATCTTACACTGCTACCCCATTGGTACAAGGGTCTGATGTTTAGTAGCATTGCTAGGGCCTTACCTTTCGTGTACTCTCAGATGCAGAGAAATTTGCCTGAGTCTTGATGCAAATCACTCAGAAATACTATGTGTGCTCTGCAGCCCCTCATTTTGGAAGCTCAGAGCAGAGGCCTTTGCATAAGCTGTTTGTTTTGCCTCTGTCTGAGATATAGGCCGTTTTTCCGTAGAGGACTGTTTCCATTCACTCTAACATCCCTTTTGCTATCAAACTGGCATGTAAAATACCAAGATAAAAAGCATAGTGGGAAGAATGACCATAATGAGTCACACTAAAGGTCCACCCAGCCCAGTATCCTGTCTCAGTTAATACCTCATTAAATCTTGTGGCTTTAATTTAAACAGTTTTGTGGAGTTGGGAGATAGCCAAAGGTTTGCTCCTGCCACCCTGTACATCACCAGAGTTACAAAGCCTATGGCTGCAGTGCTCTGTCCCTTTTAAAGTGGAAAAAGTAAACAACTATGAGGATGCCTTGAAAAATATGGTAACATGCTATTTCTCCACTAATACTCTTTCAGTCTGCCACCCTTTGCTTGAGCTGGATGCATCATCTGTGTATTTATTTAGTAACCCTGTATGAATTTCTCCTACATCAACTTCCATATATTAAAAGTGGTTTGGTGTAACTGAGAAGTGGGAAAGCAGTTCTATGGATTTTCCTAGTGATGTTTGGTAAAACCACAAACTAATCACTAGGGATAATTTGGAAAAAGAGGCCAAAAGTTTTACTTAAAATATTCATTCCTGGGTTGGGTGGTGTTTCTGTAAGCTTCAAGTACGCTTTTGTTGCCTGTTCAATAACTACTGTGTTGACAAGATGCAGCAGCTGCGTCTCTGGAGTTGTTGGTTTGGCATCTCATTTGAGTGTTAAAAGTGCAGTGCTACAATATTATTTCCTCTCTAGTAAACTGAGCATTGGAAGTCTCGTTGTCTGGTTGCTTAAGTTCTGGGCTTATCCTTTTAATTTTGTTTTCTATTAATAAGTCCCTTTTGGACTACTAAACATTTATTTTGGTTAATTAAAATGAAGCTCTCAGGTACAGGCTTTGTTGAAAATAGAATGGAGGATTCTCACAAATGGAGTCCACTGGAAAAGATGATCTGTCAAGGGAATCCAGTTTCATTCTGTGAATCCAGTATGCTTGTTTCGACAATTATTTTACTGGTTCCTTTTAAGAAGTACAAGTTGGACCATGGTTTTCACCAGAAGAAATCTTGCTGTGATGTGATGTCTTTCAACATTACAGACATACACTGAAGGCTACTGTAGCATTCCTGATACCTCTCTGTACCCCAGAGCCAGCAAATGCTGCTTTCACATGTACCTCTCCCACGATGAAGTATTGGTGTTTCTGTGGGCCAGCTGCTTCCACAGAGCCACAAGGCTTCCTTGCTGGTCCCTGCTTTCCCCTTCCCCTTCTCAGCATCTGTCTCTTTCCTGTAGCTTCTATCATTCCTGCAGATCTGGGAGGCTCATCCCTGGAGGTACCAGTGGGTGAGTGCTTGCTGAAGGATGAGCAGAGCTGAAAGGGCACGGTGCAGTTTAAGGAAGGCATTTGTGGTTTCTGCAGGGTTGGTGAAAGGAGAGCAGTACCAGTGAGTAGGAT
>WEKY01004252.1:24825-51229 GCA_013390045.1 Picathartes gymnocephalus | reverse complement strand
CCCACTCCCCACCACCCACCTTCAAAGGAAGGAAACACCTCTGTAGAAGTTATCAATCTTTTTTTCTTTTTTTCCATAGGGTTGTTTGTTTCAGCTGTACACAATAAGTTTTCTTGGTTCTGCCTTTCTGGATCTGAAAGGGCAACATGTTTTGCTTTTCAACATGAGTGAAAGGGATTTAAAATACTATTAGACATCGAAGCAGCAGAGCCCCAGAAACGTAAGCATGTACACAAGAAGGATGGTGGAATCAATTCAAGTTTTTCCACTCCACTATGTTATTGATCACCTGCTGTAGTGGAAACTGCAGCAGAAGACTTTCAGGTTCAAATGACTGCTTTATTTTATTACTATTAATTTGATTTTTGATTCATTAAATTACATAGGCATACTGAATTTCATAGGATCATTTTTAGAAAAGCCCTTTAAAGACACCACCTTCTGTATTTAAAAGGATCTAAATAATAAAAAGCATTTAATTTTTCCAAGAATATATATTATACCATGCATGTTTATGATGTATTTAAATTTCTCAATATTATTCACAGTATCTGCTAACTTATGTGTTCATGACTACATTGCCTTGTGATCATGATTTTGCCGTATCTTAGCCAAATCACAACATTATTTGGGTTAGAATGGACCTTTACCGATCATTTAGTCCAAGCAGCCTGTCATGGGCAGGGACATCTTTCACTAAGTCAGGATGCTCAGCAAACACAACAAAACCGGAAATCAAGGACAAAACGTAGCCTCCTTAACCTGGATAAGCCAAGATCCATAGGACACAGAATACCTTTAAACCGTGGAATGTCAGAACAAGTTTTGGCGTTAGGTCCCAAAGTTCATCGGACAGCACCGCTACGCTGCTTGTGGTCTCCTACAGTGCAGAAATCTAGGTGTCAGCAACACCCCACAGCAGAGCAAAGGCACTCCCTGCCCCAGCAAACGTCCTGCTCCTAAGAGTATGCATTTGAAGCTACGGTGCAGTTCCAGAGAGCTAGCTAGCTTTATATAACCTCCTCTTTGGAGGCAGCAGCAGCCTAGTTGAAACTAGTCTCTGTTTAAGTACAATGGGAGCTTTTATCACAGGCAACTTGCAAAACAGGTGTCCCCATCAAACGCTCTCCTGGGTCCTTCCATGTGCTCATGGCTCCCAAAGTGCCAAGCAGCTCTGAAGGCTCTGCTTTTCTGCATATTTCCCTTTTTAAACGCACTTCCCAACCTCCATCAGCATTACAACAGAGTAAAAAACTCATCACTGCCTGCTTTACAGTTATAAATTGGTTATTGCTCTCCAGCACTACTAGTCTTTAAAACCCTCTAAGATGCAGCTGCAGAATATTCTCCATCACATTAGGAAAATTCAAGAAAAAAGTTGTGTAAATGGAAGCCTTAAAAAAACCCCAAAAAACAAACCACACAACAAAAAAGGGATCCCCCGACCAACAAACCAGCTAAAAATTCTTGTACCTAGTAGAACTGGAACATAAAGGCAACATAGCTGCTGCCAGTGACCTCCTGAACAGTAGCTTTTAGAGAAGGAGCAGGAAGAGATAGGATGAAAGATGGCCCAGGCTTGCATCCACTCCAAAATCTGATTATATGACTCGGCAAGTAAGAGGAAGCATGACACAAATGTTGCAAACAATTTAATGCTTTAATGCAGGGATTACATAGAAGATTTTTGGCTCCAAGTACTCCCACTTCCTTGTGATCCCACCCTCCTTCCTTCCAATATGGGAGAACACAGTCCTGCTTCTAATGATATTAAAATTACAACCACAAAGAGATGAGCCTACTATTTTATCTAATTTTCTATATCTCAGGCATTCAGAGAAGAATTTCAAAGATTAACGGTATTGCAATTATCTCTTTTTTCTTGGGTAATATTATAACATTTATTTTTCCTCTTATTTAAGTGTCTCTACTCTGATATACTGAACTCCTGAGGTTACAAACAGAACTTTTGCAGTAAATTTTATTTTTCCTCTTTCCTCTTCAAAATGTAAAGGATTATTGAATTCTTTTATGCCTGGTTTTTTGTTTTTTTCCCCAAATAGAAAAATCTGTTGGTACTCCGTTTCGTGGATAATGCTGCAACAATGGAAAAGGCTGGAAAATAAAGATATTTAAGAAGGTGCTTCAATACCCTAGTGTTGTGGAGGCTCCAAAAATTCCCACTGAAGAATTTAACAGTATTAGTGTCCTCTGGAAGAGGAATTCAAGGTAAATAACTTTGTATTGCCTAGGGAAAATGAACCTTTCCTATCTCCTGGGTTTCCGCATTCATTCTTTTCTTTCAAAAACAGATTGCACGAGTACACTCTGTCTAAGATAGTTCTCAGTGGAAAAGACCTGAAACGACAACTTCTGTTCTCTGTCTCCCGGAATATAAACCTGCATTAAAAGATCATTTCGTCTGTTCACTCAAAGTATAAGGTCTATGCCAAAGGATTCAGGTGTCTATCTGGTAACTGTATTAGATATCTTAGATTCCCTCAAAACGGCCTGTTTGCCAATGAAGCTGGTGATGAATCTTAGAGTGATAAAACACTGATTCAAACCAAGTCTCAATGTCATATTTATTTATCAATTCGATTATATACAGCACTAAAAACCTCAAGAATCTTGAACCAAAATTTTAACTTCAGTTTTTCTTTACTGAAAAAGTATGTGAACTAGTTCATATATGCTGAACCTTTTCCCAGATCAAGCTAAAGTTATGAGCTGCAGTTCCATTCTTAATATAATTTTGCTATTTTTCCTCTGAAAAAGTTGAATTATTGAATTTTTAGTCATCTGTACATTTTACGATTGTGAAAGAATAAATTATGCTTTTAATTTAACCAACACACAAGATAAATCAGAGTAGTAATACTGGAAATAACAATTTTTTATGCCTAACAGATCTTAACTGATAAGTTAAAAAAACTATAAACACAAATGCTAGGAAATGGGGTTTTGTGGATTTTCATACATTACTGTGTATGTATACTGAATCTGACAAGATACATCCAAGCCCACTATTTTCCTCAACAATTTAGCAAAAAGGATTGTTTCAGTAATCAGTAGTAGTTTTGTAACATTTAAGGGTTCCGAAGCATGCTATAACAAATTAATTTGGATTCACAGCTCTCTAGAGAACACAGAACACATTACCAACGTTTTACAGGTTAAAGAAAATAACAAACCAACAGACATTAACTAGGGTGTTACAGAACAAAACTAGTTCCTATAACAGCAGAAAACACGGATTTCATCTGTATTTTAAACACAGTTCTCAGAATATAATTCAGACACTTCCAGAAAAGGGTTAGTGGCTGCCACCCATGCTTGTGTAAGCCTTAGCTCAGCAGCTCTGCTGGTCCCCAGAAAGGCTTGCCACACAAAGCTATTTTTTGTCATGTGTCCACAGCTATGGAAGAGCAATGTCAAGAATGAGCTGTCTGTATGAAACGTCCCTGAACAATCACAGTTAATAAATTGCCTCAAACCAATAAAGGCACAGCATGAACAAAATATGTACAGGTGTGGAACAGATCCTAGCACAGGAGGAGAATCAAACAAGTGGTGAGTGGAATTTTCTCTACATTTGGCAGAATGTTTATAGAGAAAACACCATGGAAAGTGAGGAAAAAGCCAGAATACTGAATGTATTTTCCAAGTACCTGTGCCAAGCCTAGTAAAAATTTTGATTATTTGTTTTATAATGCTTGTCATCCGTATACGACCAATGGTAGGCCTAAGGCAATTACATTACTTTTAAGCATTATTTCGCTGCAAACATGAACCATTACTCTTTCCTGTTTACTTCAGTCTAATAAAGTAATTTTATCAATATAATAAATGATATTATTTATCAGCAAACTATCAATAAAAAAATCATTATAACTATTAGTGAACCTATAAATTAGTGAATGCATCAATAAATCCCTAAATTTAATTATAAATTATGGATATATACACAGAGAAACTTGAAATATTTCTTTAATGAATAAACATAAAATTTTTTTTAACCTGAAAACTAAAAACAAAAGTTAATATGAATGAGTATTTTTGGCTCTACACTTGATCTTGGTGCATCTTGGCAGAGTTTCTCTCACCAGTAAGAGGTTTTGGAAGGGAAGATAGGAGAGAGATGTTGGAGCAATGTCTACACAAGGTAAAATTGAATAGGCTGGGCTATAGTTGAAAGTGTCCTATAAAGATAAGATCTACCTCAGTCCTTTAACTAGCAATAAAGAAAAATATTGGTTTTCCTTAATAGAGGGAAATGAAATCAAAAATTAAAATAAGCACAAATTACAGGTTATGAGACCTGCCTATTTGCACTGTCTTTAGTCAGTAGGTGCCACATGAATAAGAGAGACAGGCCTGGTGACAAAGCCAGAAGAGGAAAATGACGGTTTGCCAAGAGCCTGGATGTCTATTAGCAAAAGCGATGTGATATGTAAGTTTCTGCAGGAAAACGAGCCCAGTACAGTCAAACCTAAATTAAATTCTAGCTGCTTCAGGTGACTGACTGGCTGATAGAAAAAGGTTTGTCATATCTACGTAGCCTGCAATTAATTTCTGTAATGCTGCAGATGATATATTATCAATAGCAAGAGTTATGAAGCAGTGTTAAACCCAGAGATGAACGTTAGGTGAAAGGACACCATTTGGGGGAGACAGGGAAGCATAGTTTGCTAGCAGATATCTCGAGTCTCCCAGATGTCTGAAAAGAAAGAATACATCATCAGTCAAAACAAAAGCCAGTTCATGAACTGTTAAACCAGAAACTGAATGCTCTTGACTTCGTGCCAGAGAGGATGCAGTTCATCACAGTTCCACATACTTAATCTCTATCATTGCACTCAATACTGTGAAACCTTAGAACAACCCTTCTGCCCCAAGGAGTTGATCATTAAAATTAAGAAAAAAGCAAGTCAGGTAGACAATGAAGTTCAAAAATAACACACTGTATTTTATGACATAGATGTATTAAAAAAACTGTAATCTGATATTCAAACTAAGCACTAAATTATCAGGGACCTTACATCTACAAAAAAATGAAGAAACCTGTGACATATTAAGATTCTAAATATTCTCTGATGTACAAACATGCCAGCAGGCAGCTCCAAGGGAGTGATACATGCAATTGCTATTGATTTCAGCTATGCAAGGAGAACTCACAGCTGCTTTCAAGATAGCCATCCATTTTTTTTTTTGCTTTTCTAGCTGTGCAAGTATTGCACAAGAAGCCACGATCTTAGTGTGCACAGACCTTCTAGAAGCAAGATTCTGTATTCCCCATTTAGGGTGTTACCACTGAAAACTTCACTAGGCCATCCAGTAAGGAGAGAAATGATTTATTATGGCATACTCCCTAAGAGGCAGCCATCCTACAAGATTCAGTGAACAAGAGCTGGAAAGTACTCTGTGCTGTAAGCCCACAGCTATCATTTTCTTGTTCCTTCGTCACCTCTTGCTAGAAGCCCACTGCAGATATTTGCATTTTAGATGCTTGCTCTTTACAGCTCAGAGTAGATATGACACAAGATAGCTTCACAGATGTCACACCGCCAGCTATGAAAGGAAAAATATGGTGGCAGTGGAGGGGAAAACAAATGTATCTGCAGGCCCTGCTTTCCTAACATTAGATTACTTCAAGAAGTAAAGAATTCCAATGCTATTCAGAAATTTTCCTTGAGTATAAACCATTCGTAACTGCATTCATCCAGCTGCGTGCCAGTAAGCTCATAATTTTAAGATGTTTGTAAAAGCACAGTGCAGCTGGGAACCTGAAAGTATTTATAATGCAGCTGAGAGACGAGAAGTTATGAACAGCTATTTGCAAAGCTGCAGCCTAAGCAGAGAGATGCCAGGCAAATATCCCTCAGTGACGGCACCCTGGCCCAGTGGCAAAGGGAACAATTGCAATGCTCGACATCTGGAAGATAAAAGAGGTTATTCATCTCTTTCAAAAAGACTCAAACCTAAAAATTGCTGTAGATGCAGTAGTATCTAGAAGCTTAAAAACATTTGAGGCAATTGTTTTTAAAATTAATTTTTGTTCATGATTTTATTCAAACAAACCTCAAAAAGAATGAAATTTTCCTTTTTTTTTTTTTTTTTTAACTTCATTGGCTCTAATTAGGCCTGAGTTTGGCCATCAGACTTTAGCTGAGTAGTAAAACAAGTATTACAATAGTCTACACAAAGAACTTCCTGCCATGCACTGCCTTGCTGGTTTCTAATATAAAAGTATTGCTTGGAATTGAATTGTGAATGGGACACATTTATGCCAGACAGATACATACAGAATCTCTGGTACTTCAGCATATTTCATATGAGAAGTTACTAAAAAAGGGCACTGAATTACACAGAGTGTAACCACAGTACATCTTAATACTTATTTCTAATAGCCTAATTAACCTAATTAATAATTGTGTGATATGTAATTTCTGACATAAATTACTACAAGCTTTTTCTTCCACTCTTTAAAAAATAGCCCAAGAGCCTGAGCTAGGAAGATAAACAATGATTTCCTGGAAATGGAGAATTCCACAGTAGGTAAAAAGGCAAGATGATGGGGTTTGACAGGGACTGTGCTACAATACCACATGCACACAACCCCAGTGATTCAGCTCAGCAAGTCTTGTCATTTTTCACTTCCAAGTGCCAAACTACTACAGAATAAATACTACACAGATTTTCAATTTAGCTTTTTTTTGTGAAAGAGGGAAAGGCCTACTATGCAGCACATAAATGCCAGAACCTCAAAATAGAATCTCTGAATATCACAGATATAAAATCAGGCCCTTTCAAAGCCTGAGGCACCCAAAATTCATCAGTTACTCTCAAAAACTTCCTACACATGTTCATCAATTGTAACATCAATCATAACCTAGCAACAGACCTGATAAGTAAAAAAAACCAAAACACATATAGACAGTAACATATTGCAGTGCTAAAAATGCATTTCTTGTTGTTGAACAGTTTGGGGCTATGAATTTATCTGCAGAGTGGTAACCAAGATGTGCACAGTGGTAACCAAGATGCAGAGACAAGCTTACTGCATTTTCTTGTTATGGGTGCCTGCAATTATCGGCTATCAATATATAAAATGACTTTCCAGATGGGCTAATAGTGTCTGGCTGGTCTGCTAAAGTGTCTTAGATAAATGCAGCTTATTTTTCTGATGAAAACTGCTGTGGACATTCCATTGAGTAAAATGTCTGGTAGGATAAATATACAGATGCTTGTGGCCCACCTTTTCCTTTTTGTCTTCATTCATGTTATGATGGTACAAGTAGCAGAGGGGGCTTGTCCAGCATTATCCTTCCCTCAGAATATCTAGGGCTTATCCTACAATTTTACTTTGTTTTCAATAGATATTGAGCTCTCTTACATTTACTAAAATCGCTCTTCACAGGACAGAGTTGTCACTTCTCTCACGTTCACTAAAAATCTCAGAGCTTGCCTGCTGCAGGACTACCACATTGGCTCTACACCAGATCTGACTGGTCCTAGCCCAGCGTTTGTCTCACCAAAAAAGATGTTTTGTAAGGCATGATAGGAGAGAGACTTGGAGGCAACGTCTACACAAGGTAAGTGTACCTACCCCCCACTAGGTTGGGCTATAGCTGAAAGTGTCCCATAAAGATGAGATGTAAAAACTGGCATGAAACAAGAAATGTACTAAAGCATCTCCAGATTTTACGTCACAGCAACCTATTGGTATGCATTGATATATAAAAAATTATCTTTTATGATTATCTTAGCTCTATCAGGTTACCATAACACAATTCAAACATGCTATTGAAAGGCAGGTTAGCACCACTGAACCATACTGTTTGTCTGCATGTGGCAGTCTAAACAGTTTTAAATTGCCAGTCTACTTTTAACCACGTATTTTGATCCTGTTAAATTTTATTAGAACAGAACAACTGAAAGAGAAATATTATTTCCAGAAGTAATGTGTCTAAACGCTTGTCCATCGAGGAGGTGCTTAGAGCGGTACTCTTATAGAAGTACAGCTAAGATCATACTAGTGTAACTACCCAAGGTTAATAATTTGATTACGAAATAAAAGTAGCTTGACATTATTTAAAGCATTTTTTAAATAAGTGACATGAATTAGAAAAAACAGGAAAAAAACTAAGGGAGAATAAAGTATGTGAAAAGAGATTGTAGCATTTTATTATACTGAAATACCTAAACTGAAAATTTACATGCTGTCTTAGACTGCTGGCCTTTGCTCTTGGTAGGAGTGTTCATACTGTAAGAAACACTCTTCAAGAGAAGCTCTTTCAATCTGTCCCAGTCAATGGGGTCAGCTGAAGATCTTTATGTAAATATATTTCATTACCGTCTTTTACATGAGGTTTGTTCTTATAAGCAGTATAAACTGTGCAAACAAAAGGCATGTAGAAAGGGCCATGATTTCTCTTCCACTGCAGTATAAATGGTCATTGTGCAATGAACCTCAGTTGTCTTCCTTAATTCACTGAGTCGTGAATCTTACAGTATTAGTCCACCACTCACTAAGACCAATTCAGACAAAATTAAAAACATTATTTTTCACTATTCAGTAGAAAAAAGGATACTACCTGAAGCCTACAATGGGCCAGATCATTCACTAATACAGCTGTAGCCTACCTGTGTTTCTTGCATCAGGGGTTGTTTTTTCTGAGAGGTGAAAACCTCTTCCTGCAGCTGTAATAAATGATTTGTCCATACTGCGTTTGTAGAGCAGACTTAAGTTCCTGTTAATCCCAATTAATTTGCACCAAAGTGAGCTACATCTGCACAGTACAGTTCTTTGTGACAACGTGCATTTTATTATGAATATTTAAAGCATAGGAAGTTCAGTGCTTTTTAGATCCTTGTTTATAACATTTTCATGGACACTTCTCTACTCCACATTAGCCTGGAAGTCCTCCAGTCATCTCACACCGGTCTGTGTCCCAGGAGGACAGACCTTTCTGAAGTCCTCCAGAATTCTGATCTCAGACCTGTTTAAAACAGTTGCAAACTGCCAGAGCCTTCTCATCAGGGCTGCCCATAAAGCAAACAAAGAAAACACAGCAGGAGTACCCTAAAGGCTCATTACACTCTGGCACCCGGATACAAAGGAAATAATTCAGAAATTTAAAAAAACCAAACCCTTCCAATCTGCCAATACCAGGAGGAAGCCAAAAGTTGCAATCGGAACTGAGGAGAAAAACTTTTTACTTGTAGACTTGAAAGAAATAACCATGAATACTACCCACAAATCCCACCCATGTCCAATGGGCATAATCCACAAGAAGCAAAGCCATAATGATCCAGCATTTAACAAACCTATCCTGAATTATAGGGGAAAAAACCCAACAAAATGTACATTTAGAGATCTCTTACAGCACGGAAAGCAAACACAGATGGCGTAAAAATGCATAGGATTCCTCTGGTCTGAGTAAGAGGAATTAGCCACTCTGGTTCTCATTTTGCTCAAGAATTGGCTCAAAGAACACCATAAAATTATGAAAAAGTGCAGAGACCATTTCTGAAGATCACCAACAGGCAGGCTGACTTCATCAAAAACACAACAAAGGTACGCTCTTCCAGAAAAGCAAAGCAGTTTCCTCAAACCATCACCCAGACTACAGCACCGAGGGTGCTAAATCTCTGCTCGGCACAAGCTGCTACTCTCCTCCACTTCCAAGGCCAACCAGCACCCACCTTCCTAGCACCCAAACTAAGCAGCACTCCAGCACAGATGTCACCTGTGACAGCAGCTACGAAAAGCTTAATGAGTTTCAGCTTGCACACAAAGAAACGGTTGGCTCCTTTTTGTTAACTTGTTTTCAGAATGCAATTTCATTGTATTTGCACATCTAATAGTTAAATACTCTTCAGTTTTGGATTTGAAAAATATTTTTCAAGTACTGAATGTTCAATAAAAATTTCATATTAAAATTATATATGCTTCACTATCTTAATGTAAATATGTGCAAAATACTCTTTGAAATGTTATAGAATTAATAAGGAAAATATTATGAGTTTAATAAAAAGAGCATTTAATATTCCATAACTATATCCCTGTAGGCAAGTAGGAACATGAGGCACTAACTGCACGGTCCCTCCACTCTGCTTGAGGGATTCTCATGTTACATACAGCATTCCAAATGCCTTGGCCCTTCTGCCTCTTCACCACTACTGAATACCTCTTTGTTTTCCATAGCCAGGGAAAGGAGATTCTTTTTAAAGTAACTAAGCTCTCTAAATTAGGGGATGGGTCTTCATGAGTACAAATCACTGTAAGAACGTTTGCATTACTATTTTAAAAAGAAGCATGCAAATTTTTCAGATGTACATTTTCACGATAAATAACGTTTTCACATATCCACACAGGGAAAGATTTGTAAAGAGGTCCTGTGCTCGTGTGGGCACTCCTGCAAAGCCATACGTTTTAAAACAGTAAGAGCAGTGCTCCCCACTGCTACTACATCGCTTCTGCAGAGCACCTCACTATTATCCAGCTTTTCCCTTCTTCATCTGTTACAGATTCTGTTTGGAAAAAGAATTTTTTTTCTGCTTCACCCTCTTGGTACATTACAAGGAGTGGTAATCAAACAAAAAATCCTTGGTTTTTGATTCATTTTTATGATTCAAGTAGTATGATACCTTAGGAACAAGACCATGTCACAGACATAAATACAGGTAAGATCCTTATAAAAGCTAAACTTAGGAAAAATGAATGATCAACCTTCCAAAATGTACTCAGGAAAAGTTAATCAACTCTGTGTGTCATGTTAAAACAAGCAGAAAAGGAAACATTTTAATTAAAGAACTTGAATATTCGAATTCATCATAGGTCTTGCAGACAAGGGGGCAAAACTCAGCAAAATTACTGTGCTTGGTTAAGACCCTAAGCACAAAAAATAAACAATATTTAACAGAGCTTAATTTTCATTTATCTTTGAAATAATGAATACTAGAATAATAATTAAACGTCATAAAGATTTCTATGCTAGCTGGTAAAAGCAATATCATGAATTGCCCAGTAAATTTTTATTCCTTAACTGTAGGTATGTTGACTTAGTGGCCTGAGAGAACTATGGTACAAGTCTCATTTTCCTGCTTGTATATCAACCGTAGCTGTGTGTCATGGGGTCTGACTAATGGGCCAGAAGTTCTGGCTCAAGGATCTGCTGCAGCTCCTCAGACATTACCTTAAACTGTGCAGTTTTACTCCATTCTGCAGGTCAGGGCAGTCAGTGGATAAACTGCTGTGACTCAGGATGTGAGTCTTGTGTGTCAGGATTCCACTTCTTATTTAGGTGTACATATTATTGTTTCCTGACACACAATAACAAAATACAGGTAATGTAATGAAAGCACTTGCTTGCTGTTATTGGGCAGAGGGTCCGTAGGCACCGGTCTATACCAGTAACAGCAGAAAAAACAGGGTTCACACTTCATATTTCTTTTCTTTGAAGCATCAGTTATTTTACAAATGGCAATTAATAAAGATCTACAGCACAAGAGGAACTGATAAGCCTGCTTGCTGACTTACAAAGCATTCAGGGCAGCACACAAGCAGGCTGCAGTCAAACAGAATGAAAGACCTGAGGCCATTTTCATGAAAGGACACTCAAGAAATCATTGAAAAGACCACTAAGTTTCCATGAGGATTTTCAAGTACATTAGTGAAATGGCATTGTATTTCTATAGCTTTATACTTCTTAGATCTCTATCGCCAACAATTCTTCGTTCTAAGAATACTTACAATTTGTGTTATGGTTCAACCCCAGCTAAGCACCACACAGCCTCTTGCTCACTGCCCCACCAAGGGGATCAGAGGGAGAGTCAGAAGGGTAAAAACTAGAAAATGCATGGGTTGAGATAAAGACAGTTTATTGGGGAGAGCAAAAGATGTGCACACAAGCAAAGGGAAACAAGGAATTCATTCACTACTTCTTCCCACAGGCAGGCAGGTGCTCAGCCATTTCCAGGAGAGCAGGACCCCATCAAGAGCAATGGATACTTGGGAAGACAAACGCCATTACCCCAAATATCTACCCCCTTTTCATATCCTGAGCCTGATGCCATATGGTCTGGAATATCCCTTTGGTGAGTTTGGGTCACCTGTGCTGGCTGTGTCTCCTCCCACCCTCCTGCACACCCCTGACTTCCTCACCAGCACAGCCATATGAAAAGCAGAGAACGCCTTGGCTCTGTGCAAGCCTCGCTCAGCAGTAACAAAAACATCTCTGCACTGTCAACCCTGTATTCAGCACTAATCCAAAACACATCCCCATACCAGCCACCGTGAAGAAAATTAACTCCACCTCAGCCCAAACCAGCATAATAGGATGGCAAAACCTGTGTCAGTATGGTTACATACAATGTGAGCCTTGTTCCCATTTTATTTGTGTAGAATTGAAGGTCTTTTTTTTTCTAAACTGATAGTTATTGCATTAAAATATACACAAAATATGCTGTTCCTGACACTAACCACCTACTAATTTTATAGCATGGAAATGTTTCAGATTCTGTTTACCTAAGAACTCTGCCTGGGGTGTTTTTTTCAGGTGTGAGAGAAAGTTTAATTAACACAGTTCATCAGCAAACGCATCTAGTGGTATTAAACGCTAGGACAAGTTTAAAACAGTAGTAAAGGTAAGAATGTAGCAGCGCGGCTCAGGCAGCTCGGCACCGCTACCTTCCTGCAAGCGGGAAGGATGCTCTGGTCGGGCGGAGGATGCGCGCCGACTCTGAGCTGCATGTGCAATAAAGGCAACGGAGGCGGGAGGGGTCTCTGTAGGGAAATCCAGCGGGGTTTATTGAGGCCACCCACTGAAGAGGCCAAGAACAAAGACCCAGGAAGAATGGAGAGTCCAGGGTTATATGCGGGTCCGGAGGGGGCAGAGCCAAGCGGCAGGGACCAGTGAACGGAGAGGGCGGGCGGGGAGACAGACACACTCACCAACGGGGAGTGTGGTCAGGGGAGACAAACAGGGAGACAAACCAATGGGGGCACAGAGAACTGGGAACTTTCTAGAACATAACCCCACATGGCAAACTGGGGGGCGAGCCGGCCATCGGGCCAACTGCCAATGGGGTTACAGGATACAGAACACGGCCATACAAGGCAAACGGGGGAGGGGAACTGGGGTAACTGATAATCTATGACAGGGGTCTGCCTAAATCAATAGGAGAGGCCAATACCTAGGGGGCGCCCTTCCAGGGCTCTGCTCTGTGTCCCCCCACAGGCCCACCGGCCTCCATATGAGAAGAGCTCACTTTCGTAAGGTTACACGTCTTTCGGTTGTTATAATACACTAATAGTCAGAAAGTAAATTTTTAAATGTAAAACAAATTTTAACACGTGTCAATCCTGAAAGTCTTGAACAGATGTTAGATCAATGCTTTGTGTTCCAGGCAGTTCCACTCCTTCAAAGGTGTGAAATAGAGTTAAACCTAGTCTCCTCTTTTATTTAGTAGATCTGTGTCCTTCTCCAGTCATTTTGTACACTAAAAAGTATTCTTGCTTAATGGAAAACAAACAACTTTGTTTCCAAATTATGAAATAGAATTTTAAGAAAGGGAAATAACTCAACTGACCTAAATGCAATAAGTACTTTTTAGAATAAATCTAAGCTGATTGAGGAAAACGTAGTAAAAGTTACTGTTCAGATATCACCCACCTGAAATGACAACATGAGTAATTCTCTAAGACAGCCTATCTTCTGCATCTTTGCAAAGGAGTAATGTGAAAGAAGAAATTCCATTCCATTCCTTTCCAAGGCTTTTCATTTAATCATAATGTATATCCCATTTCTAAACTGTTGGTTAGGAATAAAGAGAATACACACTGAGTGCTGTACTTAAACAAAACATAAACCACTAATGTTGCCAGGAGAAAATGCTGCACGTATCTCCTACCCCAGCCATATGTTCCCACATACATATCTCACCCCTTGCCCTAGCACACACACTCGAGATAAGATGTGCTGGGATAGCCAGGATAGCAGGGCATCCCACCCAAGTGAAAACACAGCCTCGCAAGCCCTTGGCCTTCCCCTAGGAGTGGGCAGGCAGGCCAGGCTACCTCCTTCAGCAGCAGCAGCAGCACTGGTAGGGCTGTGGAAGCTCAGCTTTACTGGGCTGGAAGCAGGGCCAACAGAAAGCACTGTCCTCCGTGGCAGAAGAGGAGCCAGGCTGCTCCTCCTGAAGACACGGCAGGCTGCACAGGAAATACACCAGAGCCACCACGGAGCCTACACAGCTCAGCACCCCGTGCCAATTCCCAGATGGATGAAGAAGCTGTGCATTGCTGGCCTCCTCACTCCCATGCTTAGGCTCTGTCTCTCTTGGCTCAGAAACCGAAAATCCCAATATAACAGAAACAATAAATCCTCTTGTTCTCTCGTTGTCTTGAATAGATTTATAGTTCTTTGTAACATACTTCCAGGAAGTCAAATAGTGCCAGGGCTTTTGTACCAGTGGGATATTCTCAAAAGAGGAAGCACTCCCTTTCCCCCAAAACCCAAAGAAACAAAGCCCTAATGCAATGAAATTGTCCAGTAACTGTTTTGGAAGTTGATCAGTGACGGTATTTTGAAAAATATCCATACAGAAATAAAAACTGATGGAACAGTAAAATGCCATCTCAGAAAGTGTATCTAAAATTATGGTTTTCTTTTTCAAGAAGCTCAGTTCTAAGTGGGTGTAACTTATTGTAGCTCTGTGGGAATTCTATATTAGCTGAAAATTCAGTTATTGAACCATAGAAATTCATATTTGAGCAGAAGAGATAGACTCAAATTCTATATATGCCAGAGAACACCAGCATGTTGGCAAGTAAGAGCTGGTTTTTGATGCTGCCTTTCATCAGTAAAGCTGAGGACAAAAAAAATTAAAAACCATTGACTGGCCCATGAAAAATTAGGGGAGAAGTATTTTATAAACCTTTGTTAGTTTAGCTGTTATGAGGCTATTGCCTAACTACCCCATACTAATTTTATTGGCTCATAGCAGATATAATTTGAAAGTATTATGTTACCCACATAAACCATGCATATGGTTCAGAATGTCAGCTTAGTCTGTCTGTGGGAAGCGTAATGTATGGTTCCAGAACAGAGATGGTGCATATAAATTATGCAAGGTATTTTCTAATCCCCATAATATTTCAGTGAATGGGACAGTCATTATGTAACAAATGCCTCCTACACTTTCCTGACAGATGGGACATGAACATTATTGCTTTTCCCCGTTCCTTCAGGGCAGGTCACTCTCTCAGTTCACTACAGTAATGTTGCCACTAATTCTGAAGGCTTCATCATTCATTCAGATTTCAGCATTTCATTGTGGTAGAAAAGCTACCATTTTCCATTTTTTTCCTATGAAGTTAATTACCTTTTACCACAGGAGTGCCAAAGGAATAAGAAAGTCACCACGATGAAGTCTACAACAGTGCATGTGATGAACAATTTTGTTGGTAATATCAAATGTCTATTTGCTTTGTCTTAAGAATTGCCTTTGAACCACTGTGAAACATTCCAAAATCTTAGTCTCCTTATTAAACAAGGAGAGATTTGCAATCAGACCCAGGAGTAAAAATACCTGCATCAAGTGGACAACTGCCACAATCTCCCTGTATCACTCTGCACAATTTGATTTCTATGTCCTTCACTTGGCAGACTGACACCAACATTATTTACTTTCTTTAGGACTTAGTTAAAAGATAGAAATTTTGGATAATAACTCTAAACTGTGTGTGTGTTACATTTAAATCAAGAATTTCACAATCCAAAAACATGTTTTGGCAGTAAAAATGCTGCTTAAAAAAAAAAAATGGTATGTCCAGAAGTCCAGGCAGGCCTATAGACTGAAATTTTGTAAAAATGTCTTAAAAATAATACAAACAGCATGGCAATTCATATAACACGAAATTCCTATTTTTACCATTACATATCATAATCTCTCTTCTCTCAACCAGTTTCTTTAGTTGGACCAAACTATTTCAGTCATGCTGTATGCATGTGACAGGCTCAGAAGAGATTAAAAGAATCAACATTTCCAACCTTTGTGGTGAAAATCCACACTACAAAACATGAAGCTAAATACAAAGAGAAATGAAAACCTAAGGTCTTTTCTAATATTATTGGAAAAAAGTCCTTTCCAAACCTTGATCAGTAGCTGAACATTTTACTTCACATACACGTGCAATGTTCTCCAAACACTGAAGTCACGAACTTAAACATCAAGAGCAAAATGCCACTGTGTCTGAAGTTTTGTAGAGACAAGGATACATCAGGTGTGTTACAATTGTACGTCACAGTTGCCAAAATGATGAAAAACCTTTGCATTTTAAGAAGTTCTGTATTTTAGGTTTATTTGGATACACTCTATGAAGGTTGAAGGAAAAAAACTTCATCCCACACATGGGTTATTCTTCTGTAATTAGAAGACAGGGAAAAAAAATATATTTTACCTTTCATATTTCTTTTTACCTAGTACTTTTAATTGCTGTTGGAAGACAATGAAAAGATTAACATAAGAGCATCATTTCTGCCAACACACATTAATTCTCATTAGCCTCTGAGAATGCAAATACTTCTCAAGATATCTTTTGCTAACACATGCACTGTTTTAAAATAAGATTTCTGATTCAGCTAATCCATTTCTTAGGCCAACTACATGGGATGCAGTTTTTCCTCACCTCCGATATCTTCTAAAAGGAGTGAGAATTTGTTGACTTGTGGTCACTAGACTCAGGGATGGAGAAATAATACAGTCATTTCTTCTGATTTATAGTGCAAAAGTCAAGCTATATTTCTATAAATCACTGTCTTGATTTGATATTGCCTGTAATTTGTTGAGTCTTCTCAAATAGCAGTAACCATAATAATGCAGTTATGGCACGTGATACAACTTTGCAAAGTAAATGTAAAACGAACTGAACAAAGTTCATGGCAAAAGGCATTTGGAATCCATGAGCTCAGAGAATCTAGATCAGCATATCGGTTAAATCGTGGTGTGTGGGGGACCACAAGAACCAACCCCCCAGGTCGTGGTGATAGAAAAAGCCTCTCCTAGGATGCAATGCAGTTCTAAACGTACCCCAGTTTACCCCCTCAACGGGTTCTCTGTCTCCCTGCCACTTTTCTGGTCTCCCGTCCCCGGTTCCCCGCGGGTCCCCGCTCCCTCCCGCGGGCCCTGGTGCCGCCCCGCAGCCCCCAGACCACTGGCTCCCTCTGCCCCCCCTGCCCTCCCTGTAAAACCCCTGCGCTTCCTAATTCTGGGTTCTTTGTCCCTGGATTCCTTCCCGCGTGGAATAAACCACATGGAACTCTGCACAAGAATCCCTCCTGTTTTCTCTTCGCTGGAGGACGGCAGAGCTATCCGCGGTGTGTGTGTGTGTGCGCTCGTGGAGAAGCGTGTCCGTGACTCCGAGCGGCTTCCAGCCTGAGGCGGTTCTGGAGGACAGGAGCACCTCACCACCAGCCCCCCAGCGCCGCTAGAGTGGTGAAACAAAAACACATGCAGGTGTTTAGAGCTCGTGCTTTAGTACAATGCACACAGACCCAGAGAAGAGAGCCGGTTCACTGAAGCATTACAAATCAAAATGCAATCACTTTCTTGTGCTTAAAGTGCTCTACGAGGAACTGAGAGGTTAATGAGCAAGGTGGCTTTAATTGCTTTTTTCTAGATACCTGGCCCATAAAATAAACATACCTGCCTTTAAAAGCTCCATATTCCAAAATTTCTATAGTAAACACTCGCTGTTGGAATTTTCTATTCATGGAATTGAACTATAAATAGGGATATAATATCTTTAATATGTTGCAGACACTCTTTCCAAATATCCTGACTTTGCTAGAGGCTATAATGACAACAGTGAAATAGCTTAGATACCACTGGGAGCAATTTGTCAGTGCCGTGCACATGGTCCGGTATTTTCCTATTGTAATTAGTGGTAAGTGCATGCTCACCATTACCTGAAAGTTACTGTAGTAATTCCAGATTCAACCAGATGGACTGTGCACGTATGTATGTTTGGATAATGTACCTTCTTAAATTGCTCCTCTTAGTTCTTTGCAATTTATTTCATGTTTTCAACTGTCTTGAACTGGCAGTGTCAGCAACACATTTTTGACATCACTGAACACAGAGAAGAATTATTTAAGTCATTTTTCCCCTTCTCAGATTGAAAAGGAATAAAAATTGTCATATGTAGAAAGCCGTAGGACAAAGATAAAATCTTAGAAGACTTGACATAGATGCAAGGTGTGAAGATGAGAATTTTATGTTACTAGAGTTAACACCATAGGAATCATTCCTCAGACACTTAAACATTTTTTTTTTCACATAATAAATTTCTTTCATAGGAATGGATGGTCCTACACACTTGTAGGGTCTTCAAAAAGTAAGTCCAGTGTTTCTTCTTGCTTTGGAGGGGATATTGTCTGTTACACTTTGCACCAAAATTCATGCTCTACCTAGCTCAATTGCAGAAATTACTTTCAAAAGGAAGCAGTATTAAGTCTCATCCAGATAAAACCTTTCTCACATTTATTGGATGGACTCCAATAGTCTTGAACTGATCACATCAAAGCGTCACAACTGCAGTTTGATCATTATGAGCCACGTGCTCCACACTACGCTCTCCTGTTCTACACTACGCTCACTGCTCCCAGATCAGGCTCACGAGGTGTGAAACTGCGTGCCAAGTTTCATGGCAGGGAAGGGCACACACCAGCCCTTTACTTTTTTCTTCCTCGTTTTTTCCCTACCAGGCGATACGCTTGGTCCTAGTAGCCAAAAACCTTTTGCTTGAAATAAAAAAGCACATTTTAGGAATACACAAAGTCTCTGCAAAGGATTGCAAGTAAGCAATGAAAACCACAAAAGGTGTTGATAAATTATTCCATTAACTTGACAATTTTATCATTACAGAAAACAGAATCTTTCTTTTAACTGTTTCAAGCATTCAGTTCCTGCTACTGGATCTTATTTGTGCTTTTTGGGTTAAATGATGGTTTGATGTACTGTTTGCAGGTGGAGAGGGTTGTCTCCTTATTGAATTTTGACTCATTTACAAATAGAGGAAAGTACTTGACTACTTCAGAAGTACTAAGAACTTCTAGTTTTAGATTCTAGAAATTATTTTCTGCATTATGGTCATCCTAGTGTTCCCTTGATGACTATTATCTTTGAAACTGAACAGGATTTTGTACAAATTTATGAAGAATGGAAGGGAAGGTGCTTTTGCTACACTAGGGAGAAAGCAATCCTCTTAACAAAAAAGCAAAACACTGGCAAATTGGAGGTAAATTCACTGCTCAAATTAAATTGAAGCAAATAAGTGATGGGTCAGATTATTTCATTGGTATAATTTTAAAAAATTCCATCATCTCACTCAAAATTGTGCAGAAGATCAAGACATTAATTAAATTATGACATTTGCTTGCATATTACTTCCAGTGCCTCAAGATCCCTACATAACTGAGAAGACCCTTAGTTTCCTGTATATTCTTTATATTTTTGCCCTAAAACCAAAGCTTGTACAAGGTAAATTATAAAATACCTGAAGTCAGCAACTTCAACATTAAGAATGATGACTCTGTGAGAGACAACAGTACACAATTTTTTGCCAATAGCATAATGATTTAAAAGCCTTTTCTCCAGGGCATGGCATCTTTTCCTAGCTGAAAGGGCAAGCTTAGGCTATTGCAACATTAAGCAGCTGATGAATGACCTTGTTGTCACACTTGTTTTAGGGATTGATCATGTCCAATTAATTCCTAGAAGAAATCAATTGTTCTTACCTAGCTCATTTACATTAATAAGAAAATATTAATGACTCCACTGCCTGTAAGTATTGGAAAGAGAGGCTGCTTTCACATTTCAGCCTACTGGTCTTTAAAGAGGGTTCATTATCTCCTCCTATGAGAGCAAAACACATACATATTTTTTCCCAGTTATTCAGCACTAAAACCAAGTATTTATCTAGGTATTTAACTGACAATTGAATCATATAGCAAATAGTCTTGCATTGTTGGCTTATTTTTATGGGTGTAATATTTATTATGCATTATAGAAAGCACATGATAATTTTCTTCCACTACTAACTTTATTTTGAGAGAAGAACCATGCACAGGAACTCGAGACCACAATTATGATTTCCTGTTCTGAGTCCAACACATTGTAAGAGGAACAATGATACAAATGTGCAGGTAAAAGCAGTACATATTTCATTACTGGAAATTATCCTTAGGAAAACATTCAAACAATCTTTGTGGTGGGATTTAAAACTCATGACAATTGCCAAAAATCTAAATAGTGCTTTATCAAATGCTGGGATTAGTGTGTTTGTGAGCTACATGCCCATGTCTCAGCAATCATCCTGAACTTTCTTCCCAGAGGAAGAAATATAATAGGAAGGTGCAGTTCAAGACAAGATTCAGAATTTGATTGCTACATTTTCTGTTCAGTTCATACTGCTACGATTTCTGGTAAAATGTACAAGTTAAGTGTTACAGTAAATTGATCACAAAATACTATGGAATTTATCATGCAATAGAAAAGGAATTTAAGAGCTGCATACCTAATATTATTATTAAAATGGGCCTGTGGATAGAGACAGTTAGAGGATATGGTTTATATTATTACCTGATCCTAGATTACATTAAAGAGCTGGTAAAATTAGAATTGCATGGACAAAATAGACTTTCAATAGGATTTTTCAATTGGAAATTTCTGACTGGCTAACACAACTATGGGTGTTTACTCCCTGCATCTCTTCTGCTTCTACTTGCATTGACCCTTCAACTTGGATTCTCCCCTTGGATCAGAAGTGCAAGCATATCCGCGCAGAGAGCCTCTGCTGCCACCCTCTGTGGTACCTGAGATGAATCAAAATACTAACTCTAAATAAAATGCCAACCACTCTAAAGATTTAGGGACACAGATATCTAGTTGTGAAAGAACTGAAACAACGGAAAACTATTGGCATATAATAAAATATTTAAAATAATATCAGTAACTCTAAGGTACTGGCACACAAGGAATTAAAGTGGTGTTGGCACATGAATTACTTCAATATTGAAGTAGTAGCAACTTTTACCAGCTTAACATCTTTGTTGGCTACCTTTCAAAAATGATCAGAGAGAATGCACCTTAACTATGTGTTTATCTCTGGTCTAGTTCATTACTACAGTCATTTTTTTATCCTGAGATTTTTTAAAAAGAAGTGCAGAGGGGAGGACAAACTTGCAGTTTTTTCCAGGTTGTCTAGCGTCTCTTAATCTAAAATTCAGTAAGGCGCATAACTGATTAATAAAGAAGGATGTGTTTGGTAAAAATAACAATTCCTCATGAGACAGATACAATCGTGAGAGTAAATTGCTTGTGAGAAGGGTTTATATTAATGATTACCTGATCAAAAACTAGTTTGCCAGACCATACTTGTGATTATTCAAACCTATTTTGTACCAGGGCAGATATGATGCTCTCACAGAGGTTAAGGCCAGCGCCTGTTTCAATAAAGTTTCCTACCCTGCACGCATACATTTCTCATTCACTACCTTGATAGTCTTGCCTGTTAAACCACTGATCAGTGTGGTCATTTGGGCACACAGAGGATGAGTGCGTTGGAAGAGCAGCCAACATCAAATCAAAACTCTTCTGATCTTTTTTTTATCATGAAATTACCAAATTAATTCTGTCTCCAGCAGTAGCAAAACCATTCAGTTCTGGTGAAGGGGAAATCTACCCTTTCTCAAAGGGTCTTCAAAAGTGAGTAGCCTTCCACCTTTTCTCCTCACCCTTTCCACTTGCATTTTATTTATTTTTCTGTCATTCTGCCCAACAAAGAAATAAGATTCTCAAGTATAGAGTGCCCACGCTACTGCTGTTTGCTGTATTCTCAATGGCAATGATGTAGGACCTTTGCTGGCGCTCTGCAATGGGTCATTCATCCAAACTGTTCACAAGGAATAGAATTTAGCTTCAAATTTTCCATTTTTTCATAAACAGCAGAACGAAAATTACGCACACAACTTTAACTTTCTGGTTAAATAATATCTGAAAATGTTACTTTCATGTGATTAAAATATTAGTCTGCCTTCATGACCTAAAAAATATTCTTTTCCACATGAGAAGAAAAAAAAAATCCTTCACACTCATTGAAAAGAACATTAGACCCTTATTCACCCATTTGGGAGAGGTCTGGCGGAAAGAAACCTTGTGTGCAAAAAAAATTCATGCTAATGCACTGTCACAATCAGGCTTGTATATTCACCTGAATAGTACCAATTTGCTAATATTATTTTCATAAATGAACAATTTATTCTACATCATGTATCTTTGTTCTAGGATCTGCATACATACTGCAAAATACTAGAATATATAATTTGCTTTCTTCTAGATTTCTCTCAGTACAAGGGAACAGATACTTCACAAGGAAAATAAGGAAAAAGGCAACTTTGTGTCCAGACGTCTCATAGTATGTCACGTGTGGAGTTACAGTTCTGTTTGACAAGGGGTAAGTTGTTTTTTCTTACTTGGAAAGAAAGAATCAAACAGCAATAGCAGGAAAACGTCTAAGCAATTAACTGGCCAAGTAAGATCCTCCTGATGCATTCCACAATACTACCAATCTTCTAAAACACAAGCATAACAGTTTTTCGATCATCATTTAATAAACAGCAGAGATGTGCTTCTCCTTATTAAGAAAAAAAAAAAAAAAAGAGGAAGGTGATTGGGGAAGATGCCTTAGCCTGTCATTTACAATATCTTGCTTCTCGTGATAGTTGAGATTGTCAAGAGTTTGCACATATGAGCTGCAAATACATAGAGGAAGGAAGTTACAGACATCACACTTTTTCCTGTTTACACTTCTATTAAAAATGGAGTTCCAGAAAAAATTCATCATTTGCACAGCTACCTGGAGAACTCGACAAGCAAACTGAAATAACAGGGAATGTGGACCAGTGCATTTGTTCAATGAATACCATATGGATTTTGGAATTTGGTAATCAGGGATCTGGCATCTCTTTATAATGTATTTGGGAGATTATTGGAACATTTTTGTGTAATTGCTATAACCAGGTGCTTTTGTCTCACTGAGGTTAAACTACCTTTTACTATTCCTGTTTTTATAAGGAAGACAGAATTGGAAATCAGTATATATGGTCTATACTGGCTTGTGTTTTGCCTGTCCACGCCCATGTTTATTTCTTTACTTTCTTAATAAAGTCATTGATGGACCTATTACTTTCTAGCTATGCCAGTAAAAGATTCTGTAGTTGTACCTAGTTAATAAAAGGTGTAATAAACACTACTTGAAGACATATGTCTTCATGAACTGCATTTTATAACAGAAAGCTTATCAAAAAGCAAGTCTTGTAATACTGCAAGAAGAAACTCCCTACAAGGATCTGGTTTATTCTAGAAATAGTTAAGAGACTTAATTTATAGTGAACATTCTGAGTATAATTAGGAAACATATCTAACCTGACAAGCAAAACTAAGACTTAACTCTCACTGAAATTTGTCCCAGAGACTCAGATACCTGGGAACAGTAGGTTTTAATAGTTGAGATTTGGTTTGATACTATAACATTTGTAAGGTTATTCAATATTTGATAAACACTCTTAATGTATATCTGGGGAGAAGTAAATAAGTTTGACTACTATCTTTGGGTATATTATTCATCAGGAATGTCTGATAGCAGAAAGTATTCTAACAGACAAAAAAATCTTACGCCTGTTAAAAGCGTTAAGAGCAAGCTCAAGTGCAGAGTTTCCACTCCAAATGCCAAAACTACATAACACAGGGAAATGTGGCCAGACAACATAAATTCAAACTTCATGCTTTACACTTCTAAGCAGTTTTAAACACTGACAGACTTCAGACAGATTTTTAGACAGGTTTTTTTTTGGAGGGTGGTTGGGGGGGTTTTTTTGTTTGTTTTGTTGTTTTTTGTTTGTTTGGGGGGTCTTTTGTTTGGTTTTTTTTTTATACCACAGAAATACTGACTCAGTCAAGAGGTCCACTGACATTGGTGTCTTTTAAGACTGACTGCAAGTTCCAGAAGGGGCAACAACTCCATTTAAGACAGAGTATGACAACTGCCACAGTTGTACTTTTAGAATATGTCCATCCACAGATCTCTATAACTTCATTGTCTCACTGACGTGACATAGCAAGGAATACAAAGAAAACAGTTGTATTTTTGATACGTTAGTTGCATGTCCTTCTAACTACATAAACGGGTGCTACCCCTAAGTATCTCTTCTGTTTTAGAATAGGTGAAGAATAAAAACTTATGTATGTCTCTAATTACTTCCGTACAAGTTCAAATAAGCATCATTTCTTTTCCCAGATAAACAATATTCAATCCTTCTACTAACTGCTTCCTTTTCAAAACCACAAGATTCTTCCCACTCTAGTTCTAGATTACAGAAATATCTGCCATAGTTATATACACTATTTCTTGTCATAATAGACTACTCTAATTAACTTCAATACAGTTTATACATTTAACAGCTTGTTTGCTTTCTTTAAGCTTATAAGTGAAGAATCTTCTAATCCCTCCTAAAAGGTTTTTGCAACAAAAGAAGGAGATGTCTCAGTTGATCTTGAAACTGTAAGAATATGGTCTGCAGGAACTCTGACAGGTCCTCCACACAAAAGATTAATGAGTAACTCTTTTTGCAGTAGTTCCATACATTTCCCTCATCTTCCTTGACTTTTTACAGTGCTCACTTTTGGTACTACTAGTTTACAGAGCTAAAATATACACATTACTTCTGCATTACAATACTCATTTTAATGACAGTGGAAAGGAAGAAACCACCCTGTTCAAGTTGTCCTCACAGAAACAGATAAAACATAAAATTACAAGGGGGGGAAATATTAATATACTATATATCACATATTTTATATATACAATTATATACTTTGTATATAGACAAAGTTTTTTATATATAATACATATATATACATATAATGAAAAAGTTTGCTATTCACTCACTTTTCTGCTTCACAAAGCAACGAATTGTGTAATAAATTATGGAAATGGGAAGAAAACTACACAGAACATCCTACATTTTGTGGCCATTTTCTTAGGAAATACCCCTGCATATTATCAAATAATATAGCAAATAATGAAGACTTTTATTTTAGAACTTTTCAAGAAGCTTTCCACTTGGCTTCCTCTCACTTTCTTCACTGACCCTGGGGCTAAGGCATGTGCAAGAGCTATAGAAGAATCGAAGTGGCCACCAGAGCAGACAGCCCAATGAGAACAACCACTACTAAAGGAACCCTGAATCTGGGGTTTTCACATCTGAAACTCTAACGTCCCTTTGAACTTCTGTTCAGCCTCCAACACTTAGAAAAACGAGTACCATGATCATATCTGAACTGCCATATTTTCTAAACAGAAAGCTACACCATATTTGAAGCAGAAAGGATTTTCTTCATTCTATTGGATCAGCAAATACTGAAAAGAAACACATTTTCTGTGTTGACCAGAAACTACAGCACAATTACAAGAAATCACCAGGCCTCCCTGAAAGACTTCAGAACCACATGCAGCCAGAACCACTGTGATCAGCAGTCACAGTAACATTTGGCTTTCAACAGAGTGATGTGTAGTTGTCTTGCCTTTCACATGAAATAAAGATAACTAGATTTGCTTGATTGTATGTTTTCACGTTGCTTTTGTGTTCGTGCATTAGTAGTCTATTTCCATCAGTAAGTCAGTCCACACACTTAGGCCACAGACTTTAAAGTCTCCATCTTGTGTCCTCAGGAGTTTCAGAGCAGCTTGGGTCTGTTCCTTAAGCAGCGTAGATCCCCGACAGAGGCAGCTGAAGCGCTCCCTTAATTCTTCCCAGGACAATTTAGCTTTGTCAAGGCAACTTTTAACCCACCGTCCCTGCAAGGGGTCATAGAGCAAGTGGCTTCCCCAGCCGGCTAAGAGCTCCAAATAAGATCTGCTTAACTGGGAATAGTGATCAGCTAGGAAGGTAAGATGGGAACACGGGAGGCAAAGGCAGAGTGCAGAAAATCGCTCCTGGTTGTCCAGTAGCCAGGAAAGCAGGAGCCCAGCGGTGCACCCGTCTGCTGCGGCACTTGCCTGCTGCCCGTTTTGGCTGCTCCCATCCCGATCCCCGTCTCCGGCCTGCTCAGCGCCACGCCCCTGCTGGAGCAAAGCCAGCGCCGTCGCCACCACCTCGAAGGCGCGGGGCTGGGGCAGCTGCTCCAGAACACCGCACAGCCAACGCAGCTGCCCCGCGGCCTCCCCGACCTCCTGCCCCTCCTCCCGCAGCCGGCTCAGCAGCAGCTGCGCCTCCGCCCGCAGCTGCGGCTCTGGCGCGGGGGAACGCCGCGGCGGGCGGCGGGGCAGCGCCAGCAG
>WEKY01004252.1:13957-24807 GCA_013390045.1 Picathartes gymnocephalus | reverse complement strand
CGCTCTCCGCGCCGGGGGGCGGCAGGAGCCTGCGGAGCAGGCGGCGGCAGGCGGCGGGCGGCAAAGCGCGGTTCTCCAGCAGCGCCAGCCCCAACAGCTGTGGGCAGCGGCCCAGGGTGGGGAAGCCGAGCAGAGGGTGCGGCTGAGGCCGGCGCAGCCGCCGCCCGAGGGCCTCCCGGAGCTGAGGCCGGCCACGGAACCGGTCATAGAGGTGCTGGAAATACCGGGCCCACTCTAGAGCCCTGTCCAGGGTGAGGGAATCCCAGTCCCGCACCAACGCCGAGCAGGACACAGCCAGGAGCGCCGGCAGCTGCTCCACCTGCCCCAGCACAACTTCCATGGCCCAGGCTTGGCGCTTCAGGTTTGAGCAGAGTCCTGCCGGGGCCAACCCGAGCCGCGGAGGGCTGGCCTTTGTAACTCTATTGGCTGAGCGGCACGTCAATCCCGTGCGGATCCAGCCTTTGTTAAAGGAGTCGTCACGCACTTGCCGGCCGATCGCTCAGCTAAGAGCGGGAAATTGAGGTGAATTTAAATGATAAAACCGAGCACGATTTTTTTTTTTTTTTAATTTCTTTTTTTTTTTTTTAAAGTAAATTATTCTCCTCTAGGCCCTTCACCATCTTCGTCGCCCTCCTTTGGACGCTCTACAGTAGGTTTATTTCTTTGTTATATTATGTCGCCCAAAAGTACACACAGGACTCGAGGTGAGGCCTGAGTAGAGGAGGACAATCGCTTCCCGTGACCGGCCGGTCTGTCTCTGCTAGGAGGCATAGAAGAATATATAGCATAGTATTCCTAGCCATCCCTTAAAAAATAAACCTCTTCAGGTGCAAAGCCCCCCTGCCCCACCTTTGGGGGTGCTTCCCAATTTCAGTGATGGCTTAGGCCCTGAAGAGCAGCCATGTCCCAGCTCAGCAGGGAGCCCGTCGCTACCCATGGCTCAGTGTTCTACCATGGGCTGGGCTCACCCATCTGTCCCACCAATTAATGGCTTCATAACTCATTAGCGATTCCCCAGGGCACCAGGCCTTCTCCAAGTACTGGCACCGAGCCTCTGTCTGCCTGCAGGGATAATGGCAGACACCCTGCCCTGGCTGCCTGGGCACCAGCAGTGCTGGGATTTCCCATACAGATGCCCCCAGACAACACGGTGGAAATACTATAACCCCTCCTCTCTGCAGTCACAAGAGGTGACTCCTCTACTTCCACCTCCGCTAGCTGAAGGACAAAGTTACATGGCAAGCAAGTTAGGCATGGCTTGAGACAGCCCATGTGTTGGAGTGACTGTTCTCACGTGCCTGCCTAATGTCCACTGCCTCAAAGGCTTCCACTCAGCTGGGTTACAGGTTCTTTCCCTCCATCCTCATCTCCTTGACAGAGCTACACTCTGTGTTCCCTCAGAGTGTGGAAGTGAGCAGGCTGGTCTGGCTTCTGACAGTTTCCACAGGCGTGCCCTGCGACCCTGCTCCTCAGGGTGGCAGCAGTGGCATCTGGGTGCCGGAGTTGGGAGCTTTGGGAGCTGCTGGATATTTCTCTGGAAGTTTGGCAGCCCTGTGGCACACTCCTAGCAAATGGAGCAGGTCTGGAGGCAGCAGAGTGGCCTGGTCACAGCCTCATGCAGAATGTGTGTTCTCTTCTATACATCCTAGTGCTGCAAATAATTTGCTCTGAGTTTGTTATTAAACAAATTGCATTTTTGGGTGATGGAGTGTGTAAGGACTCTTGGTAGCTTAGATAGTAAAAGGTACAACACTTGTAGCTCTGACTTCAAACTAACATAGGTGAAAGACAAGAAAGAGGTCGACAACTTGCTTCTACTGCTTTCTTTTCTACTAAGGAAAACTGAAATGTGTGGACAGAGCCACTGAACCATTAGAATTCTGTGTCTCACTAGGAACATGCTGAGACCTTGTCTCATGTCCACAGGTCCTTGCCCTAAAAGTAACGTCAAAATTGTTGGTGATGAGCTTTTCTAATTCACATCATGCTTCGAAAATAAAGCAAAAGACAGATTAAGGAAATTGTAAGTAAGGGTTTAGATACTAGGCTGCCCTCTCTAGGCCCTCTTGTAGACTGCCCTAGATGGTTGTTTAGTAAAAGTCTTTCTCAAGTATACTCACTAAAACAGATCTCTCATCTGAGTTATCCTATTTTCTTATTTCAGTCCCATTTTCTTATTTCCTATTTTTCTTATTTCTTACTTAAAAAAACACGAAGCTGTAGGCTTGATGCTCTAGGTCACCTGTAGGTTAAGGGCCTAATACAGGCATTGGAGTGAAATTCTGTGGCCCTTTTTTATGATTGAAGAAACTTATGACAACCCCTCAATGACTATGAATATAATGCATTTTAAGGTATCATTCTAAGATATATGGTTTTCCCCTGAAAAATCTCTTCTAAGCTTTCTGTTAGCTGTTAAACAAAATTGGCTACCGATGTCTAGAGGTTTGTTGCACTGTTAACAATGGAATTGCTATTGTAATTAATAACTTCATACTTACCTATCATCTGCCTTACCTGTATATTCCAATGCATATTATAAAATAATATACAATGAAGAGAAGATGGAACATGCAAACTTTGCAGTTACATACAGAGTGCAGCACTTTGGGGTGTTACTTTGTGTTTTACTTAAATGAAGAAGTGACAGAAACTCAGAGTGGTTGGAATATAATTCAACATTATATATGCAGTATGTAATGTGTAATATATATGTACATGTATATGCAGGCCTCTTTGGTTTAATATGGCACATCCTGTGGCACAGAGGAAGAAAACTGTTTCAGTGAATTCCATGTGTTATTTTGGTAGGGATGTTCTTGGAGGTGCATATGCTCCATGACAGACAGAAGATATTTCCCTTTATATTAGACACCTTTTCACAAGAAATCTTTCACTTTACTGTTCTTTTTCTTTACTGGATAAAGCATATGGGTTTATATCCTGTGAATGTCTCTGTATGTCTCAGTTGAAAGAAATCAAATAATCACATTTGCAGCACTGGGAAACTAACAAAAACAGGTTGTGAAAATCTAAGTAGTCTGGAAAAAACTCTGTTATCTGGAATACTCTTGCATGTGAAAGGAGATGGCCTGTGTGTTCTAGTGGGTCTCTGTAGAGCTGATTGAAAAATTAAATTCCCATTTTACAAAAACCATGAATATTTAAGCTTTGTGTTTTTGGTTTTTTTTAAACTTCAGGTGAAAGTTCTAAATATCAGCATTTTTCATCAAAAGGGCACAGGTTGACATCTCTGTTATAAAATGGTTTGTGCAAACAGATGTTTCTGTATTTCTAGGAATTGCAGCTGCGTTTGGAGTCTCCTGTCATGATTGGCATGCATATAATGAACAATAGAGCCTAATGTGAAGAAGTAGCAGAATTTTGCATTAGAATGCATTAGAAAATTATTTCAAGGAATGAAAAATAAACAGGGTATCAGTGACATGAGACTTACGATTCTGTTACACTACAATAACCCATAAACCCCATAATTCTTTCTCTACACTCACCATTAAAGGAACTCCTTTTCTTCTCTGAAGTTTGTGTTATTATTTGAGACCCAGACTATTCTCAGAGTGCATTTTAGGATCTTCCACTGCAAGAGTGGGATCTATTTCAGTTGATTGATCTGCTGGTGATAGTACCATGTAGCAATCAAATTAAATGGAAAAATGTGGTAAATTATTTGCATATGACTTTTAAGAGCTCTCTTTTCTGTGACCAGTCTTAGATCTAGCTAAGTAGTAGCTTGCATAGCCAGAGAGTTCTTCCTTAGTAATCAGCATTATTAATAAGCATCAAAATGTATACTTACTGTCTATCAACTCATACCAAGATTGTTGCTACCTAATAGTATTGCTGAGTTGTATAGGTATTGTTTAAAAGTGTCTGTACAGTGCTGAGTTGGTTTTCTATCTGAGGAACACCTTAGGATAGTTGGGAGATACTTGGGAAGTAAGTACTGAGAAACTGAGGAGGTGAGGTAGAGAGTTAATATTGGGGAAGGGGATAGGAAAGGGAAAGTTCATGTTAGAGTGTCAGGAGATAGAGTAAGAACACAGGGATGGGGCAGATAGAATGGTGAGTGGATTTTCAGATAGCACTGTGTGCAGAGTGTGCTTTCCTGCTTGATTACTTTTTTAAAAAGAAACAAAAGTTTATTTCTGGGCTTCACATAGGTCTTTGGTTGTTTAATACCAACCTGCTTCCTCCATTAATGATGCTTGTAGTAGTTTCTTATACTGTTTTATGGTGTGTTTGGATGTTTATTTCATGTTATGTAAACTATGCAGTCTATTTTTACCTAACAAGAAGTGAAACTCACAATGATACCTTGAAGAAAATCATGCAGAAGTATTATCACTTCGTTACACAGTCTGAATAAATAACCTTTGTTACAACTTATTTAAAAGCAAAGAAAAAAATAGAAGAGAGAACAGGGTGAATTTTAAATGATAGGCTGGAGCACAGATTTACAGTCGCAACACATTGCATTGTTTTGATGTCTGTTCTTATGCTTCTTCTAAGTAGCTGTGATAGTATGAACAGGGATGGCCAGTGTTTCTTGTGTTGTAGGTTTTGTTTCTGTTTTGTTGTTTTGTTTGTTTTTTTCCCAATAAAGTCTCTCTTTTTTTTTTTTTTAATTTAATCTCTAAAATGAGCATTAAAAAAAGACAAATTTTGAGGGTAGTCATCTATAGTTGTGTTAAGCTGTAGTAAATGTTCCTCCATTACAGCTTTTGATTGGTTAGATACATGGCAAAGAAAGTTGATGAGGAAGTAAGAGAAAGTGTCTGTTTGATACAAAAATTTGGGAAGTCATTTTCACAGCTCCCTGAAAACAAGCCTACTTTTCACTGAAGCACTGCAAAACAGTTTCACTTGCACTTATTATGAATTACTGTGCTGTTTTATCTAAGCTGAGAAGTCAAGTAAAAGATTCATATGAAGTTTTATGGAACTAGTGAGTTTCTTCACTCTGATTACAGAGCCAGTAAAATTCACCCTGGCAGGAAATATCAGTTTTGAAGTAAAATTGGTCAAAGTAGCCAGAAGTCTGGATTTCATTGTTATATTTTCCTTCCTCTCAGAAGTCATGCTGGCTAGAAAATGGTTATGCTATTTCTCCTGAACAGAAATTTAGGACCTTGTTTACTCATTCTAACTGGCATTAGAAAACTCCAAAATGATCTTTCCTTAGATAAGGGGGTGTTATTGTAAATTACAAAAATTAATACATTGAGAGAGATGTATGATCATCTTCTATATTTCTGGCACTAATATTCACTCTCTAACTGTAAAAAGACTTGTTTAGCTGCCTCAAAATTTGTGTTAGGCACAAGTTTGCCACACTTATATGTAGTGAAGACTCTAAACTTGAGAACCATCCTTGTAGAATTTCTTTCTATTTCTGCAACAAACTCTGTGGAAAACTGAGGTTATTAGTCAACCTGGTAGACTATATCTTCTATATCTTCTGGTGAGGTACTTGGATTTATTTTTTTGTGTGGCAATGTAATCTCTCAATATCTCAAAAACGAGCAAAGCTGTGGTGGGCTTCTGCTGTGAGAACAGATCAAATTGCATAATAATGGTGTTGAACCTACTAATTTGTACATTGGCTTGAGCCTCAGATGTACAAAAGGCATATCTGTCATCAGGGGTATTTCCCCTGAAACCTCTAAGTCCTGCTTAGTGCTGTAGCGTTTCAGTAGCAATGCCCGTTTGTGATGGGTTAGGCTATGATTTTAGTAACTGTTGTCAATGGCCAAGCAACAGTTTTGCAATGTACTAGAGTGAAAATTGTTTGAAAATTAGCATATTGAAAGAACGCTATTTATAACATGTCACTGAGATAACCTAAACCTCACTCTAACTAGGAATTTCACCTATGTCTGGCTATACCAAAAGTAATTTGTTTTGTATAAAAAGACAGTTTTTGCTGCCTAGCTGTATTTCTAATTTTGATACTAGGAGTCAGAACTATACTAGTAAAACTGCTAAGCTGGGGTGTAGCTCTTCAGTATCATAGACATAAACAAAAGTGTAATTGGGTGGCAAATGCAGTCATCTTTCTCTATGTGAATAATCAATTAGAAGTGAAGTTAGTACAGACATTCAAGGTTCCCTTGCACCACGTGAGCCTTGCTAAATGATCATATATGCACTCCAAAAAACAGTTGCAGTTGTTATGTGTGTATTAGCTACAAGCAGTTTTGCCTGAGGTTGTTTGAGCTAATGCATTTTTAGCTTGTATGTGGTGTGGGATAAGAGCATGCATTGATGTTGCTCAGCTGATGAATGGTAAAGCTGTGTGCTTTGGTCATTTGCCTTTGTTTGTGATACCCTTTAGAGTGATTTAATTTGCTGCCTGTTGAGGTGGTGGGCTTGGTAGGTCACAGCATGTACTGATTAGTTTGCATACAGGCCTTCTTTTCTTTTAAGCCAAGAACACTCTTATCTACTTATCTTAACTACTTTTCTTATAGGATCAGGTGCACAAATTCATCCTTCTGAGCCATTCTTCCAGCTTGAACCCAACCCCCTTTTTCTGGGTACCTGTTAAGAATGGTCTTAAAGAGCTATCTGTTTTAGAGGTCATCTTACCAGAATCCTCTGAAAATAATATTCCATAAAACTTGACTCAAAAAGGCTGGCTATGGCTAAAGGTTTGGAATTTTGGTATGTAATACTTTAGTACTTGTGTGAAGTGATGCATACTCGGACTAACCTTAGTCTTGCATCACAGGTTTAGTGAATGGCAAAGTGTCTGTAAGAGTATTGGAAGAAAAAAAAAATGAATGTTTAAGAATAACAACTAAAAATTCTTTCCTACTTGTAGATTCTGCATATTTCCATGGCACTTAAATTGCTGTCATTCACAAGAGTTCAGGGAGATCTCATAAACACATTTTCATGTTGGATTTGGTTATATTTCTCATTTACATAAAAAGATATATAAATCTCTATGCAAGACAACTATGTATAGAGCTATTTATATGTATGTCTGGGTTCTAATAACAGAAGTCATTTGGATTTTTCACTTTCCTTGCCTAAATATCCTAAAAACATCTCAAAATTGTCAGATACCGCTCCTTTGTGGCTCTATACAGTGTCTTTATGAATGTCTGTGTATTCAGAGAGAGCTACACTAAAACACATATATGCACATGCTGGGTAGACATCTATTTTTTTTGAGTGATAAGGCTTTTATGTATCTGTTGTTTCCATTTTCATGTCTCCAAAGCTTTTATGTGAATTTTTTCCAGCACATTTCTCATTATTCTGTCAACTTTTACTCTGCTGAATGGCTGCAGCTTCCAGACATATAACCTGAAAAATCCTGGGAGAATTTACATAAAAACAATAAAACCAAGGAAATGGAAACCACAGAATATATACATAATTTTTTTTCAGTCTTTGCTAAGAAGCTCATTGGTTAATATTTACAGATGAATCTGATTTTCCATTTTAACATCCTTTTCACAGTGAAACAAATGTGGGAGGGTGGGATAGTAAGAATAATTTTTGAAGTGAAGGGGAGCTTATATGTGAATCTCATTAAGGTTAAAAGGTTTTACTTTTCTCCATTCTAGTATATCAAGAACATCCCATTTAAAAAATCATATAAATGTCTGAATCAAGCAAATGTTAATGCAAAGCTTTGAAGGGATTTTTCTTCCTGTTTAAGAGAATTGTAAGGGGTTTTTTGTTTGTTGGTTTATTTATGTAAACACATACAAAGGAATACGGGATTCTGTTATCTATAGTCATAACATCCTCTAAAAGCAGATCATTAAAACTCATACAGCCACTTATAGGATCAATAGTACAGTAAAACAATTTTGGTTTCTATGGAGTGGTGCTTACTAAAAGCACGTTGTGTACCTGTCTCAAAATTGCCTCTAGCATTTAAATTTTTTCCCTAACTCCAGAGTTTTTACCTTAATGATGTTCTTTTAGAAGTTTTTTCTCCCCTTTTTACTGAAAACAAAAGTACTTAATTAGTAAAAAGGCCCAGAACCCAAAATGTTTTGGTGTTGTGGTTTCTATAGCAGTTAGGCTTGTGTATTTCATGTCAATTGCATATTATTTTGGTTGACTTTATTCCTAGTCCAGTGCACTTAAGGGTATGTGTAACGACAAAGATTGGAGCTTTTGTGTATATCCAAAAAGCATGACAATATAGGTAACGTATGTAGTACGATATGCTAGTTCATAGCTTCTCCTGAAATGTTGCTATTAGCTTTCCCAATTAACAATGTTGCCTTGTACTTGCAGGAGAAAATAACAACGGGCTAAAAAAAAAAAAGGCAGCAGAGATGAGATTGGTTCTAGCACAAAGGATGTTTGCATAAAACTAAAAGCCAGCAAAAGAAAATTCTTGTGCAGTTTGTACCTGTGGATGGGGTGATGGTGATGGGTAAAGATTAATTCCTAGAACAAAAGAAAAAGTCTAAAAGAATTGATTTAGTAAAGGGATTTTTGGTTGGTTGGCGAGGGGGGGGGCGGGGGACAGCTTTGGTGTTTTTTGTTGGGGTTTGTTTGTTTGTTTGGGGTTTTTGTTTTGTTTTGGGGGGGTTGTTGTTTGGTTGGTTTTGTTTGTTTGTTTGTTTTGTTGTGGGTTTTTTGTAAAAAAAAAAGTAGCAGTAGCCCAGTATTAAACCTGGAAATAATAAAATTCATATTAATTCCATTTGTTCTAACAAAAAGAGCAAGAACACCATTCTTAGTAGAAACCACTGTTGAAAGTATCCTCATATTTCTTGGTATTACAATAGCTTTGTATTGTGAGAAAAATTTATTGGTAGCTTCATCAAGGAGTAATTATTCTCTCATAAATGTATTTGAGTTTTATATTCTGTATGGAGAAAACGACATGAAACAATGAAAAAGTGTTGTGTCTGGTTTTCTCTCTGAAATGCTGATGCTCATCAGCATTTGAAAGAGTGTGAAGTTCTGTTAACTGACAACGTACAACCCTTGGGGGCTGGAATTGGTTCCCTTGCTTT
Source organism: Picathartes gymnocephalus (assembly GCA_013390045.1). Classification (NCBI taxonomy): domain Eukaryota; kingdom Metazoa; phylum Chordata; class Aves; order Passeriformes; family Picathartidae; genus Picathartes; species Picathartes gymnocephalus. Next base: position 15,793 of record WEKY01004252.1, on the reverse strand, counting down.
TTGTAGAAATAGTTGGATCTAATAGTTCTTAGAAAATGGACAATGTGGATCAAGTCTTCCAGACAAACTTGCCCGTGATTGACTGTTCTAAACCACCTAAGGGAGTTAGGCACCTTGCCACAATAGCAAGTCAATGAGAACCAGATGCCTAAGGGTCTTGAGAGCTCTTGAAAATTTCTGTATTAAGAGAGATGATTGTGTCCAGGTTAGGGATCCTCATTCATGTAGTGAAAACATCCTGTGCATCTGGCAGCAGTCAGGATTTATATGGGAAACTCAACAGTTTGTAATCTGGGGGTGTAACTCACCTAAAAACTGCAATGGATAGATGCTATGAACTGTGGTATAGAAATTATTTATCCAAGGAAATAGTCCAGAGCATTTTCATGGGAGTAATCTGAGTAATTTTTTTATCTCAGGATGCAGTTTGGTTCTATTTTCTTTAGTGGTCTTTGCTATCAAAACAATGATTTCACTACAAATGAGAGGTTAGAATTTTCTACTAAATGAAGTTATGAAACAAAATTACTTGGGCTAAATCAAAATGTTAGTTTACATAAAATCAGTATGGTTTATCTGTTGTATTCAACGGACTTGGGAAAGAAGAAAGGGTCTTGTCAATCCCCATCCTGTTGACAAAATTGAGATACATGTCCTGGTTCAAAACTAAATTTTTCTCTTGCTGGTGTGCAAAGAACCACAGAAGACATGGAACTGGAAATGTAGAGCCTGCCTGCTAGGATGCAGTGGTTCCTCAGAGAGTAGGCTTAGAATGGCTGATATTCAGAACAGAAAATGTTTGTTTCTCCTTTTGCTTACAATATATTCAGGGTGGGGTTTTTTGGTTGGTTGGTTGGGTGGTGGTGGGTTTTTTGTTTGCTTTTGGTTTTTTATTTATTTCTAATAATGTTTTGTTCTTCCTAGTTTCCAAGTCTTTGCTTTTACAGTTTTTGAAATCACTCCCATGTGAAAACTTTGCAATGTGTATATTTAGGCTTCATAGCAAGCATGTAAGGTTGAGGTTATACAAAAATTATTGGTTCTAGGTAATTTGTTCTGTGAATAGATGCCTTCTGCCTGACTTGCTACTATAGCCAATGCATCAGTGTCTCAGGTAACTTGGATTAACTAGTACTTAGGAAGTACTGACAAAGATAATGGTGCAAATTACTATATGGATCTTATTTAATTTTAAATTTTTTATTTTACATGTGGTTTACATTAGTAAATTGCAAATAGTAACTTCAGTATTGATGTTACATAAACACAAATTTAATCCACATGGTTTGGTCATGAATTTCCCACTAAATTTTTCTCCGAAGTGATTCAGCATCCCAGTTCTTAACAGCTCGCTGAACATACCCAGTCACTTGTAACTGGTCTGCCGTGTTCAGCAAAATCAGTGGAATTGTACCATATCCCAGGGGAGGGTTATATTACCCTTCGGAAACCTGGGAGACTGTAGCTTTTTATTTAATGTTTAAAATATCTTTTCAAGGAAACCTATTCCAGACTCTCTTTTTCGAAAATCTACGTGTTGTGGGCCTGGCATTCTTTGTACTTGCTCAGGAGTGCAATTCTTTGTACTTTAACAGAAGTGTAATCTCTTGGCTTCATTCACATTTTTGCTCTTGTTATGACCTGCCCCAGAAGACAAGGGTAACCCAGGTTCTTGTTAATAGACCCCCTTGGGGTAGCTTAGAATGAAACAATCCTGAATGATCAGTGTTTATATATATATATATATAGGGTTTATTTTAGAACAATTTGGTTGCTATGAAAAGGCGGTACGCAGCTGTTTTGGTTATTATTATCTCTTGTAATATAGCAATATAA
>WEKY01004252.1:0-13938 GCA_013390045.1 Picathartes gymnocephalus | reverse complement strand
CAATATAAAGATAACACTTCAAACATGTATAAAAAAAAAAAAGAGAAGAAAGATACATGAGATACATAGTCACCATCCGTGGATCAGTCAGGGAGGCTTGTTACAATTTCGACATCCCTTGGTCAAAGTGATGGTCACATTCTTGATACATCAAGGGTGGGGAGAGCCCATGAAACACTTAAGTTCAATTGTTTAATATAGGCTTAGATCCAGAGGGGAGTTTTACACTGTATACTGTAACACTGCGGATCAAAAGGCACTTTGGGGGTCTTTGTTAGTTTATGACACCTTCTAGGACATGACAGCTGCCTCTCACAGCAGTGTAGTTGAGCCAATTCTGGCCCACCAGAGGGATAAATACATTCAGGTCTACATGTGAACCATAGCGGTATTTTTCCCAGAGGGGACTTTTCACACCTGAGCCAATTATGTAGGGGAGCAGATTGGCATGATAAAAAGCACTATCCCACCTTAAAGGATCTAATTCTTATCAGCCTCTTCTCTTATTCGGCACAAAACAAAGCTTGAAGCTCCCAGTCTGAGCGCCTCCTCTGCACCTGGGCAATTACTTTGCGCATCATCTGCAAAAGCACCTTTTGCTTTTGCAAATGGCTGGATTTTTTGGGTCAATAACTATTAACATTCCGGTCTCACAGCATTTCTTCTGATATGCCTTTTATAGTATCTCCTGGAGAAGCAGACAGTGAGCAGCCTATTCATGGGATATACAATATCATTATCTATTTAGGCTACCTGTTTATTATTAGGTTAACAATCTAGTTTTTATTATTGGAGTAATAGAAATTAAAGTTACCCTAAGAACATTATCATATTTTTATCTCTGTCCAAGAAGACTACGTGTATGTTACAGCAGATGTGTATCACCAGTCATGCCATGATAGATCACTGCATAATTTTGTTTACCATATATTTTCTTCTAAAGATGAAAATTTCACATCCATAGTGATGAAGGTGGAAATAGAGGTCCTTATGATGGATTTAGACCCTAGAACTTGTGTATATCAAGACTGCAGTATTTCAGATTACTGTTTTTCCCTTTGTTGTTGTTGTTGTGTGAAGCCTGAGCACCACAGATACACAGTACCATATTTGGTAGCAAATTACTAGCATGTCACACTGTCGTGTCACTCAGATAACCATTCTAAATATCTATTCTTAGTTGTTTGGTCTACTTGATTCCTAATTCTTCTCACTTGTCAGACCTACAATATTTTGTACAAGTGTTTTTTCACACTTGTTGAATTATTTCTTGATTTAATTTTTTTGTGGGCTCTTTGCGTGGGCTTGTGGCAGATAAAGAAATAGAAATGTCCTAAATTTAAAGATCACACAGAACAAGTTTTAATACTGGAATTATGACTCTGGTCTTATTTGTAATCATGGCTATAATGTTCACAAGGTTAAAAAACTAGCTATCTGTCTCTGTCTTTCCTCATTGTTGGTTTGGGGTATTTGATTTTGAAGTTGTCTGCAATTTGATCTTGCTAAAAGTTTCTCAACGCATTTCAGCAACATATGTCATTAATGTGGGGAGCTGGGTAACCAGTCCCACCATTGCTTGTAATTCAGCCTAGGACAGGCAGCAGGAAAGCAGAACAGTTTCAGCAAACCTCAATTAGGAAAACATGCCCAAGGCATTTGGCTCTAGCATAAACAGAGATGCATTAAGCTCTCCCAAGAGGAAAACTAAATGTGTACATTGTTGAATAAAACCAACTCCTTATTTTGACATTGATATGGTTAACAGAATAAAGAATCGTTCCCAATGAAGGAAAGGATAAACTGGAAAAGGATGATCTGTGGATTGCATGTGCTGAAGTAACATCCTAAAAATATTAACACTAATCTTTTTTCAGCAATTAGCTATTGCCTTATCATGTTTCAGATTGTAATACTGTGAACTGGGAATTTTCTCCTGAAAGAAAAGTGTCCTTACATGAAGTATAACATCAGAGATGATTCTGCTATTGATCAAACTCTTCACAATAAGAATCCTTGTAAAAGAGGTAATACACTAAAAAAGTGATATTTGTAACTTGTTGACTCTTCCATCTGTGACATCAAAATGTTTAATATTGCCTCACAACCCTCATGAGATATACTCAATAATCATGTTATAGATTGTAACTCTGAAGCATCTGGAAGATTAAATAACTTTCCCATAATAACTTAAATACTTTAAGATCACACACAGATTTCTTGTTTTGGTTTGACAGCAAGTGATATCCAGAGTCAGGATTATTCCCAAACCACCTTATTTCCTTTCTCTATTAGCATTTTACCAGATATGTGGCTTGCAGTATGAGGAAGAAGGAAAGACAGGGAAGGGAAATATGTTCAGGGTGCTTCTATAAATCAACTTAATAAATCAAGACCATCTTTATACAATTTTTGGTGTCCACTTGCATCAGACTACTTTATGCTTTATGAATGTCTATTTTACAGATGGGAAAACTAAAATAAAAAGTGGTTTAGCAAAAGTCATAGAACAGATAGATTTGCAGAGTTGGGAAAAAGAATCGAATCTCCCAACCCTACAAGACAGGAATAACTTATTAAATGAGCTGGCGTTCACCCTGTGTCATTGGCAATGTAGTACAGTGCAGAGGGAATGGTGTTCTTTCCATTAGGAATGCTTTGATGATGACACTGTAATAGAAGAATGAAAAGGAATGCTGGACTTGAAGCATTCCTTAAGGTATAAGACTGACTGTTTGAACTGCGAGTTGGACAGAAAGTCCTGGAAAAAAATAGCTATAGAGGTAGTATCTCAACAATAGCTTCTGAGGAATCTTAATTTGGAATGTTGATGGAGAAAGTATAGGGTTAAGGGATAAATGCTGAACAGCTGTGTCAGAAGCAGCAGGAAAAAGATTGGGAGAACTGTGAAGGCAGTGTGAGAAGAAAGTCAAACTTGCAGAAACCTAAGTGTGCACCGAGGTGTACAATTTTCACCTGTAAGGACCATCTTGTTTCTCTTCCTTTACATTGCTAGCCAGGCAATGAATTTTTAAATTCCTTGTTACAAAGGCAGGTTTATTACAAATTGCATGTTTTGTGAGTATGCATCACTTTGAATAGGGTAGAATTTTTTGCTTCACAGGTGAAGCAATGTGAGAAAAATAGAACTGAACTTGTGAGATAGCCAAAGTATCTTCTGATTTATGGGGCTTTGATATGGAAACAGGATCCTAAATTGGACTGCAGAAGTTGTTCCAGTGACTAGGCTACTGTAGTTTGATGAAATTGTTTTCATTAGGTAGTCAGTAGGGAAGAAAGATATGTTTGTCTCACATAAAATGCCTCTGTATGCCACATATTTGCTTTGGAAGTGACCTTAGCATTTTCATCTAGAGGTATCAGATCAGTACCTCCCCTATCGAAATACATTTTTCCCCATTCAGTAAAATATTACAACTATGTCTCTGACAAGTATGGACTGAAGTGGTGTGGGAAAATATCAGCATGGTTATGATGAAGCTAGGAAGACTTTGAATTGAGTCCATATACTTCTCTGTCAGAAAAGATTTAAAACTGTATCTATAGTTATCTGCAGCTCTCTCAGATTTGGAATAACTGCTGATAATTTTGTTCTTATGAACGAGGCTCAAAAAAAAGGCCTCATCTGATTTAATTAATGGGAGTTTCACTGTAAGGGATGGAATTGGGACCTGGTTTACTACGAACACAACTCAACAAACTATTTTCACACAAAGCCCAATAACAAAGGGAGTAAGTTAAAGGGAAGGAAAATTGAAGCAATGAATCTTAATGATTAAAGGGAAACCTAGATCTATGTCAAGAGAAGGAAGATATCAAAAGTGAGAAGAAAAAGAAGGAAGGTACGAATTTGACTATCCATGGGGGAAGTGGGTGGGCAGGAACATTTAGAACATATTCTGTTTAAAATAATTTTTGAGTTCTTGAAACACTAATTGGTCTTCTGCTATTCTTGATCTGGAAATTTTGCAAGTTACAAGAAACTGCAATGTGTGCATCAGAACTCTTTGTAGATTGCCTCCCAAGCACAGCATTGTTCTGTTAATTCCTATGAAAATTAGTTTATGTGTTTTGATTCAGCTACTATAAAAGAACAAGCTGATAAAATTATTCCAAAACACTTACAAGAAGACAACGTCGCAGTGGTCACTGTTTAGATTCACTTTTTCTCACTGTTCTTGTTGTGCTGTCAGCAGTTAAAATCTGGTGCTTCTATGTGACCTCACAGAGCACCCTATTTTGATGATTTGTCCATTGCAAGCACAGACCAACCACAAAATCTAGGTCTCTTGTAAAATATAAGGAACAGGAACAGAGATGAACATATGTCTCAATTGGTTTCAGTTGGTACATTGTCTCGTGAAGAAGACAGTGTAGTATAAACTATAGTAAAAAAAGTTTAGAGTGCTCTATGTGAGGGTATCGCTGATTTCACTCTAAGAAGGAAGCAAGATGCTATGAGGCCTATCCAATATATGTAGGGATTTAAACCATCTTTATCAATGTAGTAACTGAGTTATAAGAAAAAATATTTAAGAAAAAATTAATAATAACTGTCTGCTTCATTTATGTTTAAGGCACTTTTTGTTTAGGGACAGATTATTGTGCTTAGTCAAACAGAACATAGACTTTGGTCTGATAATCATTGTGTAGTTGTGCATATCAACTGCATGCTCTGTATCCATGGATAAACAGTTATGACACTCAGCCAAATAATACCATTCTATATAAATCAGAATTGTGAGCACTTCTTCTGTAATATTTGTCCCAGTGATGCACATACTGTAGACCTGGATCTTCTGAGCAGTCTATGTATGCTTGTGCACAGTACATCAATCCAAGCATTTCTGTGATGATAGAAATCTGTGTTATTGGGTCAAATTTCGTCCAGGTGTTTTCCGTGACACTAATGACGATCACTCCAAAAGATTAGAAGTAGGTATGTTTTAGTAAATATGATGCAGAGGAAACAGTTAACTTGTATTTGGACTTGCAGTGATGTAAATTGGCTTCTCAGATTACAGCACTCAGCTTCATATTTAAGATTAAAACCAAAGCTTCATCAAATTTGTAATTATTTTTAGTTATATATAATTATATGGATAGAAAGTACAGTTATTGCATAGTAAGTTTACAAGAAGGAAGGACAAAACATACGACTTTTATGGTAAAGGAGATGTTTGAATTTTATTCATAGAGCTTTAACATGAGTATTCCACTGCAGGTTTGATAAAAGTTCAGTTGATTGTGAAGTCCTTGTGTGTGTTGAACAGAATTATAAGAGGATGGAATTAACTTACAGCTTGTCTTATTTTTATGGTAATGAAAATAGAAAATTATTAGTAACTGAAATAATTTTAAATTCTACCCACTTAATTTTTTCCACTATTCTTAAAATTGCCATACAAAGGGTATGTTTTAACTGAGATTTATACATTATATTCCAACAATTTTAGAAAAAAATGTAAAATAAGTTGTATCTGACACCAGTTAGTGCAATATATTTCAGTGAGTTCCATAAGGTTATATTTATTGATCTCAGGCCTGCAAGGCTGTTGACTACTCTGCCTTTATTAAAAGTCAAGGAAGACATGGAAATTTTTGGCAAAGTAAGTACTATAATACTGGGACAATACTGGGTGATCTATGAAACCCATTCTGCACTCATTGTGGCTGCTCATATTCTAACAAATTGACTCAAGGACCAGCAATTTTTAGTCACTTCTGACTCTATTTTTTTAATTTTAACTTCTGTGGCATGTACTGAAAGAAAGAACAAAGCAAATCTATTTCTGCAATCCAGACTTAATTAATTTTCAGTTAAATAATTTACTTATATAGTCCCTTTAATAGCAAAAAGCAAGAAAATCAGTAGGTATGATATTCTCAACTCAATATACACTTTACACAGCATTTCGGCTATTCAACTCAGTTGCTCTCTCCTGTCTCTTTTCTCCTGGTTAACCAAGGTATGTCCTGCTAAATGTACATGTTTTAGGAGTTGATACAGAATTGGGCTGCCAGACATTAATTTCATTGTATCTATCATATTTGATTTTTTCTGGTCAGTTGTGACACTAATTATGTATGGAAGAAGGAATGTTTGGGAAATTTGGAAAATTATCAGGAAAGTGGGATCAACAGATATGACAAGACAGATGCCTGTGTCTCTGCCTGCTGAGACCTTCATCCTCGACTCTACATTGTCTTTCTCTTGGTTTCTTTTCTTCCTCCTATTTTGTGACTGCTGCTTCAGCTCCCTGGGCATTGAGAAACCTTTGATCTAGGTAATTTTCTCTCCCATTTGTAAATGACCTGTAAGGTACCTTCATAAGAAAATCCCAAAAATGTCACAGAACGATACAGCACTCACAGATCATCAGAGGTGGCTGTTATAAGACAGTTTTTACAAAAGGGCTGAGGAATTACACAGATTAAAATAGGCCATTGTCATCATCCTTGCTGACCTCATGCTCCAGAATTTAATGTCCAAATATCTGTGCCTCAAGGTTTACAATGTGCAAACAAGCAAATCTTTCAGAATCTTTAATCCTGAATTTTTGTCCTAAATCATAGAAAGCTTATGACATCTTTAGATAGAATTTGTTGCATCTCAGCCACATATACACATCTATTATGAGAATTAATTTTAACAGTAGGAAAGGAATATTATCTAGATGACAAGGTGTAGAACCATTTTGTTGTGGTATTAATATTGTTCAAGTTTCCTATATGCACATATGATTTTCAAATACACTTTATCTCCCTCAGTCACAATCCTCCCTCTCCTTTCCTGTGTCTGTCTTCAAATCATTGCTTAATCATGTACCCATTCATCCTCTTACTTGTTTGGAAGTAGACTGTGAAAAGTATTATCAGAACATGTGGACACAGGAGGTTGAAAGTGTGAGGACGTAAGACTGTGATTATGTGATTATGTGGAGGACTGATGAAAATGATAGCATTTCACAAGGAAAGCTTTGTGTATTTCCTCTGCAAAGGTAAGCAAGGCTGTTGCTGAAGTAACCTTATGTGGAAAATGTGTTTCTCTTGGGGCTCCAAAGTAACTGTGTCAAATTTGAAAGCCAAATTCTAATGTTGAAGGGTGGAAGAAGTGTCAATCTCAGCTCCTTCATAATTGTGATGTTGCTACTGAAACTTCCATAGCATTCATATAAAGGACATTTCAGATGCATACTTGGCACTGTGTTTCCGTCCCTTTTGCTTGTGTAAGGTCTGATCTGACCGTCAATATTTTGTTTTTCTTAACTCTTGTACTGGATGCTACATATTGCTTATCTACTATCAATCTTCAATAGAAAAAGATACATAGATAAAGTATCTATGAATGCAAAGTATTTTACTCTCCTGTTATGAGATTATCCTTTGGTACAAACTGACCATATAAAGGAGTACACAACCAATTTCAGCTTCAAAATCTTATAACTGCTTTTCTAGTCCTTCCCACTGGTACCTATGCAAATGCTCACACAAGATTTACTGCGTGGCATCTGGAAAAGCCTCAGCTTAACTCCTTGGGCAGAATTGCTCCTAAACTTAGTAGGAACCATGAGCAGCTTCTAGTCAAGATGTAACTGTTGCTTAGGGGGATGTTTTTCAACTTCTCTAGAAATTGGCAGGATTTTTAAGTACAAAGGACATTTAAACAGAATTTGTCTTCTCATCTCAAGCTGGTTTTTATATTGAATTGACATAAATTGGATGTAAATTGCTGCTCCTTATAAAGTAACAAAGAAAAAAATCTTTCTCAAGGTCAGGTAAAAAACTGTAAGACAATCAAGTGCATGCAGGAGTCAGCTCACAATTAGTTCCAACCCAGTGCATTTTTAGGATATATTTCTAGGGTTTTTTTCTCCTTTTTTTTTTTTTTGAGAAAAAAATTTGGATGAGCCAATGAAAACAGTCATGCCCAGGGGCATTAAAATTTTGCTAACCAGATCAAAACCAGGAGGTAATTTAATTCTGTGCTGTTACTTACATAGTACATTGCTAGAACTCATCATACTTAACTATATCAGCATGCTGATGAAATGCTCTCATTTAAGTAGCACTCATCACAGCAGTTAATAGTCCATCAGAAAAGCATAATAATAGTATAGGAATACAATAAATAACAAGAGTGCATTTGATTGGCCAGGAATGAAAATCTGCTACTCAGAGAATAGGAATTTGTTTATAGTGCAATTTTTGAGAAATTGCCCAGCATTAATTACACAAATCAAGTCTTCCCAGCAGATCAGTGTACAAAGAAATTAATGTAAATAAAAAATAAGAGTCAGTTTGATGAGTGTTTCAGCAATCAAGTTAAAACAATTCTTTCAGTATAATCATATGTAATATGTTTTGGCTAGAACTATTTAATTAAGTGACTTTACACTCTACACTGAAAGAGAAAAATAAGTGCACTGTTTGTCTGGAACACTCTTATTGAAAGTGATAGCATAACACCATTAGGAAACTCAACAAGACAATCTACATTCATGGATTAAGAGAAGCAGAAGTCTGAACATCTGTTTCCTGCTATTGAATTCACAAAAGGGGCTTCACTATGCAGGGAATAAGTGAACAAACAACAGGAGAAAGTTATCCCTGTCATTTAACAATGTTGAAGTATCACAAAAATCATGTAAGGTGAGAATGAGATGTCTGAAATAATGGTGTGCTGAAAGTTAGCTTGGCAAATGAAGCACAGATAACAAGAATAAGCCAAACCTCTACGCATCGCTCTTTAAAATGTGTAATTTGAATGATCAGTTTATGAACAGCACACTTTTTTATTCAAGATGTACAAAGCGGCATAAAATGGTTTTGGAGAAATACACAATGAAGAAAGTTCCACAAGACATTTCTTTAGCCAGGGGGAAAAAAAAGTGACAGTTAAAATAACTGTCTATAAGTGTTAAAAAAATTCCAAAGATAATGATCAAACTAAAGAAAAAACAGAGTTTTATCTTGGATGTGACCGTTTCTTTTCTTCTTTTCCTTCCTTTTCTACAACCATGAGTCTTGGAAAGAGAGCAATAATAAGAGAGAAATGGAACCAAGAATCAACTTGCTGCCAAGGGCTGTAATACAATATCTCAGCATTTCAAGGGTAAATCAGTGTGAACTGCGTTTGCCGTCCCTCTGAAAAAACTAAGTATTAAAATTCCATTCAGTCAAGGCGGACTGCTGAAGGATAGGAAATCGGTGTCAGAGAGAAAAAAAAAAAAAAAAAGAGATTAAAAGGCGGGGGGAAGAGTGAAAAAAAACCCCCAAAAAAACAAACAAAAAAAACCCCACAACAAACTAAACAAATCCGGATTCCTAAAGAGAGCATCGAGCTGGGCAGACAGAAGAATGAGGAGAGGCAGCGCGGCTGCTACCGGCCCTCTCAGCTCTGCTCGAGGGAACGGCGGCGTCTGCCGGAGGCAAGAGGGCAGCGAATGCGGCCCCGGAGGCGGCGCCGGGAGCTCTGCCTGCCTGCCCGGGCCAAGGTGGGAGCCCTGCCTTCCTGCCCCCCTCTCCCCGCCAAGGTGGGAGCCCTGCCTTCCTGCCCCCCTCTCCCCGCCAAGGTGGGAGCTCTGCCTGTCTGCTCCCCTCTCCCTGCTAAGGTGGGAGCTCTGCCTGTCCGCCTTCCTGCCCACCCCAGCCCAGGTGGGAGCCCTGCCTGCCCGAGCGGGGCTCGCTGCCGACTTACGGCGGAGGTCGCCACGCGGGCTCCTTTAAATTGAGGGTGTTTCGTGTGTCTCGCCGGCTGCTCTCGAGTTGAAAGAGAAAGGGGCCGGAGCGAAGCGGGAAGGTGATCTTTGCCCGGCGGCTCTTCGCTGCGGAGTAGGTGCTTTTGTTTCCTTCCTCCTCTCTCCCGGGGCGGCCGCGGGGGTACGTCGGGGGAGCAGCAGGGCTCGGCTCGGCGGCAGGCACGGCGCCGCACGACGGGGGTGGCTGCTGCCGCTGTCTGGCTGTGGGGGGGCTTGGGGGTTTTGGTGTGGATTTTTTTCCTCCCGCTCTCTGACCATGGGAGTTTGAAAGCATCACCGAGGCGGAATGAGAGTGTGCGTGAGTGTGTGGCGGAGGGCCACGCGTGGTTCTCCCGGGACTCACTGCGGCGAGGCTGCGGGTAGCTGGCGGGCTGCCCTGGGCATCCCGCGGAGGGTCGGGGGCCGCGGCGGGTTTGCTTGGTCCTGCCCCCGAGGGGCAGACCTGGGAGCAGCACTTCCAGCACTCATGGCAAAGCCATTAGCTCAGCCTGACTGCGGAGGGGTCCCGAGGAGGACAAACGCATCGGACTCCGCGGCGGGTGAGAGCGGGGCGGGCAAGAAGGGAGCGGGGGGATGGTGGCGCTTACTCACTGTGCGCTCACCCCAGGCCCCAACCTCTGGTTTATCTTCGTGGCTTCTTAAGGCAACTCTGGGGTGGTGGTAGTGCGAGAGGAGGAGGGCGGGTTTGTACGTCTGCAGTGCCCGCGGGAAATGCGAGCGTCCGCGTGTGAGGCGGCGGCAGCTGCGGGGCGGAAGGCGGCCGAGCTCCGCTGCAGCGCGGGCCCCTCCGCCGCCCCCAGAGGCAGGAGGACGAGACCCCTCTTGTGCCAAAAGCCGCCCTTTCAGGGCTCTTGGGTTCCTCTTCAGGCTCCAGATTCAAATCTCTGAGGGCAGAGTTTCACCTTTAAGAAGGCTCTGTTTCTTCACTAACGCTGTACGTGTACGGAATGAAGGCTGCAGTCTTCCCTATCTAGGATTGCTATGTGCATCTTGGTGCAGTGGTGTTATCTGAGCCTGCTGTCTCTGCACGCTCCTAGGCGAGTACAGCTCCTGGGCCACCACGACGGATGCATTGCAGGCTCCCCAGTGCAGTTTCAGCATACTTCTGACATTACTTTGCAATGAAAAATGAACCAAATATTCTTAGTTTTCCATGTACATTAAATTATGTATTTTTTGTTTCATTGCGAAGTAGATGCTGTGCTAAGGGTAGCAGTTTTATGATGGGTTTTGTGACATGAATTGTGGTTGAATAGAAAGTTTCTAAATAGGACATTCCTAAATTCATGTTGTATGGCGCCATAGGCCATCTGATCAGGATTATACCACCTTGTTGGAACCATGGTCAAACCTACATGAAGGTGTTGCTATCCTGAAGAGTCAGTACTATCCTCAAGTTCTAACTGTCACTTTATCCTACTGACTTATTTGGTCACTTTACTTATTTTACCCACAGTGTTATTTAAATTGGTACACTTACTATGCAAAGTACTTCTTCAACTCCACTTCACACATCTCAGTTAAACATAATACTGATTTCAGGGCATGATTTAGAAATGGAACATCATAATTAAAAGCAAAGCTGATGATTGGAAGTCAGTTTGTAGTACTGTCTGCATAGTGTTCTTGCAGCAAGAGACACTTCTACTCCTTGTGAGATGTGATATGTCAGTTTAAATATGTATTTCTTTTTCTAACTGGTGGAGGTTGAAACTTTTTTTGCACTAATTTTTAATGGCTATTTTGCTTAGACAAGCAGAAAAACATGCAGTAAGAGTCAAGCAAAGAGGAATCAACTTCAAAGGTTTTGGACAGTGACAGGAATCAGGCTTGGTTTCCAGAAGTTATAATTTTATGAGGAAGTAGATATTGAATACTCCTAAAATTTTGTTTTCATCTGTGTGAGAAAAACTTTCTGCTTTCCTTTTGGTAAGGGAGACATTATCAAGGCAATAAAATTGTTTCTACTAGGCATAGTCCTGAAAATGTCTAGGTTTGCAATGATTAGATCAGATTTTTAAGTGCAGTTAACTTTGTTTTGGTCTGGCCTCAGACCAAGGGCCTTACAGGTCTGAAGTATCGGTAAGCTGTTATGCCAGGTTCTCCATCCTCCCCTCGAAGTGCTGCACACGTTTGTAATGTATATTCATAATGTAAAGGACAAAGGCTTCTTGTGATTAAAACTTACTCTATTTTGATGTAAGCCATGAAAAATTCTAATTGATTAATGAGTTTCAGATGGTGGTTCCCCTTCAGTGCCCCTCCCCCTGCTCCTAACATACAGTATGCTCCAAGATAATCTGGGAAAACTCCAGAAACCCTTGGTTGTGGTATAGTTTATAAGGATAATAAAATAACTAGAAAAAATAAATTTCCTTATAAAGATATACTTGCTGCATTTGTCAGCTTATGTTTTATCTGCTTGTTTATACTAGTGAGCAAAGTAAAGATTACATGTAAGGTACATGTATGATGATGCAGACAAGAATGACCTGTTGTTTCTTACAGAAGGGAAAGCTGTGCAAAACATTCTTGAAGGGGAAATATGCAAGGTAGTAGCAGAATGACTTTAAAAATGATTGTGTTTGTTTTTACATATGTGAAAGGGCAAAATGAGAGTGGTTACTCTTCTGCAGTAAGCTGGAAAATGCACATGGTAAAGATTGACTAAGTAACATCTAACAGTGAGTGGCAAGTCTCTGGTTTTTTTCTTACTGCTTCTTTTAGTCCATTTTTAGGATTTCAAGAAAGGGAGCTTTCAGAGTTTCATTTGGGAAAGTCATTCCATTGTCTAGCAGATCTCACCATAGGGAACAATTTCCTGACATTAAAAAATCAAAAGTTTTAGTTATTTTTGTGGCTCTCAAAGGAAGGCATTCATATATCTTTTTTTCCCCTCTTTCTGCACATATGTGTGTGTATACACATATGTATATATATGGGTGAGAGGGTGGAAAAACAAGAGCCGTTAGTCTGTGAACTGCTGTTATACTCTCCAAACCTGAATAATATGTCAACACTGAGACAGGAAAACTGAGGTAAGTTTTAAAATGTGAATGTATTTATCCTTGGTTGTGCTATGTCTATAAAACTGGGTCCCAATTTGTGGGCAACTTCATTTCTTCATTTCAATTATGAATTTTGTTCTGCAAGTTAATCTGTTTATGAACATTGAATCTTACACCTTTTTTGCACCCAGCTTGCTGTTACAGTAAGTGAATGCTTCACTCAGTCCATTTAAACTCTAGTAAAGTTTCAAAAGTTCTGTTCTTTTCCATCTGCTTGAGGTTATTAGAACTAACAGGGAGATCCAGCAGAGACCCTTGCCAGATACACTCATGAGCTCTGTTCTGGCTTTTGATCTTCTGTCTCCTCTCCTTCCAGGTTGGCTGCTTTACAATAGCATTACCTTCTCTCTAAGACAGTCTGCATTTATAGCTGATACCCTTCTGTCAAAACCAATGTACAGTCTAGTGCTCAAGCTCCAGTTCCTTCAGAGAAAAACTTGTTGATCTTGCCTAAGTTGCTGTCTGTTCCCTCTATCACTCTGTGTAAAGGAGTTGCACAGTTGTGTGTATGATGTGTAGTTTCTTCTACAGCTGGTGGCTAATGTGCTTCCTCAGTCATATGATAACAGATCTCACTGCGCAAGCATAAAGCCTGCATATTTAATCCTATGAAGATTCTGTGAAAGAGTCCTTGAACCCATGGTCCAAGGCAGAGTTATCCCATCTTCGGTTCCAGTTGTTCCAGCTTTGTAGAGCAATTAGGCCACGGAATTGGCATATGTGCAGATCTTCAGGCCTGGATATCTCTGGTTTGGCTGCCAACTGCACAGAGCCAGTCAATGAACTTACCTGCTAGACAATAGCAGGCCTGGGTGGGCCAAACATGATGTCTATGCCCGGTGTCCTACTCAAGCTGTTATGGTGCAAAGGGCATGTCATGTAGGACCTTTGCATCAGAGGTGATTTGATTGATCACTGTAGGGAGTTCTGCCTTTGCTTTATGATGGCTTTTTTTCCCCTTCATAGACAGTTTTAACTTATTTTTATTCTTTTCTAACTGAATACAAAGAAAAATGCTCGTTTCACTGGATACTTAACTTCTATGCTAATTCTTAAGTCTAGTCATAAAAAGCAAGTTGATGCAGCTC
>WEKY01004251.1:1600-63154 GCA_013390045.1 Picathartes gymnocephalus | reverse complement strand
TTTTTTTTTTCCAGGCGATGGTCCTGGTGTCTCTGGCTCGAACAATAGCAGAACAGTCAAAAAAACCCCTTCGGTCTCAGCTAATTAAAAAAAAAATGAGCCAAAAAACAAAAGAGGGGAAAAACTAAAGGAGAGCTCTCCACTGTCTGTGCAGACAACTTTGAGTCCAGGAATGCTGAAGGTGTTATCTCTCTGTTTTGAAAAAAACTGCCTTAGATGTTTCATCGCTTGTCTCTCCTTCTACCCCCTTTGTTCTTAGATCCTGTTTTAAAGGTGCAAAACTTATTTTTGGGCTAAACAGACGAAATGGGGATAAAAGCATTATATAGTTAGCCTAGGACATCACCCCACACTTCTGTAGTGATTCATGTGACACTGTGAAAACAACCAGTGAGCCTTGTCCTTGCTGTACAGGTTGGCATTGCAAAATATCATATTTAACCTTGCCTTTCCCAAATGAGGTCTTCTAGTGGCAACCACGGTAGACATGCCGAGACCTCTAGCAGAGGTGTCAAAGTCAGGTGATGCTTTGCCTCAGCATGCGCTCTGCCCCTTCACCTGCAAACCCAGGCTGCCTGTGCACCTGCACCCATCCAGACTGGTGGGGATGGCAACACTGCACCCTCACACAGCCATTCCCTCATCCTCCCTTCCCTCAGCCTGCCAGAAACAGATCGCCATGGGCTGCTTTCCTCTCACACCCCTGGCTGTTCTAACATATCCTCGGGGAAGGTGTAAGACTGGCTGTGGCAATGAGATTGTGATCTTTCCTTTTTTATTTTTTTCAAAAATTGTCAGTGGAGTTTCCCTTGCCATTTTCAGCAGATCTAAAAAAAACCCTGAATATTCATCGAATATTCAGCATCTTCCTGGAGCTAGGCGGTAGCCAGCGGGGGCTGTGGGTATGCAGGGGATGACTCACGAGTCCTGTCTTGTTCTCGGGCCCCCAAGACTCCCCTGCTTCCCTCCCTTTCCCTCAGCCAGCAGTTTGTGCTGATTGGCCTGTGGCTGCCAGCTCTGATGGGGCTCTAGTCGCAGCAGTGCTGGAAAGAGATGGGAAGAGGCCAGGAAAGGCACTGCTTGCAGGCTGTGGGGATGGGATGGGAATGGAAGTTTTAACTGGAGTATGGGGATTATTGAAGGAGGGTGCCTGGAGGCTTTACACGTAGTGCTGGGGATGGGCTAGGGAAGAAATCTGGTTGGGAGATATGGTGATTCAAGAGACCCAGATTCAAAACCTCCTGTACAGATCCCCCTCAGCTACCCCAGGCAACTCCCCCATTCCCTCCCACAGCTCTTGGTTCAAGCTCATTCCTAACAGAAACTGAGCCAACGCTGGCTCATTTTCACACCCTGTCGCTTGGTCATTGACTAAATTAAATTTCAATTACTTTTTTCTTATTAAAAAACTGGTGAGAACAGCAGCTTTTAATTGGAAGCAGCTACTTGGCCTGTTGCAGCAGTGAAAGGTGTGCAGACGGTTTGATGAGGAGGCGGAGGAGGCAGGGGGAGGTGCTGAGTCATAGGTGGAACCTTTGTGTGGACACGTGAGAGGGCGCAGGAGTGGCTGAGCGTCTCACCAGGAGGTGTGGCGTGACCTGCTATGCTCCTTCCCAAGAAGGGAGGCTAAAAATGCCATCTGATGGCCCCTCACTTTGGGGCTGTCCACCAGCTGCCAGCCCTGGGAAGGGGAGCCATGCTGTAGGGTGAAATTGGTCTTCTCCAAGAGATCCTCTATTCCTCCCTTATGGGTGAGCATGAACAGCTGTTTTGGATACCCTTGTCCTGGTGGGCAGCTGAGAGTGTAGCTTGCTGGCACAGCCTGACCTTACCTCTCTGGGAATATGTCCTTCATGGCCCCTCAGCAGGCTGGCAAGCTACTGGCACTTTGGGAAGAAGTGTGTCTGTCTGAAGGCACACAAGGTTTAACTGCTCCCCTGCCCCTCAGATGAGCAGCACAGCAGCCGTGCAGGAGGCAAGGCTGTCCTGAATCCTCTGGGAACTCCAGGAGTCATGACAGGTGCATTGTTTTGGATCTCTGGTTTCTGCTGATGCTCAGTTGTTTAATTTTCCCTCTAAGCTCCTCACTGCTCCTCTCTGAGAAATATAACCTGTGACCTCAGCCTTCATAACTGTGTCAACCCTGTGGGTCAGGAGCACCTGGGGCCCTTTTTCTGCTGGTGACACCTCCTGGGTACACGTTGACAGGTAGTCAGGACTCATCATCTCTCAAAGAAACCAGGAGAATAAGCTTGTGTTTGAATCCCAGGTGCAGAGAGGGTCTGCCTGTCACAGCCAATTCAGCTGCCGCTCTGCCTGGCAGTATTGTTCTATTTTATGGGCTCCTACTCACGTTGCTCTCTTTTTGTTTTCCTTGCTTTCCCCCTCACTCCTCTCTTTCTCTCTCCCTCTCCTCCCTAAGCTGCCTCCCAGCAGAGATTGGCTACTAAACCAACTGTACTGAGGCTGGGAGATGCACACGGGCATCAGGGACAAATGACACTGAGCACTCGCCTCTGTTGCAGCAGTAGGACACCAGGGATCTCCAGGAGCATCATTTGCCAGGGAGCGTGTGTGTACTGGGAGAGGTGATGAGCTGCCCCTTGCATCCCCCAAGCCAAGGTATGAGCCTGTACTGCTTGAGCTGCCAACATATGGGCGTGCAAATTTCTGCCGTGGTCCACGGGGCCAACAGCTGCCGTGTGTCAGGGTATGTTAGGTACAGGCTGGTGGCAATGGAGGAGTTTCTTGGCTCCCTCAGGCAGCTGTACAAAAGCCAGGGTGAACACTGTGTGAGCAGCTCTGGGTTCCCCTCACCTTTGGCCAAAATGTGAATGCAGATGCACTTGTGGTATCTTCTGGCATTATGGGAGCACTGGTGAGGAGGGCAGTGGTATAGAGGAAGCATTATAGGTATGCCTGTGTCTGTCAAAGGGAGG
The DNA here is from genome assembly GCA_013390045.1 of Picathartes gymnocephalus. NCBI lineage: Eukaryota > Metazoa > Chordata > Aves > Passeriformes > Picathartidae > Picathartes > Picathartes gymnocephalus. The sequence goes on along the minus strand of WEKY01004251.1, from coordinate 60,215 downwards.
AGGAGAGGAGGTTTGGAAACACTGGAATTTGGACAGCTTACAGCAGCTCTGTTTGAAGGCTGAGAGTGAGGTTTTGGTGTAGTCATTTTTTCCCCTTGAGAAGTTTATTTTCCTTTCATGATGGCAATTTCTCAGGTGTCTGGACTGTGAAGGGTGTGTGGTAGAATCCTTTGATGCAATGATGATGTTGGGGACAATATGGATGAGAAGGGTGAAAGTCTGAGCATTGGGAAAATAAAGACATTATCCTGGAGGAAGAGGATAGAGGCAAGAAGAAGATAATCAGACAAAGAGACTCAAATAGACTTTGTGAGCTAATTTTTATCAGGGAAATTAAATGCCTTTCCCAGATAGGCACTGATGATTTGGCCATGGCTGTGTTTAGAAACTGTGGTGAGGTGGCCATGGTTGCCATGGCTTCTCAGCACAGCAGTGCAGGGTGCTGATACTGGGAGAGCTAGGGAGAGTGACATGGCTACAGTCCACAGCCACCCATGCTGGTGGCAGGCAGGGTGCCCACAGGCCTTTGCAGGGGACAGAATCAGCTGAGGTGGGAGCATTCTTCGTGCACAAAAGGGTCAGTGTCTGCTTGGGGTCTGTCTCACTTTAAGACTGTTTCCCTCACAGTGGTTCCCCCTCACCATAACTTGTTTGACTTTCAGGGATTTGCCCAGGAGTGGGTTAAACTTCCTCATTAATAACCAGACCGATAAAAATCGCTGGAAAAGGTAAATGAAATGCTGCTCTGACATATCTGATGCAGAGGGGGAGGCAAATTCTCCAGACTGGAAAGCCATTGTCTCCCAGGGGTTTTCAGATATCACATCCTCGATGGAAGCAAATAGGACATGCCAAGCTCCTTGAGAGCATCTGGTAATGTTGCATGGAGGGAAGGTACAGGGACAGATTGGGGCCAGCACTGCTTTTTGATTTTATTTTGGGAGAGAGCTTCACAGGAGAGAGGCAGGCACTGTTTTAATCCTTGAGCTACAGAATAAAGTGCAAGGGGCAGAGACAAGACCAGCTGCAGGGCTTCTAGGGGGGAGACTCTGTGGGCGATGAGCTGTGCAAGGGAAGAGTGAATCAGTCCCTGCAGGATGGAGTGACAGACCCAGGCTTGGAAAGATCAGCAGTGCCCAGTGCCTGACCATTCAGACTTTTCCTTAGCAGGAGCAGCACTTCCAGAGACTTATTCCTATTTGACAGAGCCTAAAGTATTAAAACAAATTAAAAAGTGGTTAGGGAAGTATTTCAGCTACCTCTTGCTGTTGTCAAGGCAGCTTCGTAGCAGGCAGTGGTGAGGACAGGCAGCAGAGTCTGACTGGCTGCTGCTGGGCAGAACATCCCAGTGGGAGATCACACAGAACGGAGTGGTGGGCCAGGGTTTGGAGCAGGGGGTCCTGCTATAAGCTCCTGAATCTTCATCCTAATGCTCACCTTTGTCAGTGACAACCAGGCAAAGTGCGGCAGATCCCTCCCTTTCTCCTGTGCCTCTACTCTGAATCCGTTCAGAAATGAAAAAGATGTTGAAGGGGGGAAGATGTGGGAAAACTGCCTTGAAAAAATAACTCTGCTGTAATATAGGGAAAATTGTGTCTTATTTTGTTGAAACAGACTCAGTTTAGAAGGAGGAACATTAAGGAACACTTCAGGGAAATCTTTAATCTGGTGGCAGCATCCAAGAGAAACAGTGTAGGAGAAAAAGACCTGAGGGAAATGAAGATATGGTGATGCATTAGCAGATAAATAGCATGTAGCAGACTCTGGGCACTTCCCCATAACTGTGCTCTGGAAGGACCATCTGGGTCTTCCTTTCAGCAACTCCAACTCTCTAGTAGAGGAAGAGAGGGATGTGTGGCTTAGCTCTCCTGTCCCCCAGTCGGCAGAAGCTTTCCCTTGACCTGGTGTCTAATTTTAATGTCCGGGACTTGTTTCTTTAAGCATTTACACCTCCAATCACGCCTCCAATCCCACTGCCGTGTGGAGTCATAAACAGGGATAAACACTAATTATTATGGTAAATAGCTTGGCCTTGTGTTTTCTGGTTACAGTATCATGGTAATTATTTTCCACTCCTTGCCTGTGTACTCCTGCTGCCTGATTTTGTGCTCTGTACATCCTTGCCAGCCTAATTATTGCTGGATCCATTAAAATTGGCAATTGCCCTCTCCTGTCTCCCATCCATGTCTTGGGGAGGGGACTGGCCTAAGCCAGTTTCACTGAGGTGATCGGGAATGATTGAGGGGCGATGGGTAAAATCGCGCAGCTCTCTGTCTTCTGGTGGCTGTACCTTAATATGCAGGATGTGGGGTCATGCTGAGATGACATAGCACAGCATTTTCAGGGAACCCACTGCTGGTCACTAGGGCTTTGTAAAATATGGGAGGAGAAATGGCCAACTGGGCAGCTCCTACCCATGACTCTCATTGCTGAGGCTTTTTACTCACTCCATTTTGGCTGCCTTGCTTCACCAAACATCTTTGTCTCTAACAGAGAGTGTGACTTCAGCCTGGATTCTGGCCCAGGAGGGACAGATGTGCACATGCATGCGAGTGTATATGAGGTGGCTGAAGGTCCTGCCCACTGGGGAGGGACAGATCAAAGATTCCTCATCTTGGTCTCTTGGCAAGCATCCCAAGCTTAGCTTCTCTCGAATGCAGTGTGGTTGCTTTGGCATCTACATACATGGGCTGCAGCCAGTGGAGAGCCTATGGGTTCAGGGGCCTGTGACCTTCTGACCACTTGTGTGGAGCCTGCTCCAGTTTGTGAGCCAGAACTCTTGTTTCTTCCTAAATTCCTCCGAGTTAAAAGAGTCTCTGTACTGCAGTGTGCTGTGCTTTTGTCTTGTCTCTGCTCTTCGCCAACATTCCTGACTTATTTTTTCTTTCTGAGTGTTCCTCTTTAGCCACCCTCCTGCACACTACAGTAGGCAGGTATGTGTCTCTGGCTTTATTTGCACCTAGCCCTTTCTTATACATATGCACACAAATCGGAGGCACTGGAGGCAGGTTCTGGGGCTGGGGTAATTGCACATTCATTCCCTCTCTTCCAGTGGCCAGGATATTAGTATGAGCAATTTGTTAGAGCCCTCTCTCAGGTCCTGTTTTATTCATGATTTCACCTGTGAAATGTCACTGAAATGGTTGTGTGTTCCCAGTTATAGATGAACTCTCCCCTCTTTCCCCTGTGGAGGCACACTGCCTTATAACCCCTGTGGGCCTGGTGGGTTGGATTTTGCAGCACTGTAGGGTCATTGGCAGATGCATTGGCTGCTCCTTACGTATACAGGCATATGCCTTAGCTGACCCAGTTTTTTATTTTGCTAGAGATATATGAATGTTATTATTCACAAAGTGTTGCAAACACATGCTGGGCTCTGTGAGACTCCCAGGAAGACAAAATAAATGGGTATTGCTGGGGAAGAAATGGCCAGGGGAGGAACAGCTGCTGCTCCTCCACGAAAAGCACAACAGTAGCAACACGTGATCGTGGTGGTGGCCACAGGCCATTTGGGATTAGACACCCACAGAAGACAGGCCTGACTGTGTCCTCAGGATGTCACCGACTTCGTATTCATCTCAGGATGATCAATGCATGCATTGTTCCCAAGAGGTTTGGGCTGGCCTGGTTTCAAAGCCCTGAAGTGCGATCCTCAGGCAGTCTTAGCATTGCATGCCTTGCCCTCCTTACCACTAAATGCCCTGTACTGCAATGTAAGCCCATTGTTGCTTCTGTCTGCTGTGGACACTAAGAACTGGGAACTCTTCTCCTTTTTTAGCAAACATGTATGCATTTGAAGGTGGTTATTACAGCCCTTCTCAATCTTCTGTAGTCTAAACAGCTTCATTTTGCTCAGTACCTTTCTGGTGGGTCATGCTTTCTGCATCTCTGCTCATGGTGACATGATTCTCCCATCTATTTGGAGGAGTGCTGTGTTTTCCTCCCCCATCACTCTCAAACTGATGGAAGAAAACCTGTCCATCACCCGTGGAACTGTAAGTCCTTACAGAGAGGCATGCTATCCTTCATTCCTCAAATACAATTTTGACTGCGTGTCATTTTCCCAGACAGCCAAAGTCATTCATCTGATTTGCCTCACAAGTCTTGGATTGGAGTGTATTGCTGTTCGCTAAGGCAATTAATTCTAGCTAAGTCTTGGCTTAGATGTGAGCCAAAAAGGTGTCTAAAGGAAAACTGATTTTATGTGCCTGTGTGTCTCCTTTTGAAAGTGTCTATAGTGTTGATCTAGCGGGTGGAGAACCTTTCAATTCATTCTGTGTAGGTTCCATGCTGCTTGGAAAACCATCTCAGCAGTGGAAACCTACTCTACTGCTTGGGGAGTTGTGCACCCAGCAAACAGATGAACTTTCTCTGGGTGGCTGCCTTTGAAAACAACCTTCAGGTCCCCTCACCCAACATACCTGCATGGCTGTGATTTTGTTTGCTCTGTCCAGAGCGCAAAGCAGCACATGAAAATGATATAACAATATTCTGCCAATCTCACCCTTCCACACTTTTTAATCCCCATGGTTTTTTATTCCCCCGTCTGTTCTATAGGCTAGAAGAAACTCATTCTCCTCTGATATTTCATTTGCTTCAAGCACTTGTCTTTACCTTCATCCTCATTCTGCCCACTTACAGAATCATAGAATCATAGAATGGTTTGGTTTGGAGGGGTCTTAAAGATCATCTAGTTCTCTGGGAGGGGAAACCTTCTGCTAGACCTGGTTGCTGAGAGACCCATCCAGCCTAGCCTTGAACACTCACAGGGATGTGGGGTGTTTACAGCTTCTCTAGGCAACCTGTTTCAGTGCCTCACCACCCTCACAGGGTTCCTAATATCTAATCTAAATCTATCCTCTTTCTGTTTAAAGCTGTGACCCCTCATCCTATCACTATGGTTCATGGTAAAGAGTCCCTCTCCATCTTTTTTGCAGGACCTCTTTAAGTGCCGGAAGGTTGATGTAAGTTCTCTCTGGGGCCTTCTTCTCTAGGCTGAACAACTCCAACTCCCTCAGCCTTTCCTCACAGGGGACTGCTCCAGCCCTTGGATCATCTTTGTGCTCTCCTCTGGACCTCCTTGAGTGGGTTTGTGTCTTTCTTATGCTGGGGGCTTCAGACTCAAACACAGTATTCCAGTATTTATGGCTGTAGGCTCTGCCTACCTGCCTTGGCTGAAGTATTCTCCTCAGCCTTGGTCTCATCTCTCTGATGCTGCAGTTCCCAGCTTTAAAGATTATTTCTTCCCTGCTTGCTTTTCCTTATGATGCTTTCTTCCTTGGGATCTCACCCCAGTGGCTGTGAGAACCCTAGCTGGCACTTGTATTTTGGTAGCCACCTGCCTGCACCTCTTCACCACTTCTGCTCCTGCTGTACTCAGCTGAAATGTCACCTGTCCTCTCTCCCTCCCTGCTTCCCATGCCCTCTCTCCCTCGTTTCCCTTGCTGCTGAAGGTTCAGCTTATATGCAATGACGCATGCTGAAGTAGTAAGTGTGTGGTCAGGACATATAATAAGCACTTGGCTCCTACAGGCTGCGTTTCAGCCTTGGGCTCCAACACACTTCAGCAAAATGATTGAGATATTACCCTCTGCACAGAGGGGGAAGGTGACTCACACAGAGATGCCCAGCCTGCCTGTGCCTGAGCTGGGAGGAAAATGCAGGTAGCCTAAGCCCTGCCTGATGCTCCTCCTTGGGTAGGCAGCCCTGCCTGTCTCTGGATGCGTTTGCGTGAGAGACGTCCTGCCACCAGTGATGTCTGTACCTGTGAAGATGCCACTGTGTGGGCACAGGCTGACCTTGTTCTGGGTATGAGTGCTTGTGCACACGTGTAGGCAGATATGTGAGTGCTGGAGGGCATTTCTAGGCATAGACAGGCCAGGGAAGAGGAATGAAGAAGTTCACCAGGCACTGATGCCAGCAAGGAGGCTGGAAGGGAGTGGAAGACAGAGTCTATGCCTGTTATGGCACAGCAGTTCTCTGGCTAACAATGGTTCTATCCCAGCTCAGAACTGGCACCTGAGAGCTCTGTGCTGGGTTTGGAGTGCCCCGGTTAGTTAGCTTGATAGCTGGCCCAATTAGTAGCCACAGATCTTAGAAAAGCAGCCTTCTCCCTGGAGTTGTGTGGCAGCCTTTTTGCTAGGGAGGATGGATCTCCTGATTTGTAGATGAGAGTGAGCATTTCTGAAATGCTCCTGGCCAGTTTGGGGCCCTCGGCCTGCTGCCCAGTTGACATCAAGGCATCTCTTCTTTGAGATGGTGGCTCTGGAGTATTGATGGAAATAAGAAGCCATGTGTTTTTTCTATCCTCATGCAGGCAGAATATTTTGCGGGCCTCTTCTTGGTATATTGTGGGGAGTTGTTCCACATGAAACTCTTCTTGCTCTTCATCTCAGTTTAAAGTGCCGGAGTCCTTTCCTTCCAGTCCAACCCCCTCACACCGACCTGCTCCGCACATTGCTGCGTCTGACCTGGTGTCCCAGCGGGCTTCAGAGTAGGAGAAGAAGGCTTTTCCCCTCAAAGTCTGTACAGCAGAGAGGGTAGGATAGAGTGACAAGAGGTGTGCTTGTGCTGCAAGGTGGAAATAAACCCTGCTGTCCTTGCCCAGACTTCTTGAGCAGCCCATGGGTGTATGTACGGCACACTGCAGTGCCATGCAGGCACTACCTGTAGGGTGCCAGCACTGGAGCAGCTGCATCAGCAGGACAAACTGGTTTGGCTGACCGTGGTGGCTCCGTGCATATGATGCCGTAGGTTTTAAGTTTTTTCTGTTCTGCTTTAGTGTGTAGCTCTTAGCTTCATTTTAAGTGTTACTAAGTTCCCTTCATGGGGTAGTTAGACACAACAATTCTCTCCAGCTCAAGATTCAAGGCTAGTCGTTCTGAATCTCGGGCCCAAAAGCATAAACAACGTAAAAAAGAGGAGGGCAAGCAAGGAGGATGGAACTTCATAATTCGGGGTTATTAATTGGACAGTTGACCTCGATATACAAATGGACCATAATTTGTAAAAGTGTGAAACCCCGTGACCAAAGCCCCTTTTCTGTGTCCATCTTGAGAACCATCCTGGCAGGGCTGCAGCCAGGTTCTTGTATTGCCAGGGTGTGGCCTTTGAAGGCCTTTCAATAAATATCTACTTTATTCCTCTAATTTTGTCTAGCCTCTGTTCCAGGTCAAACTGTCCTGTGCAGCCCTGGGTGCTCAGACAGACCCTTCTCCTTGCTCCACTTTCAGCCAATGCAGAACTCCTCCTTGCGATGGTGGTGTGCTCGAAGCACTCCCTTCCCAGCCCGTGGCGGAGGGGCTGCCAGGCACATCGGTGAGCCCAGGGAGCGCTGTGCCCGTGCTGACGGCTGGGTCAGTGGTGTGAAGCCATGGGAAGAGGCAGGAGCCTTGCATCAAATCCCCAGCCTGACGCGAAGTGACGGAGCAGAAAGAGTGAGCGACAGGGAGGGTGGGAAGCGGGATGGGAGCGATGGGGGAGGGGAGTGAGAGACTGGGCTCTAGCTGGGGAGCAGAACAGCAAACTGGCTTATTATTAACCATAACCCCTGTCCCTTCCTAACCTTGCATCTGATAAACTGTTCTCTGGTTCTTTTGTGTTTGTTTGTTTTTCTTTTTTTCTCCCTCAGGCACTGCTGTAGCTCAAAATTAGCCTCCAATATTTACATCTTTCTGTCTCTTCTATTTCCTTTCTTATTTAGAAAATATACTCAAGAGAACTGTGGGACTTGGGAAGAGTTAGAAGCACTGCGTGTGCCACATTGGATCAGCAGATCTACTCCAAGATCTTAATTTCTGGCCATACCCTCCCTTCACAGAAAAATTAAACTGCCCATCCCAGTGAAAAACACAGCTGTGTGGTGGAAGGTTTGTCAGGAAGCACCTTCCTCACCCTCCCCATGGCAGTGCACACCTTGAAGTGTCAGGTTCAGTTTCCATTTGATGATATTTGGTATCCAGGGGGTCTCCCAGCTGAGTGCTGGTAGAGGATGACCCACTGTGTGGATGCTGAGCTGGGACTGGGCAGACCTAGATTTGCACCTGCTCTGCTGGGTGATCTTGAATGGATCACCTTCTTTCTCTGGACCTCAGTTTCCTTGTCTCTAAGATGAGAACTAACTAAGTGCTTATGTAACATTTCTCCAGCTGAAAAATGCTGGAGGAGATGCCTTGTTTTGTATTTCAGCAATAGAAGAGAAAGTATATCAGCAGTCTCTAGACCTGGAAAATTCCTTACCAGTAGCACCAAGTACATGGAAGGGCATATTCCTCCTGATGAGGGGAAAATCAGTATGCACTGTGCTTCAGATAGAGCTGGAAAGAGATAATGTTGGGGAGATAATCACCCCAATGAGAAAGGTTCCTCTAGGCTTATATCCTGGGGATTTGAACTTGTTTCTTCTTGCTCCAGAGCCCAGAATAAGGATCATTGGATGAAATAAATTTTCACTTATGTTGGACAGAAGGTGAGTCTCAAACCTTTCATGTTGTGCCAGTTTATGCTTTTGATTCAGCAAAAGGCATCTTTTCAGCTACCCCTCCACTGCAGTGGTGAGTCCTACAATAAAAAGCACATTTTCCTTTTCATTCCTATATTGTTTTGTTCCTTTAGTCCATAAGCTTCTCTGCCAGAGGGTACAGTATGATGGTAAAAGGTTGAATCCATCCGTGTATAGGTGTCCTCTATCATTTGTGCTGGGAGTTATCTACTGCTTTCCCTGGGCTTTTGTTGCTCTCAGGAAAAGCAATGTCTTAGTCAAGGTCATGCCTTTCCTGAGCTGTAGCAAATGTGAAAGGGTCTCATTTTTTCTTGATCTTAAACTATATAGACTTCCACCTCAGTACTTTTCCACTTCTGCCCTTGGTCCCAGGACTTATTGGCGCAGGCTACGTTGTGCAAACCCATCATGAGGTGGCACCACAAAATTGCCTTTCTTTTTATTTTGCCTTTCTAAATCTTCCTCCTTTACTCTTACTGGCCCCAGCAGTCCTTTTGTTTTTCAACCCATTGCTGCTCCCTGCCACCCAGCTTAGTGCAGGTGTCTGCCCTGACTCCAAAGCCAGGTGAGAGAAAAGAGCTGTGCAGAACATGGCACAGAGCCTCAAAGAGGCCAAAGGAATGGATGGATGATGAGAAGGACTATCTGTTATCTTCGGAGTAGATTTTCTCTCTTCATTTTTTTTTAAGGAGCAGTGAACATGCCTGAGAGGAGACTGCAGTCTACCCTGGGGTGCTCCCTAGCCTTGATACCTTTTTCTCTGCTTCCTGGAGTAGCTGCTGATCAGAGGACACCTCTTGCCTGCTCTGGCCTCCCTCTGGCTGTGTGAGGGCAGACAGAGGCTGCCTGACAGAGCCAAGGAGCACAACTGAGCCAAGAGGGTATTGGATCTCTTGGATGCTGTTGACCTCAGCCTAGACAGGGCCTGTCCTTCAGCAACAGGCATTTTGCAAACACACTTGTTAGATTGCTTATGCTCTCCAAAGGAAGTGCTGGTGCTTCTTGCATGGAGAATGTGCACACTCTCCATGTTGTCCTTTGGATGATCAGTGGGGTGAAGCAGGTTAGGAAGGCTCAGCTTTGATACTTGCTGGGAAATCAGCTCTCTAATATTTTGAGTGAAGGTGAGAAGATTGGGAGCAAGGTGAAAAATAAGTACTGTATGAGACTGTCCCTTAGCGACTGAACTACGGCAGTAGGTCCAAACCCAAGGGATGCCTTGGGTAACCTCAGATCCAAGTTTCACCATTGGGTCCCACAGACTTACATCTAGAGAAGATTCATAGAGGGCTTTTGAACAAAATGCTCCTCTTCCCAGCAGCTGCTTAGCAAACTACAAAGGTGATCTTCCTTTCCTGGACTGAGATGTGGTGTTAAATTGAATTTCATTCCTTGGAGACCTCTCTGTCAAATGCACACTCTCTCATTATGCTTTTCTTCTCCACTGTTACTTTTCATAAAACCACCTTTTTGTAAATGGTCGTTGTTTCTTATCTAGAAACCTGTCTCCCACCATAGTTCAGAGCTGCCCTTTGGGGGTGGAGATTCCTTTTTCTCTTGCACGCTCTTTGTTTCTCTTCTCTGCTGGAGGGATTAATTTATAATTCCCCTCTTGCCTCTTTCTGAGCTCTTCTTTTTTTTACCATCCCCTCCTTTGCTGTTTTGGATGAGGAGGGATGAGGTGAGGGGATATTCCAACTTGCAGATGTTACAGATCCACAGTGGCCTTCAGTGCAAGTGGAAATGATCCTTGTGTCCTCAACCATCTATTTCAGCTCTGCTACACCACTCTGGACCTGGAATTCTGGGAAGCCCAGACAGGTTTGTGCATGTGGGTGTTGCTTTTCCCGCAGTGCCTCTTCTCTCGCTGTCTCCAATGTTACACCTTTCGAGGGGTTTCTTTACCAACGTGGAAGGTGATGCTGTGTTTATCAGGTGGTGGGGAGGGATGGCAGCACCCAGCAGAGAGGAGGAGTGGATGTGTGGGACCCCTTTCTGTGGGCCCTTGGATCTCCTGTGCAGCTGATGGACAGGCTGCAGCCCATGTCTGAAACACGATGGTAGGCAAATGGGAGAGTGACCATGGCACCGTCATGCCATAAATGTGCAAGGTACGAGTGCAGGTGTGAGGGAGGGTGCTGAGAGTGCTGGCCATGCTCTGGCAAGTGAAAAGATTTGTGGAGGTCTCATAGAGCTGCCTTTTGCTGATGACAAAACCTGTTTTCTGGTCTCAGATGTGGACAATAGCTGGCAGTGGCTGTCACCTCTTCCTCATGGAGCACCTGATGTTGTGACAGCTAGGGCCTGAGGCATGACGGCAAAGTAACATTGTGCCCCAGGGTGGTGGGCTGGAGAAGACAGCACCTTGCCAGCTCTGGGACACATAGATGGGGTCAGGAGTGAAGCTCCATGCTTGAGCAATGTGACAAGGGATCCCCGGAAGGGAACAGATGTCCATCCTGGGAGCTGTGTAGCCATCAGGACCAGGGGATCAGGAGGCATCACAGGATCTGATTGCCAGCACCGTGGCTGGGAGCACTGGGCCAGCTCTGAAATGCATTGGCAGATCTGTGTGAGGAGCTGTGCTTAAGAGCCACAACACTGAATCATTTCCCAGAAATCCCCTGTCAGTCTAACCATAAACACCAGAGTGGAAGGTGGGGACATGTGTTTCTTCAATTTCCTACAACAAAGCAAGCACAAAGGGGATTAGGAAGGCAGTGCTGGGGGAAAAGAGAGAGAGATTTAGTAGGGAAGGGAACATTAAGATTTAGAGGGATAAAATGCAGATTGAAGTTGTTGGGCCAGAACAGAAGAACTTCTCAGTCTATATATTTAGCTCAGTGAGGTATATAAACAGAAACCTACAGCCAGCTCAGCCACTTCTCCCCCAGTGGAGTGAGTCATCAGCCCTTGGATCTAAAGTTAGGTTCACGTCAGAGCTTACACTCTCTCTCTCATTTTATTTTTCTCTTTCTATTTTGAAGGGTATGGGAAAAGCTGGGCACTGTCTCCTGGAAGCAGCAAACATAAACTCACAACAGCAACAGATGCAGGACCTGATGCCCTACCTGGGAGCACTGTGACAAATATTGCTGTCTGTCTGACTGCTCCTCTTCCTTGCTGCATGCCTGGGGATGAGCTTAGAAAACATGCAGCCATGGCTACTCTGGGCACACAGTGGACCCAGCCCCAAGGGGTTTTGTGCACTGTGCTGATGAGCTGGGGGTGAATGGGCTGCACAGCCATTCCTGGGGCCACAGCAACAGGATTCTCAGTGTTTGGCTCCCATGTGCCATGCAGGGGAGCAGGATCTGCGATCAGGGCTGTCAAGAAGGACTGGGTCAGCCTGGCAGGAGGCAGGATGATGCCTGTGATACTTGTCTAGAAGATGCCTGTAAATCCAGTGTAGGTTGCTGCCTGGTGGGCTCAGCCCACAGCCACCTGCAGACTTGCAGAGGGGAGGACTGCGGCTCACTGAGCTGTCTCTGCAGCCTCTCTGCTTTGATATGGCTCCCCCTTTCCTGTTTTTTTCCTCTCCCCCAGTCCACTTTCTTAAGCAGTTGCAGTGAATCACATACTTTCCTTACTAACTCACCAGCCAGTGCTGCTCGCTCAGGTAGTGACAGTAACAATGTGGACTTTCCTGTTCCTCTCAAAAATCACAGAGACGACAGAGGAGGACACTTGGAAGTGGTCTGGATGCAACGGTAGGACCAGCTTGTGCCATGCTCACCTTTGGTGTGATCTAGCCCCAGGTCACGTCCAAGTGAGCCCACCTGCATCACTCAAAACTCCCTGAAAGTGCATTGGGGGTTGAAGATGGAGCCCTGTGACTACTGTGAACTGCAGGACAAGGAGACCATCTTCAGTCTCTTCCCTTGTGGATGGTGGAGAGGAGGGCCTTCCTCAGGGAGTGCAACAGCTTCCCAGCCCAAGGCTTGGAGTTATTGCTCAGGGGGGATGCCAGTGGTATATGCACCAGCAAACCCATGGAAATCCTACCCAGAATGTACAGATGGGAAGGGTTGTGGGCATGAGTGGGCTCTGCTCTGGAGCATGAGTTGCCCTGGGCTTCTCCTTTCACCAGCTCCAAATTTGTGATGTGTTGAATGGCATGACTTCATTTCGCCACCCAGCCCCTTTCCCTCTCCCTTCCTTCCAGGCTTTTTGCATGTTTTTGTCTATTTGTAGGGTTTGTCTGAGTGAGAGTTCAAATGTCTCTTTATCCCAGTGCTGTGGGTGTGCTGGAAGGCAAACATGATCCTGGGAGGAAGACATGAGAGATGACCCACACATTATTCTGAGCATGTGTTTATGTGCCTCTGTCCTCCTGTGCCCCTCTGCATGTACTCTTCATCTTCCTTTACCATTTTGTTTCTTTTGCCTCTCCTTACTGCCCTGTTTCTCCATCCTGTCTCACCTTCTCCCTCTCTCTCCTGCCCTCCTCCCCATTCTCTTTTTCTCATTTGATATTCATGCATGAATAAATTCAGTTGCATTTTCCCCTGTTCCCTCTGAAGGGGCTTGTTGGTGAGTTACAGGCATCTGAAATCATATAATGCTCAGATTCATCATTTCAGGGACAGAACTGAAGCCCTTCTATTTCTCGGGAAGGAATAACAGATGATTTTTATGAGGAGAGGGAGTGGCGAATGTCTTGTGGCTGGTGAGGAAGAAGCCAAGGAGATTAACCTTGGCAGCACAGGATGGACCTGCTAGCAGAGGGGGCTGGAAGGTCAGCCAGCCTCTGCTCTGTTTGCAGGAATGGGGAAGGCATATGTAGGTAGGTGTGTGTATGTGGAATGTGAGTGCCTGTGATTGCTGCATGTTTGCTGTGTAGTGCTAGTGGGGCCCTTGGGGAGAAGTAAACCTCTCAGGGGGTTGCCCAGCATTCTTTGAGGAAGGAGTAGCCTGACACCTGAGTATTTAGAGAGATTGTCTAGACATCTGTTTGGGCATCTGTCTCAGCCAACTTTTGGGACACTTAAATCGTTCTGGTATCACCCCAAAGTCTACTGTGGGTCTGGGGTTGTGCCCAGCACCACACCCCCATCACACTGAGAAGCTGAGGTTGGTATGTCACAAAATCCTTCCGTTTCAAGGGCTTCCTATTGTGGATGGAGTCCCTGCTCCTGATGGGAGCCTTCCAGTTCATGCTGGACAATGAACTCAGGGTAACCACAACCATCTTGGGGGCCGAAGGCAGCCAGAGATAGTGTCTTTCACAGCTCCTATACAAACAGGCTCTGACCCTGGGCAGGGAGAGGTCTGACCACCACAGAAGATATTATCCTGGAATAAAATATTTTTCCAGCTTGTGGAAGACGCATGGGTACACCATGGAACTGAAGCCCTGGTCAGAAGCTATGAAAAAAGATTGGCTGGACTTGTCTGAGGAAGAGCTGTTTTTCATGGAAGTTGTTAATCAGGTAACTTTTGACGCTCACAACATTCCTGTTGTTTATAACACACTCTTTTATTTTTTAGCACTTCTGGAGCAGTCGGAGGATCCTCTAAGGGGTGAGTTTTCCTTTCAGGAGAGGTAACAAGATTAGACACTTTATAAAACACAAAAATGTTATGTTAAAAGCAGACAGCAGCCATTGTTCAAAAGGCTTTTAAGGACCTCGTGAGAGACAGTGATGGTGCCAAGCACGTTGCTCAAGCTCCAAGGAGCCTGGCTTATGTGACGTAAGTGGCTAGAGGCTCCTTGCCTTCTGTCTCAAGTCCCTGGCACAGCAAAACCAAGCCACAGGGAGATGAATGGCAGAAGAGGGGATATTTACAGGATATTTTTTGCCCTAGGTGGTGAACACATGTGACCTGCCTTGAGGTAAAACCAGAGTGGTCCTGACTTTACCAGAAGGTGGGCTTGCTCCACTGCCTTCCTGTCAAGAGTAATGTCTGAGGGCCTGTTTCTCAGTATGATGAAAGTGCTTGGTTTCCCAACCACTTTTAGTTTAGATGTGTTAATTACCCCGACCCAGCTATTCTAGCCATGCACTGCAAAGTCTGTAACAGTTGGAGTGCATGTCATCTCGGTAAGGAAGGTTTGGAGAGGTTTTGTGGAACCCTGCAAGGGAGCAGAGGAGCTTCTGAGCTGCAGTGTATGTTGCATCATACCCTACATGGCAACTGGGCGTCCTTTTAGCTTCTTATTTACAATATATGCCCATGGTAGAAGCAAGAATGTCTCTGTATCTCGTAACACATGGGGTTTTACTGGTCTGAACAGGAAAAACCCATGAAAAGCCTTGAGGACCGTGATGGCTTCATGTAGTGTCTCTTTCCCAGAGCTGACTCGGGATCCCTAGTAGGAACACTGAAGGCTGATGCTTCAAGAATGAGGGGTCTGTGCTGACGTGGGGTAGGGCTGCTCAGCCATGGAATGGGACCAGTGGGGGCAGATAGCTGCACTGGCCCTTCATTGGATGAGGCTCGGGGAGGCCGTACTCTGTACTTCGTAGCCACTGGAAAGTGGGGTTCCTGCATGTTATCCATCCCTCTCATTTCCCCCTGGCTTCACAAAACTCCATGGGAAACTAATTTGCAGAGAGTTGTTCCCACCCCCCGAGTTCCAGTAACAGATCTGGGAGTGGGATGGGGCGGAGAGGAGGGATCGGTTTTGAGGGAAGTACTTTTGGGGGAGTGTTGTTTGTTTTCTTCCCAAATTATTCTTCTCTAGCCTGCATGATCTGTGACCTGTGGAGGGACACATCCTAAAAATTTCAAGGAAAGGCAGGCATGCTGAAGCCAGTGTCCAGCAGAAGAGGAAGGATGAATGGGCTGAAGGCAGGGACAAATCAGCTGTCCTGAGACACCGCTGTGGATGCAGGTGTGTGGATGATGGTGTGCAAAGAGATTTCTTCCTTTCCTCCTGTGTCGTAAGAATTCCTGCATTCTGTGCCTCTAATTGTAGGTTCCCCTAAAGACATTTGGTGTCACTGTAAGGACGGTGTTTCACTCTCCCTCTCTGCCTGTACAGTTATTCTCTCTCTCTCTCTGTGCAGTTCGCTCCATAAGCCGTTGGTGAACATACCATGAGACAGAGAGAGAGCGAGACAGACAGAAACCACACACCAGCCTTTCCTCCTCACTTTCCCACCATGGAATAGCTAACCTTGCCCCCACCCACACCTCCACCACCTCTCAGCGTCCTGCAATTATTTTGACCCTCTCTCTGGTCTTTTTGGAAGGAAGCTTCTGTCACTTCTTAACAGCACCCGCCTGGAAAAACACACAGAGGCAAAACCCCCCAAGCCCTCCTGTGAAGGAAGAGGTCCTTTTTTTTAAACCTCTTTTTCTTTGCTCTGACTCCAGAGCTTCAGACTCCAGCCTGAGCAGCCACAATTTCTTACCATGTATTCTCCTTTTAAACCATCTCCTTCCTGCACACGCTCAGTCCTTGCAGGCACGGATCTAACACAACTCCCCGCTTCTCGCCGGCAGGTTCTTTGCTCCCCATCACTCAGCTGATCCTGATCTTTTTTTCTCCTGTTCTCCCCACCCCGGGCACCAAGGTGTGTGTGTCTGCGTGTGAGTGTGCCTGTGTGCAAGGGGGGGAGGTGGGGGGGGCCTTTTTTTTTTCCTTGGTGGGGGAATTTTTTCAAAACATCTTCATTATTATTTTATTTTGCTTCTCTGACTTGGAGACTTCTCCCTCGGAGATTTCTTTTCCATGCAAAGGTAGGTGAGACGCATGCACACCTGGCTAACCTTGTGTCTGTCTCATTTTGCTTGGTTTTGCTGTCCTTTGAATAGAAAACTTGCGCTCACCCATGTACCTGCACCATTCCTGTTTTGTTTCATACCTGTTTCCTCTCTGGCAGAAGTAAAAGCTGAGGGTAGACATGTCTGTAATGTGAATAATTCTGTCTTTCCAGAGAGGAAAGTTGTTTCTATGTGCATGTCCGGTGGTGGTACGTGTATGTCCGAGTGCAGTGCCCATGTATGTGAGACTGCATCTGTTCACCCAACAAGTAGCAATAATTGATTTTGGTGTGTGTTTTGGGTAGTGGTGGTGGTGGAAAGGGAACAACTGTGTGTCCAGTAGTTCATGTCCATCAGCAATTGCAGCAGGGAATGTGTATCTCACAGATAATCAGCAGCTCTTTATACATGACTATAAATGATACAAGGAGTGCGAATAATTCCAGGAATTTCAAATTTAGCCCTGGTTAGTTTGTTCTGTTATGATGGGGAAGGATGGTGGGAAAGAGGGAGGGTTACAAAATCTCCTCCCTGGAGAGGTAACTGCCTGAGACTTGTAAACATATAACTTTTCTTAAAACGTTCTCACTGTTTAGGGTCTTCTTGGCTTTGGGGTAGTTTTTTTTTTTTTTTCAAAGACCCAAGAGTTGGGTCTTGGATTTGGGTTTCATAAATTGTCTTTTCTTGTTTTGTTTATGATTGTTATTGCATTTCAATTGCATGTGCAACATCCTGAAAAGGGACATGGAATAGGATGTACTTTAATACAGCAAATGCATCATCTTCTCTACATCACTGGAAGCCGTTGGCTGGAGTCAGGGGGTGGAGGAGGTGGAAATAGAAGAATTAAAAAAGAAAAGAAACAGAAATAATGTTAGACATTGTTGACCAGCAATTATCAGGCATATTCTCTGCCAGCACTTGTTTTCGTAACCCTCTTGATGGTTACCTTTTGCTTCTTGGTAACAGCAGCTGTGTGAAAAGTACCAGTGGCTTTAAAAAATTAAAAAGCCAGGAAGGAAAAAACCCAAACATGTATAATTTCCCCACAAATTATTGCAGAGGAAAATGGCAAACATCAAAAAGCAGAACTTGTTGTGCATTTTCTCTCTGCTAAGAGGAAGCGTTTTTCTCATTGATCTGGGGGTTGCTTCTGATTCTGTGTCCCTGTCGCTACGTTAATTGTCAGTTGTTTCTATGTGATGTTGCAGAGCTCCTGGTCCTAAATTTGGGCTGGTGACTGAGGATTTATTATCTCAAAGAAGGAAGGGGTCTGCTGACCCTCCACCCCGCTTACCCCTCAGTGTTTTAACTCTGACACGTAAGCTTCTCTGTCAGTGGAAAGAAATCCTCAAGCACATTCTCTTCTCAACACTCTACCTGCAAGGAAACTTTTAATACAGAACACTGTGAAGGGAATCCAAGAGCTCCATTTCTGCCCCCCTCCCCCTTTATATTTTAAGGACACCTTCTGAGCATCTCTCCCCTAGCCAGCACAGCCCTGTCCCTGAGGTCTGGGCAGGCACACAGCCTCAGGCAGGAGGCAGCTGCCCGCTGCCTGCAAGGGACTGAGAACATTTTTTCGTGTCTCCATTAAATAACATCATAGTTTCATGACACTGGCATTGGATGTGATCTTCCTCAGAAGGGCAGCAGTGCATGCGTGTCACTGAAGGTCTAGTGCCACCCTCCTCTCCCAGCTGGGCTGGGAGGCAGGCAGGGATGGAGTCTGGGCATCCCACTGCATTACCTGCCCACTGGCAGGGTGTGTGCACCAGGCGGGCTGGGCAAGGGTGCAGTACCTGTTTGGGAAAGCCTTGGCCCTGACTGCAGCAGGAAGGTGGGGAAAAGCAGCTTTCCTGCAGCTCTCACTGGAAAGGTGTGTCTAAACACTGGCCACCTCGGTGCACCAGAAGATGCACACGTGCCTTGCCAGGAGATCTGGTAGTGAATATCTCAGAGGAGAGTCAGGGGGACAAAGAAGAAGCTTTGATCTGCCACATCTAAGGGGTTTGCCTTGTGAAGCCTGGATCAATCTGACAGTGCCTATTATAAAGGGGGTTATGCCAACCTGTCTCATGTTTTATCTTTCAAAATCTCCCCTTGTTGCTGCCTTGGGAGTGTTTTCAGGCCACAGATCTGGCTGATGCAGGGTCAGCGCATCCACAGCCATCAAAGGGAGTGAGGGGAAGCATTATGTGAGGGGGCTGCTCTCTCACAAGGAGCTCAGTGCTTGCCTGTGGGTGTTTCTGGGTAGGCACACTGGCCTTGGCTGGGGTATGAGGAGACCAACTGGGCTTCCTGGGGTTTACCACAGTGCACCTACAATGCTGGGTGAGCTTTCTTGTGTCCTCACTCTTGTCCCCACCAGGAGCAGTGCCTTCCTTGCTGGTCCAGTCCTGATCATCCTCAAAGTGCCAACAATGCACCTCTGCCCCAGGCTGCAGTTCTGGCATCTCTTGCTTGCTTGCTCCCTTCCTTCCACCAACCCACTTCCCACCTGGCTGCATCTCTGCTGCCTGATCTGGTTTTGGAGAACCCATGTGTCCATGCCCAGTGTGACATGGTGCCAGCCTACAGCTCTGTTCAGTGTTAGAGCCCTGCCCTGTCCCATCCACAGCAAGGCACACCAGGAGGATGTCCCACACCACCATGAGCCCTGGCCACCTCTGATTTTGGGAAAAGCCTGCAATTCCAGGATGTGCTGCAAAGAAGCCACATGCTTGGTCAGCTTTTTTTCCTAGGGAAAAAAAATATGTTGAAGCTAATTTTTGTTCATTTTTCTCTAAGAGAACAAGTGTCTACAGCTGGAAACTCATGAAAAGCACACACAGTGTTAGGAATCTTTAAAAGAGTGGGGCACTGATTTAAAATAAATTTAATCTTTTATTAAATCAAAGTCCCAGTCCAGCACATTCAAGCAAGCAGGTGAATTTCTGCAGTTGTCAAGAGCCTTACTAAAACCTTGGAGTGCATGGATGGGTTCAAAAATCAAGTACAGCTGGATCACCTGGTGCAGGTGGATCTGCAAGATCATGTAGTACCATTTCTTAGCTGTATTTTTAAAAATTTATTAGATGGGATAATATAGGGCTGATTTTAATGGTATTCAAAATCTGTAAAACCCCAAACTGCTTTCGGAAAGTAGAGATTTCATCTCAGTTATGCAGAGGTGCATCATTGTTTATAATGACCTAATGTAGGTATCTTAGTTTATTCATCTATGTCTGAAGTGTATAACTTGAAGCTCTTAGAAACGACACAGTTGTTTGAAAAATGTCTTATACTGATACAAAATTTATTTAAGCCCTCTACTCATAACTCAAATTGCATAAATCAACCCAGTAACTTCGTAATAAACTCGCTCTCCCAGTACTTGTCAGGCCCTGGTGTTTGAAGCACCGCAGTGTACCCTGAAGAGCAATCAGCCCAGTGTATCAGGGACTAATTGCAATGAGAAGATGTCAGAAAATGCCTTCTCTCTTGCCTAGAACTGGAGGTGTGTGCTGCTGTGGTAGCGCAGGAGGGAGGTGGTCCCCGGGCTAAGCCAGCCTCAGTCGCCAGGGACTTTGCAGGTTCATACCAGTCCTTGTATGCTGTGGGCTCCTGGTATGGCTTGCTGCTTGCTGGTGTTTTCTGCAGTGGCTTGTGCTTCCCAGCACCTGCAGAATGCAGTGCAGAAGCCCAGTTTCTGTGTGATCAAGGCAGGATTGGAAGGGTGCCTCTGAAAGCAAAGGTCGTTACCCTCCTATCAAATGTGTGTGTGTATTAAAAAATACAGTACCGTGGGTTATGCTGGTCTCTGCTTCTGACATAACCATCATCTGCAGCATGGGCACCACATCCTGCTCCATTGTGCCTTGATGTTAAGGTCTGTGAGGGCATCGCTGGAGGGCAAGCAAAGGGCATATCCTTGTGAAACTACTGGGTTTGGGGTTATGGCCGTGGGGTGGAACAGGATGGAGTGGAGCTGCTGACCTGTGCTGTTGGTAGCTGGTGGAGTGACAAGTGCCAGGGATTTTGCTGTGGTGATGTGACTGCTGAAAGTGTTTGTTTAGTATGATCATTGGGATGGGGGTGGAGCAGAGGATAGGGAAGGTTTATATTTGCTTTCTCTGAAGTGTCAGAGTTTGGCCGTGGCTACAAAACCACTGCTGTAGAGAGAGCACAGATAGCATTAGTGGTGTTAAACATTTCTCAGGTGTTGGCTTAGTGTGTCTGACAGGCTCAATTAAGTTGCCTTCCAGGACAGAGGTTAGGAATGGATTTTCCTGCGGGTCAGACTGTCAGGAGTGAATGGGACCCTGTTTCTGCTGTGGCACGTGTGTTTGAAATGTGTACACATGTATACAAGTGTGCAGTGTGACCAGCACTATGTTGTATCTCTCTGAGTGGGGGTTTTTGGCAGTTGTGATGCCCTCAATTGCTTGTTTTCCTTGGGCATTTTTTTCCCCTTATTTTGCCTTTAATCCCACTCTAAGTTTGGCAGCAAGGGTGGGTGGAGGTAGGGGGCACAGTAACTCATTATGGACTCTTTCAGACAGGGTTTTCTGGCAAGGCTACAAGGATTTGGCTTGAACGATAGGGGTCCATTTCAGGTCTGTGGTCAGATGTGCTTGCATCGGTGTCTTTGCTGCATTTCAGTGATTGGTATTCAAGCAGTTGTCCCAGCTTTGATTTTTTTTCCCCCTGGTGACAGCAGGGAGAGAAGGGGACTTTTAAGCTTACGTACATGAGCAGCAGTGTCAGTAACCAAACCATGTGGGATGCAGGAGAACCATCACAACCTCCTGGTCAATCTGTTGACCTGAGATTGAACTGCCTTTGCAGAAGAGTTAGCAACATTGTCTCTTCTCTGCTTCTAGAAGATTCCCATCTTCATAGCTACATTTCTTTCCTATATCCTCTCTTCTATCTGGAGGAAGAGCCTGGGGCATCATCACACTCCACATAGCTTCAGCTCCCTTCCTGTTTTTGTTTTTGCCAAGAGTTAGTTTGCTCCAAATGCGTAGCTGTGTTTATGCAGATTATCTCCTTTGGAGGGATTGAGGGGGAGCAGTAATTTTTAGGGAGGAGAGAGGTTGTAGATGTAACTCTTGATGGTCCCCAAACCGCTTTGTATTGTGTTCTCTTTAGATGTTCTCCTTACTGTCTCCACCTCCCCATTTCCATTTTCATGCCAGGGAATCTCCTCTCCAGATGTGAGTGGTAACAGTGAGTTGGGAAAAAGTCTGGAGGTGGGGTGAGGATGTTTGTGCAGAAGTGGGAAGTTGCATTCAGTGCTGTGCTGTGACAGGGAGCAGGAGTCTCCTGGGGTCTCCCCACTCCTTGTATGCTGCTGTTTTCCCACTCCCACTCACTCCAACAGGTCCTGAGGGGACACTGGGTTGGGCTGGGCACTGGAATTGAGACAAAAAGGGCAGAGAGTTTGATCCAGGAAGGATGGTGTGAAACAGCAGAGCTTCTCACTGTTGGCTTAGCCTGTGTGGGAGCAGCCCCAGGATGCCCTTTTCCATCCACTTGTACAGGTGCAATGCTGGCAGCTGCAGCACTGGGCATCTGTCCTTGTGGCGGGCAGGAGCTGCAGCTCTGTTCTCCCAGCCTGGGCTTCTCTGGGAGGCACAGTTGGGGTATTTGCACATTTTGTCTTTCCTGCTAGCACTTCATATTCTGGCTCAAGGGCTAAGAGTGTGAGGATGGCCTCAAAGCCATCATTGCTGGTAGCCTATGGCACCACTATCTTCCTCTTCATCATCCTTATCTGATCATCTTAGTTGCTATGTTCATTGCTGCCCTGGAGGAGGGAGTAAACAGCACTATAATGACTTCCCTGGATGATGATAAACCAAGTTTCTGGCTGCCAGTGGGGATGCAGCAAAATAACACAAAAGGAACCAGTGAGGTCAGAAAGATGGGCAAAAAACAACTCAATGACATTAATCTTAGGAAAAATGCAAGCTAATGCTTCTGGGGGCAATCAATAATCTGAAACGTGGCGTCTGAGGACGCGGTGAGGGGCAAGGAAGGGACGGCCCAGGCCACAAGACGGAGGTGTGACGGTCGATGGCACATCAGACATGGGCTCGCAGCGTGACAGGGCCAGCAAGAGATATGAGGCCGGCAGCCCGGCCCTGCGGGAAGGCGGCACTTGGCACATCAGTGCCGGCACAGCGCTGGAAGGCGACAGGCGGCTTTCAGCGAGATCTGCACGGCCGCGGGGCTAACGAGATTAATTTATGAGCAAGGATTAAGTGCTAAAGATGTGTGGCTTGGCTAAGCGGTGGTTTAAGTGAGAGGACATGACAGGAATCCTCTCTCACGTGAAAGGTGTCCGTGTGCACGGGGAGGAGGAATCACTCACTGGCAGCTGCGCAGACCAAAGCAGCGCACAGGGAGGGAGTGGGGCAGGTTTGAAAGGGAAAACACTGGCCCTGGGGCAGAGTCTCCACATAGATGGGTCTGTTACAGTGTGGAGTCATCCCCAGTAGGAGATTTTTAGAGCCTATTTATTTGGAAAGCCAGAAACGAAAATGTTTTTTTGAAAACAAGTATGCATATTATCTGGGAAGCAGTGTGATAAGGTTAAGGTCTTCAGTAGCACTCATGTCTGGGTCTCAAACACTCCACATAGTTAAGGTCAGGTAATGTTTTTCCATCGGGAAACTTCTTTGTATTGCCTACAATCAAAGTAACCATATTATTCCTATGACTTTTCTTCTCTCACTGTTCACTTTTTCTCCATCTCTCCAGCAACATTTTTACTGGTCTCTGTAACATCTCCTTTGGCTTGGCCAAGGGCTTCTTAGCAATGTAAGCAGATCCCTGCTTTGTTGTGCCAGGGACAAGGACCTGAGGCAGGGACAAGATGGGGCTATTCCAGCCATGCGACAGGGAAGTGATACATTGAACAATGACTGATGGTGAGGGTGGGAGTGTCCAGGAGATGAGGGCTTGCTCTTCCGACAGCTGTGGAGCGCTGCCTGCAGTACAGGTTGAAGGCAGGGTATTGCTGAGGATCAGGATAGATAGTTTGCTTGTTTTGTCCTGTGCTGGTTGGACTGCTCCTCCCCCTGCTCAGTGGGATGCAGGAATTTCTTCTGCTCCCTGTCCTGAACAGGAGGAGGGGTGCAAAATCACCAGGGTGAAAGGGCGAGGCTGTCAAGCATTGGAGCAAATCTAGCAGAGGATAATAGCACGTGTGGAGAGAAGGCACAGCAATCAATCAGCATGCAGCTGAAAGGCAACAGGTCGTGGGCGTTTGACCAGGGCAGGGAAGATGGGAGACCTTGGCTCTGGTGCAGGCCATGGATGTCGTGCTTCAGGGGCGTGTGAGCACTCTGGCATCTGTGAACAGTGGATTCGGGTACCATTTGGAACATTTTCTGCTGGGTTTCTGCCACGTCCTGTTGCATTTGGAGGTACTGAGATGATGGAGATGTAAAAGCTCCTGTTTCAAATTAAGTGCTAATAAAAGTGACCCTGTTCCTTCCTGGCACTCATGCAGGTCCAGGCACACACAAGCAGATGAGAACAGGCGCTGTCTCACACGAACCAGCAGAGAAACGTGCCAGTGCCAGATGAACACAAACACAGAGGGAGCTGGGTGCCACTAATTATATTGTACCACAACAAACGCTCCAAATGTGAAACCTGTATGACTAACACCTCCCTGCAGCCAGACACACGCATCAAAGGTAACGCTTGCCAGTTATAGCAACAAACAAACATGGGCTCACCGCCGTGCTCAGCAGAGCACCCCGGGAGGCTCACGCAGCTGCCAAATGGGGTCACCCACACGCATTCCTAAATATGCCACACCGTCAGAGACCTCCTTAAATAAGTCTGGGCCTGTACGAAGCTGGCTGCAAAAGCTGTGCCCCCAGATGCTTGTCAACTTTCAGATGGATGTTTGGAGACGATAAATAAATATGTGTGCCTCAGGTGCTGCTCCAGCTGATGGGACCATCTTGCTCTCCCCTGCAAAGCCAGCTAGAGGTTGTCATTTTTGTCCCTCTTCTGCAAGGGTGTTAGCAGGACAGAGTGGCTGCTGTGCTTCCTGCTGCTTCTGAGTAATGGGTGACTGATGGTGATGGATGGTCTGGAAGGGACTTGTGTGTCCTCAGAATGGGAGGTGCTGTGTGTACCTTGAGCTGCTCTTAAATGAAATATACTCTGCGCTTTCATTTTTGATGTGGACCCCAGCGTTGTCTGTGTGAGCAGTGTGTAGGCAGGAAGGAACAGCTCTGAGGCAATGTGGGCTGGCATGGGATACAGGGTTAGGGATGATGGTGGGGAAGGTGAACTCTGAGGATGGTGCCACATGAGAGTGAAGTTGCCATCCTGCTGGACTCTGGGTGGATCCCCTCCAGCACTGGGAGAGTGCTCTGGGGACCTCTCTCTGGTATTTCCCTCTCCTGTCTGGCTGCAAAAGGCCCTTTCACTGTCAAGGTGCAATAATTCAGAAAGGCCTTCATGAGCTTTGCAAAAGTCCCATCATCCATGGCCCCTGTCGGCCCGTCTGCCAAAGGGACAGTGAGGAGCTGGGAGGCTGCATTGGCTGGAGCGTGGTGCCTTGGGCTGGCTCGCTCGTGGCAGGTCATGGCACTGACAGCCCTGGGATGCTGGCTGCAGCCCTAAGCGGGGAGAGTGCCTGAGCAGAGACCTCTGCAATGCGTGCCAGCAGGTGACATCAGCCTTTTTGGACAGACACCCCTAATCTGTAGCACTTCTCCTGCGTTGTGATATTTCCGCCTTTTATTCCTAACCAATTTCCACTTCTCATTAAGTCCACAACTTCTCTTGCTGTTTTAGACCATCCTTCTCCCTTCCTCCTCAGTAGTCTGGCAGGACCAGGTGCTTTTGGTGAAGGGTTGAGCCAGAGGCTGTCAGCTTCTCTTGTGCTTGCCAAGGCAATGAGCTCCCTGCCAGCACACGTGTCCAGGGCAGGTGTTTGTGCCGGATGCAGCTCCAGTGGGTGCTCAGCTCAGGATGGTGGTGGTTTTAAACGGTCCTTGGGCATGGACGGTGCAGACTTAAGACCTGGCTCCACAGAAGGACTTGGCACAGGCTGTGCAGGGAGAGAAGCAGGAGGAGCTGCCAGCCCACAAATAACTTCCCTCCCCCTGGGAGGGAAGTGCAGCTGGCGTAGCATGGCTCCTCCAGTGGTATGTGACTTTTGCAGTGGAATCTTTTTGTGTATTTGGGAGACATTTGGCCAGAAAAGTCCAGGGTGGGGAGGATTTGATTTTTTTTCTGGTGGGTCAGCTGGGGTTAGGCTTGCCTGAGCAAAAGGCTGAGTGAGAAGAACATGCATCTGGCCACCCCATAACCATCTTCTTGTATCCTTGTCCTCCTGTATTGCCCTTTTCACAGTAAGCTGCACTTGCACAAAGGGGAGGTTAAAGGCATCCCAAAGGCAAATTCTGGAGATTTATAATGCTGTTGAGTCTTACTATAACTGCCTTTTATCTGGGTAGGAACCCTCTCCATTGATGCACATTTTTCTGTGTATGCACATACATGCATTTGCCAAACTCATTCCTCATTTTGATTTAGACAGGGCTCGCCTGGGTTGAAATACTGTAGCAGGCTACCTTCAGCCAAGTTACAGAGCAATGTTGTAGCATAGGAAGGCCAGTGATTGCAAACCCAGAGAAAACAGCAGCATTGCAAGAGTTGCAGCCTGACCAAAATAAGGGAAAAATCTGACTCCAACTTCCACATCTGAAATGGTAGAGGAGACAATCCTGGACCTATCTCTGGCAGGAAAACCACTCTACTCTTCTTTGAAGTTGAGATGGGAGGACTGACTGTGTGAAGAACTCGGAAGTGCCCCACAGCTTGATTTTGCCCTGTCTCTCTTTTGACACAGAATATTAATTCTGCTTAATGTAGGAAATACATCGTGATCACAGCCTTAGGAGGCAGAGCAGGATTTAATCTCAGGAAGGTAATGGGTATTACTCACTTCTCCAGTGGGGCAGCTGTCATTCACGGACTGTATTTAGCTTCAGGACTTCCAAAGGGATTCACCTGGCCCTGTGTCCATATGAGCTTTAATGAGTCAATCTGAGCTGCACAAATTAGAGTGATGAACTGTCTGTGATATACACACTACCCAGTTTGTGCATGTGTGTTTCACATGGGCAGAGCAGCATCCCTAAGTCCCAGCTGCATCTAGCAGTGGTGAGATGGAGATGGGGACCTGGATGCTTGCTGAAGGGAAAGCAGGGAAATGCTGATGAGGTTGTTTCTCCTATTCCTTTTCTCAGTTGTACTGGTAATAATGAAGCTTTGTACGCTGCAGTTTGGAACTGTCATGCCCTCATCAGTGTGCAGGCTCTGAGCACCATAATAAGTAATTCCTCCTGGCTGTCTCTGCTAATCTTTCTCCTCTGTGCTGTAGTGGGAGGGAAGTTGGGCTCAGCCACCGCATGTTAATAGCCTGCACGGCAGCCAGCTCAGAGCAGGCAGTAGGGAGCTGGTGGGAATCAGGAATGGAAAGGTGGTACAAGTAGTTGCCCAGAGTCAAAAATCTGCTGAAAGTTTTTTTGAAAACAGCGGTGATAGATGGTGAGAAGGATGCACTAGCAATTTTTTCACAGGGCTTAAAAAATTATGAACAGCATTCCAAAGCCAGTCAGGAGTCATGGTGTCTGTTCTTTCCAATAGCTGCAAGCCTTTGGGATAATGAATTCGAAGAGTCTCTCTGCTATCCCCTAAGGGACACTATGTCTGCTTTCTAAAGCCCTGCACTTGCTGCTCTTTATTCTGACAAATACCAAGCCTAGAAGAACAAGCAAAGCTTTGGATCAAAGTGTGTGTTGGAAGCAGGAGGCTGAGAAAACAGGATGGGCAGGCAGAGGTTTCAGGGTCTCATCTGGGAATGATGGGGCACTGCAGCCTGAGGTGAGTGGTTGGCAAACACCTGACGGATGAGTGGTGTGGAGAGCATTGGAGATCCTGGATCCAGCAGTGTGAGCATGAAAAGGGTCACGGGCTGAAATGTCAAGGGTGCATTGCCAAGGCAGAGCAGCGTCAAGAGAGGTGCAGATGGGCTTTGTGATCCTAAAGTGAAGAGAACTGAGACAAGTGCCAGGGAGGATAACCTATGGCCAGTATTTGAGGAGACGAGGTCTGTGCCACGGACAGACACATCCTTTCCTGCTGCTGATCATCTCTTTCTGTACTGCAGTGTGTCTGAGGGCTCTTGTGTGGCTTTTAGATCTGTACTCCCAGCGTGGGCACTCCAGATGGTTGAACATGCCAATAGGGCGAAGGGAAGAAAATGGGCAGTTGTTGGCCAAGCTCTCTTTCCTAAAAGTGTCTGTGTAACACCCCTCCAAAACCCAGCCTTGGAGTTTATTTCATTCCCCTCACTTTGACAAGCCACTTCCACTCTGCTATTGAATGGACAGCACCCAGGTAGTAAAGTGATGTTTTTTAGCAAAAGTTTTGTGCTCTGCAGTGTGCAGGACTGTTGTGGTGTAACCCCAGCTAGTAGCTAAGCCACACACAACTACTTGCACACTACCCTCCAGCTGGGGTGGGAGGAGCATCAAAAGAGAAAAAGGGAGAAAAAGGCAGAAAAACAAGATAAAGGCAGCTTTATAGGTAAAGCAAAAGTTGTGAACTCAAGTAAAGCATGTAAAAGGAATTTATTCACCTCTTCCCATGGGCAGAGGGGTGTTCAGCCATCTCCAGGAAAGCAGGGCTCTATCATGCATAACACTAAGTTGGGAATACAAACTCTATCACTCCAAATATCCCCCTTTCTTCCTTCTTCTCCCAGCTCTATATGCTGAGCATGATGTCATATGATATGAAACATCTCTTGGGTCAGTTGGGGTCAGCTGTCCTGTCTGCGAACCCTCCCTACTTCTTGTGCATCCCCAACCAACTTACTAGTGGGGTGATGTGAGAAACAGAAAATTTCTTGATGTTGTGTCAGCCCTGCTCAGCACTAACTAAATCATCGGTATTTTCAACGTTTCCAGTACAAATCCAAAACACAGCCCTACTCCAGCTACTATGAAGGAAATTAACCCTTTCCCAGCCAAAATCAGCCCAGGCTGCCAGTGAGCTTGAGACCTGCTGTTCTCAGGCCCACCCATGCTCTCTGACCATTCTGTATAGTGAAATAACTTTTGCAGCCCGTGTTCATGGTGTTTCCACTGCTCCAGCATAGGAGAGCTCAACAAGCTCGAGTAAAAGGTGCTTAGTGTTTAATTCCACTGCTGGCTTGTGTTACAGCTCCCTGTTTGAATGAGGGACTGTTGTGTGTGGGTTTGACAGGTATTTGTCAGTGTCAGTCTGACAGAGCCTCTGCAATGTTGTAACACAGGGACAGCCCAGAGTGCTCTTGGATGTGAGAGCTGGGCCAGGAAAGCTGAACCTGGAGCTGGCAGGACCCTGTTAAGGACTGCAAGGGCAGAATGACTCGGTTGTGTCAGGATGGGCCCGTGCTGTTCAAAACGCTGTGCTCTGTTATGGTGCTCAGGCTGCCTCCAAAAGAGCTGGCACCGTCCCCTGAGATGGTGCAGCACCTGACAGGGTGTCTCAGGGGCTACAGGGGTGGTTTAAACGGTGATGGAGAAGAGTAGCCAGAGGAGTCTTGGTGGAGAGAATGACTGGCAGAAAAGAGCTTAAAACTGCTTCAGCACCGAGTGGTTTATCATTTGTCAGAGGCATCAGCCCTACAGCTCTCCCCTGCTCTGGACTTGCTAGGAGAGCACAGATGTGCTGTGCTTTTGCTGCTGATTCCTTGTGGGATTCAATTTCTCTTTCTCGCTTCCTCTCCAGGGGTTCTTGCTTGTGGCTGGCATGGCAGAATACATCCCCCAGCCTCCCTCCACCTGGCCTGCAGGCCCACAGCCCCCTCACACTTCTGCCATCTGCCCACTGGAGCCTGTGGATCTGGGGATCTCAGAGCAACAAACACCACCGGAGCAGCCGCCGTCCTCCCTGGAGCTGGGTGAGGATGAAGAAGTCACCTCCCCTCCGGATCCTGATGTCCCCTACCCAGACTTGGCCCCAGTTGTCTTCTTCTGCTTGAAGCAGACCACCAGCCCACGGAGCTGGTGCATCAAAATGGTGTGCAACCCATATCCTTTCTGAGCTGCCCCTTCTCCCTCCCCACCTCTGGCTCCCTCCTGTCCCATCCTCCCCTCGTCCTGCCTTCCTGGGGTGCCTTGCAGGTAAGGAATAACTTTTATTACATGTTTAACAACCTTCTTTGTTCATTGCTTGTGTTTAAACAGAACCTTTGCTGTTGGAGTGTCTGATCTAGAGAAATTGATTATGAAAGAAGGGACTTCAGAAAGAGCTGCTGACAGTCCCAGGCACAGGGATTGCGGGGAGAGTGGAGGTGTGAGCAGAGGTATATTAGAAAGGCCTGTTCTTCCCCTTCCCAGCTCCCTTTTTGCCTGGGACAGAGCAGGATTTGCTAGCCCAGGAGCTTTTCAGACTGCCATGAAAGGTGGAGGTGTCTGAGAATAGAGGCTTTAGAGAGAGCTCACCTTGCCCTTAGTGAGGGAACCACCACTGCTTCTGCACCCTGATTGCAGAGGTACCCAGGTGACCCTTTGCCTTTCCATTTAGCACATGTCACTGTCATGCCAGGGTCTTGTTGTGATGTCTGGCCGTGAATGAACGGGATAGTTCGATGCTGTGCCCCACACACCCTGGGAGAGCTCTCCGGGACACAGGCCTGTCCTCCTGCCCATGGTCAGCAATCACACACTTCTGTTATCACTCACACTCACTGCTTTGATGGCAGGAGGGCTCTTGCAGCCCATCTGTGCAAACGATGGCCACCTGCACAGCTCGTCCCCAGGAGCCTGCCAGCTGGGCTCTGGGGCTCCTGAGCGGGATGTGATATAAAAACCAGGTAGAAAGGCACTCCTGTTCTTTGAACTGTGGGGTCATTGATGGTGTGGAGGAAATGGAGAAGAAGACAAGTCATCAGTGAAGTTGGTCTGAAATTTTGTATGAATACTTTTCTAGCCAAAAATCTCAAGGGACAGTAATTTCTACCAGGAAGTTTCTTAGTTTCTAGTTAGGTGGATACTATCTGTAAGGATATGTGTTATGGTTTTGATGTCTGGGCATACAGTGGAGACTAGCAAAATGTTTCCAAGAGTATTTTCAGCTTTAAGAGCCAAACCCCGGGTGAGAACTTGAGGTAGTGTTAGCAGTAACAGCTGACCTTAAATGGATGAGATTTGTTTTAATTTCAAGTGTATGTAAAGGTTTGTGTTTGATCTCTGAGCTCTTGTCTTAAAGTTCAAAAGCCACTGAAGAGGTATTGCAGTCTCAAACACAGGTTATGGCTGAGAGCACATTGGAGACTTAGATATTTTGCTTTCCTTTCTACTGGCTGCTCCATAAAATTTTAAAACTTTGTATTGAATTATGCATTGCTTTTCTATCACTGTGTGCCTGTGCTAGTTATTATGTCCTGGGAATCTTGTCCCAGCATGTGGCAGAACAGGACTCAGAGTAAAGCATGAGACATTTGTGTCATGATAAAAGGCTAGATTTGGGAAGTGAAAGAAGAGTAACCGTGTGGGTTTGGGATGAAGGCTTGCTTTTGGATGGGGGAAGGAGGTTGTGGTGGAAGAAGAAAAGAGCCTGCTCTTATTTCTGGCTAAAAAGTAACTCAGAACAATCCCTCCAACTGGTACATTGAAAAGAATTTACTTTAAGTTATTGGAACTATTAGTCAAAATATTGGGCTGTTTTAGTGTTTAAATGTTACTCTCATCCTAATCTGCAGACAAGTGTGCTCTTTGGCTCAGAAAAGGACTTTTCCTTATTAGAAACTATACAAAGAAGGAAAAAGCCTCATCCAATCACCTGCTGATGACCTTACACGTGACTACAGTCACCATCAGGGAGTGAAGGGCAGTGGTAGGGTTGCTGGAAACCTTTTGGAAGGGTTGTGTCAAACCTGAAGTTTCAGCTCAACTGTATAAAGTTGGGAGATTACATGACTAGTGGAGACTGAGTGATGAGGCTTCAGTTCTTCCTCTGATTTCCCTTCAACCCTTTGTGCTCCTCTCTTTAAATCGATCATGCAATAAATAATTATCTTTTTTTTCTCAAATGAGTTGTTGTTTCTGCACCCTGAAGGCTTTGCATATGTAATCATATGCTCTTGGCATCACACTTTTTTTAAAAAGCACCATAGAAAGGATACATTTGTGCGGCCTGGTGGCAGATGCCTTGCTGTGTCCTCCTCCCTGGCTGGGAATCAGATCGTTCATAAGACATGCTTCTATGAAAATCAAATCATGTCTTCTAGGAATTGATATGCTTGCCTGCTTTTCATCCTTGTTATACTGAGCTATTTGGTCTCCAATGTGCTTAAGCTAAGCAGGGGCAGGATGAATCACTGTCATAGGTCAACACCTGGTCTTCTGTGAAGATTCAGCAAAAAGATGGGGCATTAATTAAATGCCTATTAATCTTCTTGTGGAATGTTTTTACTAGGCTAGAGCTCCATGATCGCTGTTATGGAAGTACTGTCAATGAGATTTAAAATGGAAGCTCTGATAGTTAAGGACTATGTAGCAATTTTTTTAAGCACGAGGTCATTAACCACCAAACTTCAATTTAGGTAATTGCATTCTAGCTACTTAAATCCTCCTCTCCTGAAGGTTATTTTTCCTTTTGTGAGAAGTCCTGCAATTTTGTTATGTGCTATTAAACAGCTGCCATATTGCTTTGCTGCAGTGCAGTAATAGGAGAAAAGAACCACTTATTTTTTTGCTTTAAGAACGCTTCTGGAAGCATATTAGTGTAGAGATGTGTGATGCTGTCATTGCAAAAGTTGTAGATCCTAAGTCCCTTTTAAGAAGAGGACTATGATACATATGAAAGTTGGAGTGTTTGTCCGGAAAGGGAGTACTTACTGTGCTTTTTGCTGTTGTACTCTGTGGTGAAAAGGAGCCTGATGCTTTCAAGTTTGGTGATTTGCATGTTTTCGGGATGGCTTTACATACAGTGCAAGTGAACGCTTGAGTAACCTTAGTTTATTGGGAGGCAGATTTTTTTTTTTAAATTCCAAATATACCTTACTAGAGACAGGTAAGTGCTGTATTGGCTGGGTATGCAATGCAACACAATCCACACCTGGAGCCTGGCTTGTCTCCTGATTAGAAAGGAGATGTGATGCAGCACATGAGCAACCTGCCAGCTAGTTTGTGTAGGTTAATTTGTGCTTTGATAACTGTAGGCTGGACCACTTGGAGTTGTACATCATGGAGCTGTTGCAGCTACAATGTTAATATAGTCGATATTTGTGATAGGGTTATGAGAATGGCTGTAAGATTTTTTCCTTTTATAAAACCTAAACTCTGTCATGTAGGATTTGAAGTCAAGCTTGGATGGGGAATAGGATGAGAAGCACAAAAATGTGTGCCCAAAACCACTATATAGCATTTATCTTGTGAATTTATAAAATGTGTGGGACTAAATAATGGGTATGCCACATGACACCTTACAAATGGATCCTCATGCACTTTGCAAGTTATGAGAAGATTATGACAGATGCCTGCAATGCTATTTGACTCCTTGGGGTTCCATAAAGTCTTTACACTTCATCCATCCCGGGGGTCAAATGCAATAGATTTGGTTTGTTCTTTGAGCCTTCCTTTAAAAGAAATGCTTCC
Organism: Picathartes gymnocephalus; assembly: GCA_013390045.1. Classification (NCBI taxonomy): domain Eukaryota; kingdom Metazoa; phylum Chordata; class Aves; order Passeriformes; family Picathartidae; genus Picathartes; species Picathartes gymnocephalus. The sequence continues at coordinate 27,329 of WEKY01004251.1, read as the reverse complement.
CAGGAGGCCCAGACCTCCCTTTGCTGTTACATTTATAATATTGGCATGACAGCGAGAGCATGAGTGAAGTGTCCCATTAAAAAATAAAATCAATGCTAAAACTGTAGCAGTAATGAGAGAGGCTCTGCAGTTCACTACTCTGTCATTTTCTTGCTTTTTGTTATATACAAACCCCTTGGTGCAGTTGTTGGCCATTTGGGCTTCTGTTTTGCTCTCAAGCAGTGAAGGGTTGCATTTCCATCTGATTTCAGTGGTGTAGGAGCAGCAGGTCAGGTCCCAGATGAGCAAAAGCGTATATGCACACTTAATTTTTAGTACTGGGAGCTGTGTTTTATAGCGTATTGAGCAGGGTGACTTCTTAAACCTGGTGTGACTGTGTGTACTGAGGAGCTGCCTTGTAGCTCATTAGCTTTAAAATCCAGCGAACAGGGGCTTTGCCATTGTACCTGCTGCTAAAAATCCTACTTTGCTTCTGGAGGTACCTTTCCTGTAGCTTTTACTGGTGGCATTTTGGGCTTGGACTATGTGCTCTGTGCACAAGGAAAGAGGACTGGCCTTGAGCATTTTGGTCAGAAACAGAGAGGAAACCTCCACGTTTAGTCCCCACCTCTTCTCTGCCCGGTGCCATAGGCATCATTTATATACGAGTCAGTGGAGTATGGGATGGCTGGTGATGGCAATAATGGTGTTTCATGCTGGCACTGCCCTCTGAGAGCCACGTGCAGAATCAAATGTTGGAGGGGAGAAGAAAATGTGTGCGTGGGGATTGATACTTCTCTTGGTGGCAGTGGCAGGTGGTGCCACGGCGCATGGGCACTGTGGGCTGCCAGAATCGCTGCTTTTCGGGTGCTGAGTGGTTAAGGGGACAACAAATCTGTTGCTCATTAAGCTTTGGGTGAATGTGTGTTATATATATAATATGCCCATGTCAAATATCAGTTGGGGCAATTTGCTTCTGTCCAATGAAGTTATATGTGCAGACTCTGTAGTATGTTGTACTTGTTTTTGCCTTAAGCTTGTATACTGACAAACCCTGGACACAGTTTTCATAACTACTGGATGTAGTTCAATAATAAACACGCATGATCTGCAAATTTATTGCAACTCTTGTAGTAGTTGATGACTGTCTTAAGGCCTGAACCCCTGTAATCACCTGAATTTTACTTTTCTTTTTCGTGTGTGTGTGTATGTATAAATAGAAATAATAGTTTCCTGGATCTCTAGTAGGTAGAAAGAAGCTTGGAAATGTGACCAGAAAGTATAATAATACATCAAAAATTGAGTGGCTTATGAATTTTAAGCAGCATTTATCGTTCTTGAGGACCTAGGGATCATGGCTTTCTGCTCTTGGGGTCATCAGTATCAGTTTTATGTGCACATTTGAAAAACAGTAAAATGTATATGTTGTTCATGTGTCTCCATTTTAAAGACAACTCTCCCCTGTTTCTCTTGAAAAGTCTATCTCAGAAGACACATGAAGAGTCTGGCATTTATTTGAGGACTTTTGACAGCTTTGTATCATTCTAGGAAATCAGGCAGATGTTGCTGCTGTGCCCTCCTTCTAACCAAAGAAGACATATCTGTACACCCAAGCCCCACCAAGTGCAAGGGTTTTTTTTTTCTGTAAGAGATTATCTAGCCCCTCTGCACTCCATAACATGCTAAGTCAACTTTGCAGTGGCTCCTGTTGCATGGGAAACTGAGCTGGCCAGACCTCTCCAGTGGGTGTGCAGTATTGGTGGCATTGGTGTTCCCCTGGGCGTGTTCCAGATGCTTTTCAAGCTTTAAGAGGGGGCAAGACAGCTTTAGGTCCTGCTGGGTTTTCTGCCACTCTGCCAGGCTCCCTGCTGGAATGAAACTTGCTGTTAGCAAATAAGGGTGACTTCTAATAAGTCAGTTGTCCATTATCTCGATTAATATTTGAAGGCACTGAATGCAGTGGATAAATCTATCATCAACTGCTCTCCTCCCCTTTTGTGTTAGCAATGTGCCTTAAAGCAGACATTTCCCAGCCTTGTGAACGGATTACTAATTTCCCTTTTAATTCTCCTGTTGGAAAGGTGGTTAGGCTAACTCTACCTGTCTGAAAACCATCCAGAATCTCTGTATATATTTGACAGACTGCCAGACTGTAGCAGGAAATTCAGTGTGCTTGACTGAACCCGTCTCTTTAGAGGGCAAAGCAGATCTCTGGAAGTTCCTGTTATTCCTTTAGCAAAGTAGTTTCTGGGTAGCAGGCTGTAGGAGTTTGCATTTAGCATTGCTATGCTGTTCGGTTTCCCAGATGCTCTAGAAGTCAGCAAAGGGAAAGGTAGGGAGCAGATTTAGTTTTGGAAATTGTGCAGTCTGAACATTTTAATGTTTCCATAATTAATTATTGGGCAGTCTTAGCTTTGTGGGAGAAGAAAAACCCCATCCACCTGGACTCTGGATTGGGGAAAAGTAATTCTCTAAATTCCAGCTTTTTCTTAGAATAGTGGTTTCATGGTTGTGGTTGGTAGGCAGGTGGGGAAGCCTGATAGAGCTCAGGGCCTTTACAAGCAGTTGGGAAGGAAGTTGTCTCCACAAAACTAGTGACAAGGGAGTGCCATTAGTGCGGGTCATTTGATGTGCAAATTTATGAGGGGAAATTTAGAGGAACCATTTGCACAGTCAGACATGGTGCGAATGGAATTTAAACTCCTGCATTGTCATTAGTAGCACACAAGGGATGGATATGTTTGAAGGGGATTTGCATGCCTGAGATCTGTAAGAAATTGGCTGGGCTGTGTGTATGTGAGATATATGCAATTCCAGGCAAGTGGGCAGATGTAAAGGGATTAAGTCTAAATTTGGCTGGCTTGCAAGATGGCCCCATGTATCTAAGCACAAATGTTGAAATAGGATAGATCCCTGCCTCCCGTCCCTTTAGCTTATTCCCTGGAGGCTTTTTTTTATAGTGAGAACTCAAAGACCATGTTTTGGAAATTAAGCAGGACAACAGCACGTACAAAACCAGGGCTCTGACTGAAGATTTAATGTTCGTAGGGTCTAACAAAATTGGAAATAAGGCTGAAAATTTGTGGTGCATCCTTACTGTCTTCATTCAAAGCTCTGAGCATTTTTGCTGCTATTGAAGGATAGATTCCTAATGTTGGAGGAAGGGCTAACTGCAAAACACAGAGGAGCTTGTGGTTTAGGACAGGGATATTTCTGTTGTATGTTTGTAATGCCCTGTTTCCCTAATATGTTTCAAAAGCAATGAAAGCCCTTCTAGGCCTCCATGCTCTGATGCTTCAGGAAATCAGGGCTAGGACTCTTGCTGCAATGGCTTTTGATGAGGTGCCTTAATATGGTCCCTGGGTTTATGGTCAATGAATGTGGAAAGTGCAGGGAAGCAGGTGAGAGACCACGGAAGAGGCAAGTCATATCCTTGTCTGGTATAAACCAGTGTTATTCTGTTATACCTAGCAAAACCAGACCTGTATGGAGCAGCCATTGCCCTTCAGGTGAGGCTGGGGAGATTGGTCTTGTCTTGTCATACAGCACCGTGTATTTGTGGCAGTCCAGGGGTATCTGGTAGTGCTAGGCCAGAAGAGAGGGATGATGTGCTCAGCTGGGATGCAGGGATGGTAGCGCTCCCTGTGCTGGGGGACCTCCCCATCCCTCTGAGGAGTGCATTGCTGAACCGAAACAAATACTGAAAAACCTTTCTGGAGCATATTGTGCTTATTCACCGGAATATATTTTGCCTTGGAGATGAGAACCATTTATTCGTTGAAAAATGTTCTGTTTGTTTTTTTCAGCCTTCATGAACACTGGACCAGTATGTTAGAGTGCCAAAGGGGATCTTGCAGGAATAGAAAGGGCAATAAAATGCTCATTTTGAGTTCAAGACCTATAAAATACTCTGACCAGACCTCTAATTGCATGTCTTGTTATAACAATGTGGATTAATGAAACTAACAACTAACAAATTGACCAGCTGCCTGTTTGAGGATTTGACACTCATTCCACCCTAGACCATGGAAAAGGGCCTGCAGCTGTGGGTTGTGAGCACAATACTTCACAGGAGCTGCTGCAGGTGAGGAACAGAGTTGCAGCTCCTGTGCCGCAAATGGCCTGCAGCTTCTCCCAGTATGGCTAAGATGAGGCTGTGAAAAACTTGGCCCATTACAGACCTATGGAGCAAACAGGAGCAAAGTCTGCCAAGCTGTCAGCCTCTAAGTTGGAAAGATCTTTACAGTCCTGGAGAGACACTATCTTTGGATAGGCAGTGTCTTTCAGTGTAGGAAGGCTCTAGTCTGGTGTAGGATGGACCAGGCTCAAGCTTGTGCCCACTTCTGTCCTGTGCTTTGCCCACAGGTCCTGGTTGGCCCAGAGCACCTTGGTCAGTCCCTTCCTGAAGTGCCTCATGTATTTCTGTGCCACTGCCTCTCCTGTGCTTCCCTGTCTGCTGAGGGGCAGGGCTCAAGGAAGTCCTGTATGACAAGTGCTGCTCTTAAATGGGGTTTTACAGCTGGTGGGGGCAAGGGAATGAGGGCTGAGCAGCAGTGGAAAGGGCCACCACAGGCAGTGGAGGCTGCCTGTCCAAAGGGACAGATCCGGTGGAGGATTGAGCTTGCCCTGCTCTTTGTCGCTGCTGGTCCTTGGGCTCTGAGTTTGTGTTGTGCTATTTCCTGTCAGCTGTGCTGCTCCACCAGGAAGGGATGGCTGCCCTACCTGCCTCCCCTCCTTGGAGGGGTTCTCTGGGTTCAGCTGTGGAATTCAGAAGGAATCATCTCAGTAAAAGCTTTGGAGGAGGAGAGAGGCTAGCTCAGGAGGATGGTTTTTTATTCCATGTGGAGAAGACATCAGAGCTGTGACCAGCAGCCAGGGAATGAGGTTGAGGTGAGCAAGGAAGGCAGGTGAGTGCAGCTGGACTTGTAAAATGAGAGATGAAGTGTGATGAGGAAGATGTAAGACACTGATGGGGAATGATAACAGGAGGTTATCTGGGTTGGGAACAGATGATGCAAATCCCTGCTGACCTTGGCAGGCATCTGAGCAATCCCCTGAAATCAGTGGTATTGAAGGCAGCTGATAGATCTGAGACAATCAGCATGAGTGCTTGATCTCTGACTGCCATCAAGGACTGGTGAAGTAAGAAGGTGTTGTGATGGCAGTGTAAGCCTTCTGCTAGAGGACCTGCATAGGTGTTTGGATGGCTTGGCTGCTCTGAGGGATGGAGTTTGGGTGCAGTGCTGTGGCTGGAACAGCTTTCATCTGCCCATCCTCACTGCAAGGTCAGCATATGGAGATGGAAAGCTTAGCTTGGCCTCCCTGCCTTTCATTTCTCCACCTTTCTCCATGCCCATTGCATCAGTGCAGATCAGGGAGGGGAGTAGCTCCCTCAGGCGGGACGGGGGATGCGTGAAGCTGTGATGTGGGGGACCATCTGTCCCCCTGAGACAATGGTGCCGTTTACACTTATGTACTGCAATTCATCCAAGAGGAAAGATAAATCTGTCCTCGCTAATGATACATCACACTCTTCACTTATCCTTTCTTCCTTTAGCTTTCTCTCCCCCTGTCTCCCCTTGTCATCACCTACTGTGCTTCAGTCTATAAAAGAAGCCATTGCTCCCCCTCCTTGAGTGAGATTTGATGCTTCTGAGTCCTTGCAACTCCTCTAGCAGACTCCCCTGTGACTCGCCACCCTGTCTATCCCTTTTCCTCTCTGTCTGTGGCAGTCTGTCATTTTCACCCTCTTTTATTATTTCCCTTGCTGTCATTCCTCTGTTTTGCTGCTAGCAGCCTGTCTGCACTGACTGTTCCTGCTCTTGCATTGGCCCCTCCTGTAAAGTGCCTCTCTTGGCTGGGATTGTGGACAACAGGGTTCCTGGAGTGAAAGGCTGAGGCTTAAAGGGAAGACCTGGAGGTAGGATTTAAACAGAGGACATCACTCATTAGCTTAGTTAGAATGAGGAAAAAGGCCAGGGCTCTGCAGAGGTGTGTGTTTACCTGTGAAAACAGCAGAGTTCTGCTATCTCTGGAGGGTATTTCTACATTGCAGGGTGGGATTACTTCTTCCTCGTACTCACAGGCTGCTTCCATCCCCCTTTAGAGCATTCCAAGCCCAGGTCAGCTGCTATCTTCCTGTGCCCTCTGACGTGCTAGTGGCATCTCTGACATCCCCATCCTGAGCTGTCAGTGTGCAGGAAAACTGAGCTCATTTCTGAGCAGCAGAGTCCAAGGGGTGCAGCTACCTGGGAGCAGGGACAGGCTGCTGGCAGGTCACCACCTCCTGAGCCAGCCTGGGTGGCACTTCTGCTGGATCAGCTGGCCCTGGCCCTCTCTGGGATGTAGCTGGTGCTCTGCTGATCCCTGCTAACCAGGGCTGGCTCTTGTGGACTGCCACAGACAGATGTGAGCTCAGCATGCTGGCTGTGAGCTGTGTGCGGCTGCAATCTCCTGGCCCTGTGCCCCAGCTTGGAAGCTGGGCAAGGTGCTCAAGGATTCACTTACAAAAGTCGAGCCAACAGTGCTGTCTCAGCCTTGTTCCTGGCCCCTGAACCTTCGTGAGGGTTGTTTCATCTCTACTTTAATAACTTGGTATTGTTTATTACTACCTCCCCAGGGTAGCAAAAATCTTGAAATACTACAAGGGCTGCTTGTAGCAACTGCATATTGTGAGAGGCAGAGTGAACAGAAAGTACCTCTTGGGGGATTTCTCTTCTCAAAGAGTCATGGACGAAAAGGGCTAACATCAGTACAAATTCATCCAGGAGAAAGCTGCCGAATCCAGTGCTTGTAATGCTAGCTCTGAGATTTGCCTAAACAGGCAAGAAGGGGAGGAAGGAAAGAAAACACATGGTAAAATATTAACCTCCCTATTGGAACAGGCAGTTTGCAACAAAGAGCAGCTGTTCTCTTTCATGGCATAAAAGATGTAGGAGCTCAGTATTTGAGGGTGGAGAAATACTTTCTTCCATGCAGAGATTGATAGTTTCTCACATCAAAGATCCAAAATAGCTGCTCATCTTCTAAGCCCTGCTTGTTATTTGGAAGCATACTGAAACATCAGTGCTTGGCAAATCTGCCTTGCCCCATCATTCACACACCCCAAAAGGAATGCTTCCTGTCTTTACCTGTATCCTGCATCTTGCTTCTCAGCCAAGAACGCCTCACTCTAATGTTCCCCTAAGAATACCATGTCCTTATTTTCTACAAAATGTTCTACAGATCATTTACCAGCCAGCTAGCAGATGTTAACAAGAATTGTTAACAATAATCAAGCTAAGACAAATTTGAGAAAAGTAGGTTTTGTGATGTATAGCAGATTTTATGTAATTGTTTTTGTTCACATATTTACCAACTTGTGATGTAATTTTTGCTTTGTGTAAGTCTCTTGAGTTTGAAGGTGATTCTGGCAGGCTCTGCTTTGCCCACATGTGAGATTCAGGTCAGACCTTAAAAGTGTTTGTCATGAGTGAGTTATATTAAAAAAGAAAGGCTTATAGAAGTGCACCAGTAATAATATATTACCTTTGGGTACTGCCTGATGTTCAGTGCCACTGGCCAACTGTGATATTTCTTAATGAAGGATTTTTTTCCCTCAAGGCAATTTTTTCTTGCTTTTTTCTTTCCCTGTGGCTCCTTTCTGATTAATTTTCTTGATGGAGGAGGATCCTTCCCAGCTTTGGAGTTTGCTCCTCTCTTCTCTGTACTTGTTGACCCACTGTTTAGCAGCCTCTGTGCTGGCAACTGCTCTTGTCTTCCCATCTGGACCCCTCTCTGGAAGTGGGATTTTAGTGAGTGGATGAGGCTCTAGATGTTATCCCACTTGTTTTATACAGGAAAATCCTTTGGAGACAGCAGTCTTCTCACTGTTTTCTTGTAGCATTTTTTTCATCCCATGCTACAGCTTCCCAATTTTATTTTTTTCTTGTAGGTTGCCACTGTTATCTTTCCCTGTGTGGACAAACTCCTCATATTACATGTTTTCTTCCTTGCTGTGTGCTGAGTAATGATTTCCTTCCTTTCCTGCCCAGCAGGATCTCTGAAGCATCTCACACAGTTCATCTGAGGGCCAGAATACAAATAGAACTGAAGAAATGAAAGACAGTTTCCGTTGTTACTTGAGGTGGTAGCATGGTTTTCAAAAGCTGTCCAACTTTTCCATTGTAACAGTCTTTTTATCCCTTAATAAAACATTCATTTGAGTCTGGGAGGCAGGGACCAGGCAAAACTCTGGGGAAGGATACTGAAGTGAGGGACTGAGAAGGCCAGCAGGAAGATAAGGCCACTGGGTCAGGCAGCCAGCAGGGATCTGACTTGGAAAGCTTATCCATCAGGTATCTGCCCTCCAGAGTGGAGGGACTGGGCAGCAAAGGCATGAAGGAGCAGCCTGGAGAGCAAACAGGTTGGGCTGGCTGAGGCTAATGGAGGGGTTTTGTGTTTGCTGTGGCAGTTGCTAATTTACCTCCATTTGGATGGGTTGTTAGAGGATGAGTGAAGGAGATCTTAGGTTACCCTGCTGCCCAATGTGAAAGCAGAGTTTCAGAGCATTCAGCAACAAATGCTAGTCAAAAAAATATCTGGGACGCTTAGGAACAGACAAAATAACTTTTTTATTTGCAATCATTGACATTCAACTTAGTTCTTCCTCATAGCAGTCATACCTGCTATGTAAGTTTCAGCTCAAGCTGCCAGTCAAATGAAGCTCTAAGCAAATGAGACAGGGTGTTGGAAGAAAGAAGAGTTTGTGGTAGGATTAATTAAAATTAGTGTTATCAGTGTAGCTGCATGCAGCCTTCCACCATATAGGTCAGCTGTCTCTGAAGCCTCAAGTTTCCCCTACAATGCAATAATTAACTATTAAAGTAGGTATTTTAAAAAAAATTCCTCCTCCAGAAAACCATAACCCAGGATTTTTTTCAAAGCACAGAATTAATTGCATCCCTCCACAGTATCTTTGAGGTGCTGTTATTTCTTTAAAATGCGTTTACAGCATATTGTGATATGTCACACATCCTTTAAATATCCAATAGCTTTTTAAATTTTAAAAATCTATTTCACACTTAGTGGCATGTCTGTAATGCATTTTTCTGGAACGTGTGCCAGATGTCTGGGGAAACTGTGTTTTCTCCCATATGGGGGTTATTTTACTGAAAAATGAAAGAGGGTTGACACTTCATTTGATTTTCCTGAGCTGTCACATCAGGGATTCTCTATCTGGGTGTGAGACATGAATCCAGATCATACGTAAACTGCACGAGGCAAGATGTGCTCCCTTCCCTGGGTGAAGGGGGACTTCCCATTGGAGAACATCCTCTGAGGGCTACAAGGGGGGGAAAACAGGATGGGGACGTCTGCTCTAGGATACCCTGCTCCATGGGACTTTTCAGCATGTTCGGAACATACAGGAGTAACATCAAGTCTGTACTTGGACCTTCCTCTATGAGGAGGAGGCAGGTGGCACCTTTGAGGTTACTCAGACCTTAAGGAAACTCCTGATACTTGTGACCCAGCTTCCTGAAGTGAGCTGGCACTTAAGGGTTGGTGCTGAATTTGACTCCTGGAGAGGAGTGATAAATGCCAGGGTTGCAATTACTTTAGATGTGTCAGGCCACCATTGCATGGTTGTGGTTTATGGACAGACAGAAAGGAATTTGTCATCTGTGTTGGCCAACAATCTGTCTGCAGATCTGTTTGCAGATCTGTGTTTCTGTTCTGACTCCTTCCTCTCTGCTCTGTCTGAATGTGGCTTGGTGTCCCCTTGTTCCTGTGCTATGGTGAGTTGCTCCTGTGTTTTCTTTCCTGTTCCCAGACTGAGCACTGTGCTTGGGGCAGGCCCCTCTGTTGTTTCCCCTGCAGTATCAGAGGCAGGCATGGGGAGGAAGTTGAGCAGAGAAACTGCTGCAAGCCCCTGAAGGTAATGCCTGTGCCAGCATTGCCCCTTTACTGAGACAGGGGCAGTGGGGATAAATACCAGGTGTCTCTTACAGAGCAGTTAAATGCACCAGCAGTCCCTGTTCTGTCATGTTAAGACAGAAGAGCCTTCTAGCTTTACATTTCAAAAGATTGCCTGTAGCACTTGGCACACCCCTCTTGTGCGCAACCTGGGAGGTACACTCCCGAGTTTCTGGGCAGTAAAAACGCCCGAGAATGATTTGGCCGTGGGTAGCAATCAGTGTCCTCGCTGCTGGTATGTGTGAGCACAGGCACACTGCTGTTGAGGCATTTCTGGGCGGTTTCCTAGGGACTGAGGAGCACAGCCCTGGGGGAAGCTGTCACTGAGGGCACAAAGCTGGGAAAGCAGGGAGGTGCTGGATCTCCCTGGAAATACAGACATGGAGGCATGCCTGCAGCATGGAAACAAGGAGATGGGTGGGTGAACGATCTGGAATGTCCCCCACCTGACTGAGAGTGTCAGTGATCCCATCAGTGGAAGCAAAGGTGACAGGTTAGACAGCTCTAGCAGGAGAGCATGAAAGTAATTCCTTCCTCAGCCACTTGACTTCTCTGGGTACTTCTTGAGAGCGATTAAGCTGATTAGTGTCATGCACTTGAGACTTTGTCTTGTACCTATGGCATTTTCCATTCTTGTTTGCATGCATGAAGGATTTCCCCATCCATTGCTATGACACCTCTCCCCACTGGACTCAGGATTATTCTTTCCTGATGATTGTTTTCGTGGGTCTCAGGTAGCTTTTCAGGAACACAAAGACATTCCCAGTGGAGGATCTGATGCCAGGTCTTTAGTTGCTGGGTTTAATAGTTACACCTGGGATTATTTCATCCCACCGAATGACCTCTTCTGAGACACTGCTGCTTCCTCCAGATAGGGTTTTATTTATAGGCTTATCTCTGCACCCTTTCCCTACCAAGTGTGCTGCTTATGCCTGGTGCCCTCAGGCATGTAGCTACAAGTTTGTACTTGGAAATTGTGGGAAGGCCTTGTGCACCTCATGGAGCCAGAATCACTCAGCAGAAATGTGGGCAAGCAGCAGTCAGACCACCAAAATTCACTGAGAATTGGCCAGAAGAAAATATAGGAACTATTAGAGCAATGTATATATTGCTTTTATACTATTAACTCCTACATTGATACATGTACACAATAATGATACTTGACTAAGTGATACAATTACTACATAGTAAATAATCTAAATGAGTTCTTTATTACTCTAATTTATGTGCATCTGTATAAATCAGAGGTGTACTCACCATTCCTTTGCCATCCCTGAAAGACGCAGGAGGATTAGAAAACATTTGCATTGATGAGTCTTGGGTAAATATTTGACCTACTGGTGAATTCCTCTGCAGTTATCCCTTGGAGAGATTTGCTATTCTTTCCCTTGTGCATCTGTCTGGGTTATGCCAGAGGGATACAGGGAGAAGGTGGAGGGGGGAGGGGGCCTTTCATTGGTGTTTAAAATCCTGGGGGAAATGAAAAGGTTTTGAGGGGAAGGTGAGGATTTAAACTTGTTTTTACTGATCAAGTGGTAGAGGGAAGTCTGGAGTTATGAGAAGAGAACAGGTCATGGTTGTGGAAATCTAGTGGGCTGCTGTATGTTGGGCCATCTGGAGGTCACTGGTTGGGAGGGTAGGGACTGAAAGGCATTGGACAGTTAAAATCAGTGAGCTCCTGAATGTTCTTCAGGTGTGTTGAAATCCCAGCGTAAATCACCAGTGCAAGAAACTGCTGACGGTGGGAGGGAAGTCTTCGTGACTCTTTCTGGGCACCTACCTGTGGGATCACATATCCAGGCAGCCAGTGAAGATGCGAGGTGTGATTTGGTTAAAAAATGGGGTGTGCTACAGGGACTGGAGCTCTTACCCAGGAAATGGGCTGGTAATGAGAGAGCCTTGTTTTGGCAGAGGTGGGCATAGGGCTGCCCCTGCCTGCTGGCTGCATGTGAGGTGTGTTGAGCCTCCAAAGACGCTTGGTTTAGTGCAGGTAGGTGCTCAAGCGTTTGGATTGTATGTGGCTAATGAACTCACAGCACTCCACTGACTTTCAGAGTTCTCTTTGCTAACCCCAGTTCAGGGCCTCTTGGGTTTCTCAAACTGGGGTGTAAATTTTAGAAGACAGAACAAGGTCTCTCATGCAGGACTTTGGCCACCTTTCTTGTTTTGGTCAGAGTGAGTGTACCATAAAGAACAGCCTTTGAGTCTGTGCTGGTTTCATCCTTCTGTTCAAACCAGGTGTTTACTGAGCTGGCAAGTTGAGTTTGAGTTTTGGCTTCAGTTGGCTTGTTCTTTGTTCAGGTTAGTTTTCCTTTCCCCCAAATGCTCGTACCTCCCACCCCATCCCCCAGACAGGGAGGCAGCTGTTGTCGTTTCTCTGGTTTCACAAAGGCACAGTGGGAAGAGGAGACAAAGCAAAACATCATCTGCCTTCTCTGGTGGCAGGCAGGGAGCTGAGCTCCCAGAGGAGCCAGTGCCTAGCTGCTGCCTGTGCATGGTGGGGTGCTGCTCCATGGGGATGCTCATGCAGCAGGCCTTGCTGGAGGGAAAGAGGAGGAAGGTCCATGAGAAGAGGCAGCAGACCAAGCGCTGTGAAGGTTCCCAGTTTGGGTACTTCACTGGTCCTCTGTGTAGCTGTAGGGAAAAATACTAGGGAGGACCTCCTGGGATGGCCAGGCAGCCTGGAGACAGCACGGGAAGGAGGACCTGGGGGGTTGAGAGGAAGCAGTGTGTTAGTGCTCCTAGGAGCTGGTATGCCTTTAAAGCTGATGTGTTGCCATGGTGTGCCTGGCAGTAAAGCTCCCTTGTTGCTTCTCTAATTCCATTCAGGCAAAGAAGAATGGTGAGGGGATTAAAAGCAATGCAGAGCAAAGGTGCTCTGTCTCCTGCTGTGGTGTGCTCTCCTTGGCTCCTGCACCCTTCACCACCCAGGCCTCTCTGCAACTCACTCCCCCCATGGGTTGGGTGAAACAGCTTCCCCAGTGCCTGCTGCCCCAGGCTAATGTGTTGCTTTCCCACGTTGTGGGAGCCTGAGAGAACACCTGCCACAGCTTCTGCATGAACAACAAAGCAGAGAGAGAGAAGGAAACTTTCTGGGAAGCCAGGAGTGTGGGGTACAGGACTGAAGGGAGCAGAACGAATGGCAGTGCTTCCGCTAAAGGCAAACAGGAACAGAACTGGGTTTGTGGTGTCAATTAGCTTCATCTTCAGTTCTTTGAGTGTGTTAATAGCCCTGTAGCAGAAATGTCTAAAGATCCTTGACTACGAGATACTACAGGTAACATGACCTAGAAAGATTAGTAGCAAGGAAAAGACATGGGATGCCACTTTAACCCTGTCCATCTTGCTTAGCTCTGTGTCTCTTCCATAAACGTTTCTCACCATTGTCCACCTCACATTGCCTTGTGATCTGACTGTGTCTAGACCTCACATGCTGGTGCCTTTGCTGTCCCTGCCTTGGCCCATCAGCAGGGTAAGTCACATTATTCCATTGCAGGCTGCTGGGGGCCAGCCCTGTCAAATCTCACTGTCTTCACCCCTTGCACCTCCACCACTTGCTCACTCCAGTCCTCTGATTGTGGCCCCATGTCTTGCCCCACTACCTGTCATGGTCTTTTTCTCTCTAAGACTTGCTGTGACACAGGAGTTCCTGTGCAGCCAGAATGGCCCTCGCTTGTCTGTGCCTACCACCATCCTCCGTCTGCAAAATCACTTTCTCCTTTCGCTCCTCTTGTTTGATGGGGAGAGAGTGGAGTCACTATTCCTTCAGCATCTGAGGGAAATGATGTCTGAGGAAGGAGCAGTGATGATAGAGGGAGAAGCCAGTCCTGTTCCTCTACATGGGGGTGGCCATTCTATGGTTCTTGAGCAGTTCAGGTGAAGTGGGGTTCTCTTTAGTGGGATGGAGTTGCTGCAAGGGTTCCTGAGTGAGCCAAACCCCTGCTCTAGGAGGGAGCTCCAAAATGGTGAGGAAACAATCTTGTTTCTCAGAGTGCAGCATGCTGAATCTCTCCTTGCTTTAATAAGCGGCTACTTCTCCATGGAGAGGTTCCCTGTCCCATGCCAGCTCCCGTTTCATGACAGCCAAAAATACTCCTGTGTTAGCCAGAAGCACTTTCAATGAAAAGAAATCCTTTGCTGTTAGGGTTCAGTGCAAACACCCTTTGCTTGGGAAAACTGGACTTGTCTTGTTACAGGTTGATGTACCCCAGGGGAGCCCTCTTTGGTGAGCACTGCTGCTCTCTTGCCCCAGGCTGCTTTCCCCTTTGCTCTCTGTCCCCTCTTCAGTTCTGTGGGGTCCCCAGGCCCCCGTGCAGCTTTGCCAGTGGGTCTCTTTCCTTCACAGTGAGCTGCCAGGCTTCTTGTGCCCACACTTGGTTAGTGATGGTTTAACGGTGTCTGAAGTTAGGGTTATTAATCCTGACCTAAGGCAATATCTCATTAATGAAAATAAAACGGAAAATTAATAGAAGAGGAAATGAAGGGGCTGAAAGATGATGAAAAGGGGATTGTGAGGGAGAAGTGTGAAAAAAGGGAGGAAGAAATTCAGTTTGGGACTTGATTTCTCTGAAGGCGGAGTGGAGAGAAGGAAAAATCTAAGTCTTAATAGGGCGAGAGAGGACAGAGAGGTGGATGGAGAGACAGGAGGGTCAAAGGAGCCCTCGCCTAGGCAGTCTGCCGTGGGCCTGCTAAGAAGTCAGCGGGGCCAGGCTGGAGCAGATTGGGAGTGAAGGATTGCAAGTCTGAAGGCTGCATGAAATATTTAAGATGCTCCATCAAACTATCTTCTCAATGGTGGTGAAACTCTGGGTAGGAGGGACAAGAAACATTTGGCTAATAAAAAGGAGTTTAAAAAAAAGTATTCTGACAACATACAGCTCTCTTCTTTTCATCTCTCCTCTTATCTCTGGGGCCCTGAGCAGCCTAAACTAGTGGGTGGCATTTTATGGGAGTGAAGGAGGGAGGGTGATTGGAACCAGATGATCTTTAAGGTCCCTTCCATCTCAAGTCATTCCAGGATCTTACTTTCTCCAGAGGTGAGATGTGTAGTTATGCTGAATGCAAGGACAGGTTTCTTCAACCTCTGAGGCTTTAGTTTGCTTTTTTCTAATATTTCCTCATATTCTTCCTCTTTTCCCTGCTCCCCAAACTCACAGCTCCTGTCACACAGTAACCAACTTCAGTCTAGCTGGGTCTTGCTCCACTCTCCTACTGCTGGGTGTAGGGTGTAGCTCTGACCCCTTTAGATGTAAATGTCTTTTTCCTTGACCCTCTCAAGTCACCTGTCAAGCTCTTTTCTTCCTCCACATGGTGCCTGGTCCTTTTAACATCTAAGAGTGGGACAACTTCACCTCCATCAGTTCAGTGAAGCCTTGAGCTCAACTGAGGTGGTGCAGGAACAGAGTCTGGTTGTAAAAGTATCCACAAGGATTTCTGACTTTATCCCATGTTGGCTGGCAGAGGCAAAGCTCTTGAATTTTTATGAATGTCACTGAGTGTCTGAGGATCCAGGCAATGGCAGAGCCCAAGAGAAATCAGAAAGCTCAACTGTCTCAGCTGATGAAGTTTTGGACCAGTATGTCCTGCATTCTGCCTATATACAAATACCACTGTTGTGCAATGCCATCACCCTTTGCTTTTCCTGCTTCCCTTCCCTCCATGAGAGCAGAGAGAGCTGTTGCCTTTAGACTGGATGTGTGTAATCACCATGACCTAGTTTTGGAACTGAATCTAGAAGGGAGAGAAAACTATGTCCATTAAGTTAAAAAATACAATATATATCTGTTGTTCCCTCCTCATGCCCTGCGAATCCAGTGTTAAATTCACATAGTAATTTAGATCAGGCTTTGGTTGTGTTAAAAAAAAAACAACTCAACACCTGTAGAAGATGCTCTTTTTAAATGCAGAAAAGACTCCAGACTTAATTCTGAATGTTTCAGCTCTGGAGACCTCATTTAGGGATGGCAGGTGCTGCATCTTTCTTTCGTGACCTTCCTGTGCATGGTGTGTGCTGCCCACTGTTTGCTGCCTCCCTCTCCCTGTGAAACGTGCCTGATCTTTTCTAGGATGGTGGAATTGTCTGTTCCTGCTGCTGAATGCAACTGAGGTCTGCAGGTGACAGGTTAGCAAGTCCACGTTAGTTTTTGGGTTTGGGCATTTTTTTGAGTGGGACAATAATGGAAGGGAAGGATGGATATGAAGTACATTTGACACGATTCATAAAGCAAGTGAGCCTGGGACTGGTCTCCAGGTTTTCTTGATTGCTCTCTGCCTGGCATCAGAAAATATCGCAGGACACAGACAAATGCTACTGTATTTAAAGGCAGGAAGTGCTACAGGTCTATACCAGCAGGAGTTAATAAATGTGAAGGAGTGAACAAAAAGTAAATGTTATCTCAGATGACAAAATAACAGGCTTTCATAATGAACTAGCATCCCTTCCTAGGATTGATGGCTTCCAATAAACCTGAGCTGGTTTTTTCCACCCTTTGGTATTCACAGAGAGAAAATGTTCAGAAAACCTTTTGGATTTTTCCCCCCCATCATTTTTGTAAAGGTTCCTAGGTACTGAAATGTGTGGTTAAGGTTATTGATAAAACAACCACAGTACAAGACAGCAGCATTTCATCTGATTTCTTCCAAAGATGTGAAACATGTATTCGAATTTGCAAGAGCAGCATAGGAGTTCACGTTTGAGTAGATTATGCATGAGAATCCTGCATGTTGATGCTGTCTCTGTATAATCCTGCGTAAAGACTGATATTGAGCATTACCTTAGCTCTCCTCAAATGTTGTTATTCTCTTTGGCTGTTCTCATTCCTCCCTCATTAGGAGGAATCCATGAAGGAGGAGTGAGAAACATAGAAACCTGATTTGGCTCAGGAAGTCCTTGAGCTGAGAGTGGTTGGCAGCTGGAAGAGTGCCTAAGGGAAGTATTGTGTCTGCTCATCCCATTTTTACACACTTTTCTGGGCAGCTGTGTTGCTGCCCAGTCTGGACAGATGTTTGGTCCAACTTGAGATGCTCAGTTTTAGTTGTTTTTGTTATATTACTCTGACTTGTGTAGGCTTTCTGAGAGTCTGTAAACTCTTAGGTCAGTTGTGGGGTTTTTTTGTTTTAAACATCCTTTCTGCTTAATTCTTATTACCATTTGCCATCCCCCCTTCCCCATTCTTTCAAGACACTTGTCCTTTTAATGTGTGTTCCCATTCAAGGGGACAAGGGACCTCCAGCTCTGGAGGAAATAGGATCTGCTCTACTCAACACCTCTTGGTGTGGATTTTTTGCTCATGATCAGCAAGTGTGTGGGGTTGGAGATCACAATCCCAACACCTGGTGGTGCCCACCCCATGTTTTTACCTGCTGCTTAGAGCATTGAGGGAGCAGGCTGGGCGAGTGTCCCTGTCCAGGCTCTGTGGTGTCCCCATCCTCCATCCCTCCTGCTGGAAGCAGATCAGGAGTCAGAGCTCCCCCACAAGAGGGAGGTAAATATGGACTCTCTTATCTGCTGGGAAAAGAGATGCAACATAGAGATGAACTGCTTGCTTTGAGAGGATGGAATGCCCTCCGAGTGGGGGGCCTTTGGTTGGACACATTAACCTTGTACACTGAATTCTGCTTCAAGGTTTGCTTCGTTTGTCATCTCCCTCTCTTTCTTGAGTGTATCTGAGCCTTTGGTCTTAATGTTTAATTACAGTAAACTTTTCCTTCTAAGCTGTGATAGTTACAGTCCATGATTATAAAGAAAGATCTAGACCTTCTTATTTATTTGTTGGAGGCTCAGCCAAGGCTCGAAGCTCATTTGAAGACAAATCTGTTCACAGCAATCAAGTACACAAGTGATCCAGCAGCCTGAGGCTGGGCAGAGGATTTTGTTCCACTGCACCAAGGCACCTGTTTCATTACTGTTGCATTTCCCATTTGTGACTTTACACCAGATCTGCAGTATTTTCTGTACTCTCACAGCAGCTCAAGCTCCTGCAGGTTGGAGTTATGATTTAGTCATAACATCAATACATGTCAGCAAGAGATGCAGGTGACTTAAATGGGACTGGTTTTCTTTTGCTGTTGGATGGGTGTTTGTGTGAGAGAATCACTTATTTCTGACTTTTCTTTACAATCATATTCAAAGTAACTTGTGTTATTTTATATGAAACTGTCTTCCTACCCTCCCAACCCAATACTTCTTTTATAATGGATTTAGCTGTGTGGCTGCTCCCAAGCCTCTTTCTTTAGACTCAACATAATTTGAGGTTTTAAGACCTACTAAGCTGTTTTCTAAAGTCGTGCTTTTACTATTCATGACTACACCTATTAAGATACAGCAAGAATGAAGCGATCTGGGAGGATGGCAATGGGATGAGTGAACACAAGCTTTGATGGGCATCTAAGAAACAACCTTGTTAAAGGACTCAGGGTCAGGCAGTAGTGTTATTTAACTTCTTATTGAGAATGATGAGCAAATGCTGTCTGCCTTGGTAAAGTCTGTTTCTAAGCCCCAGGATCTGGTCCTTGTTCACGGGTATTATACTGAGAGTAACACAGACTACTGCTAATGGAGACAAAGGTGATCAAGGGTTTGGAGGGGTGGGTCATCAGTGAAGCCACTCCCCCTTCTTAGTAGAGGCATCCTGTACACCTAAACAAGTCAAAAGGGAAAATTAAAAGGTTTGGATACAGCTGATGTGAGCAGTTTTGAAGAGAATTTAGGTTGAGGATAGGCCAGATGTTGAACAGAGGGATTCATTCAAACTGGGTAATGTGCCCAGTTTGTCTAAGAGGTTGCTTAAAGAAAATGACAATTTGTAAAAATTCTTCCTAGCACTGGGCTAGGGTTTAGAAGGTAAAAACGATTGCTCCACAGCCATTGGGAGCATGGAGGAAGTTTGAGAGGTGCTCACTTGCCAGCAGGTGGCACAGCCTGATGGGCAGTGGGGTGGGGACACTGATTCACTTATTTATCGTCTGGCTGAGCTCTCCCTTGTGGGTTATCCCTGTCTGGGCAGAAGGCAAAATGAGATTCTGTGAGAGAGGCCTGATTAGAAGAGGAAGGGTGAATACTGTGCTCCTCAGAGAGGGAGGTTTGTAGGCAAAGCACTCAGGTGTATGTGCAACATTACCTTGAAGTCTCCTGTAGTGGAATATAAATGTGTTTGCCTTCTCCCTAAACCCCTCTCTCCATCTGTTTTATGTTTTAGGCACCTTGGTCCCTATCTAATGTTTTATCACCTTGATAGCTCTTACCTTATTAAGTATGCCTGCTTCTATCTCTCTAATCTCTTCACATCACCTCCCCAGGGTGCTTTCTCCTTTGTCTCTTACAGTTCTCCTTTACCTGATGCTATTTTTTCCCACCCCTCGCTGTTGCATTGCAACCTCAGTTGACATTTCTGCTTTCCCTTGGAGCAGTGGTGAGAAGCACTTCTTGGTGGATATACCGGAAAGGGATTCAAAGTATCCAGAGTGCGGCTGCAGTACCCTGGGGGAGCTGGACATCTGGTATTCCCTAGGTTTGGAACTGGCCCCTCCAGACTCCCTACGTAACTTAAGTCAGCTCTGACCTTTGGTGGCATAGGAAAACCAGTCCTGAAAAACTTGACTCTATATTCATGCAAGGAGGGAGTTTATGGGGCTCAGAAAGTTTTCCCCATGTGGCAGGAGACACTCAGAGATGTTGCAGTAGTGAGCCTTTTGCTCCCGCACTGGCTCTTCCCACATATCTTGTCCTCCAGGTCCTGGTGCACAAGAGTGGCAGCTGAGGGACAGGACAACATTGTATGTCAGATGGAGAGAGGGCTTAATGATGAGAGCAGAAGATAAAGCAACCTGGAATAAGCATGGGTTAAAGCTGTATGGGGCCTGGGGACAGACCCATATTTCCTAAATGGTGTGACAGGGAACTGGCCAGAAGAATGTGAAACTGGCAGGAGGGCTGATGCTGCTGCTGCTCTGCAAGATGGTTTTCTAGCCACCTTCAGCAGAGTTGACCTGTGTGATCAGTCAGCTCACCTGAGAGGAAGAGAGCCCTAGATGTCTCCAGCCTGTGCAGACCTGTTCTGTGTGAGCACTCCCAGGAGAACTGCTAACAAGAGCTGCTTGGATAGCAAAGGGGCTGTGGTCAGCTGCAACCTCATTGTGGAGCATTTGTAGGCTTGGTAGCGTGTGTCCAAAGTACCTCGGCTTTGCAGTGGCTCTTGGGCTCAGGTGAGCACTGTGCTGGTAGACCCAAGTCACTTCAGAGAGCCTGATCCCCTAGGAGAGGGTCTGTTTGTCTGAGAGTTGATTTCTCAGTTTCAGACAGGCTTTGCACTGGGGGTGAGATGTCAAGGTGAAGGCCCCTGAGATGCCAGCACCCCACCAATGACTAGAATGGGAACCTGATTTACCAACTTAAACTGCATCCCTACCTTCCCGTGGGCTCCATGTCTCCTGGCTGAGGGGAGACGAGGGGAATCTGAATTGGGTGTGTGTGAGAGCTATCTGCCATTATCCCATTATGTGTAATGATCATGTATCATTTGATTGTTGTCCTGCTCTCCTGTACTGCTATCAGCCAGAGTGCACCAGCTCTGTGCTCATCAGCAATGGCATCCTGTCCTCGTGGGCTGCTCTCATCAGGGGTGAGACTGGCATTTTGAGTGCTGGCAGTCGGGCTTTGTTGCCTGGTGCTGGTTTCTAGGAGGTGATGCGGCTGTCAGTGGAGCTGTGGATGTGTGGCTGCTCCTCAGGTGTATGGATATGAGGAACTTTCTCCAACTCCTGAGCTCTTTCTGCTGTTGCCTTTTCTCTGCCTTCACTCCCCAGAACCTCTCTATTCTTTGCCTTGGCAGGAAGAGGTGTCCCAGTGTGCACAAGGCTTAAAAAAATGCAAGAAAAATTGGAAGTGTTTCAGCTTTTTTGTACATGTTTCAATTTTTCCTTGCAGTTTACAGTGCTAGACGCACTGGATCTTATTACATAAAGATGTTGTTTCTTGTCATTAATCCAACATGCGGTGGCTGTTGGCACTCTCCTAATTTGCTGTTCTCCTTGGTGAATAGCTATCTCATGGCATGTACAGACTTGCTCTACTTTAGCCCTATTGAAAGTACTTGCTCTTTAACCCTAGGAAAAGAGGAAACATCCTTTCTTTTTTTGTTTTGTTTTATCCTATTAATTTTATTAATGATATGAAAAATAACTCCGGCTGAAGCAATAGCAGTCCAGCAAAACCTGGACTATTCTTTTTGCGGAGCAAGACTTCCCAGGTTTGTCCATTCAGCTTAGGCAAGAGTTGCAGCACTAAATTTTGGGTCCACCGGAATTGAGCACTGGATTTAAGTCCCCAGTTTTGTCTGGAAATACCACTTTAAACTGCTATGAGGATGGTTTTCCACAGAAAGAAAACAACTATGGGTGCTCAGCTGTTCATTGTCTTAATGACTGTTACTAGAATGCCAGTACTAATGTTTGAACACATATCCTGTTTCACATGAATTGGGATGCAGAAAGCATTGTCATTACAGCTTTTGTGTCCTCAAGCCTGGCCTTTCAGTCAAGGATCTGACTAGTGCATGAGCTGCTGCAGATTTTGGACAAGGTGTTCTATGGCATGGAATATTTCTTTGTCCAGTTGGGTCAGCTGTCCTGGCCATGCTCCATCCCCGCTTCTTGTGAAGCTCCTCACTGGCAGAGCACAGGAAACAGAAAATTCCTCGACTTAGGGTAAGACAATACCTAGCAACCTCTGAAACATCGGTGTGTTATCAACAGGATTCTTGTGCTAAATCCAAAACAGCACTGTACCAGTTTCTAGGAAGAAAATTAACTCTATTCCAGCCAAAACTAGGATAGCTGTCCTGCTGTAGAAACTTAAGGCTGAAATCAGCCAAACTCTCCCTTTCCCTTTGAGGTAGACCTTAGGTGTGTTTCTGGACTTTTCAGATGAGCAAAAAATATAGGAAATAAAAATTATGCTTTACCACTTGGTGTCTAATTAAGGCCTCCTTCAGTAATAGAAGGGCAGGATGGAAACATAAAGAACTGTTGCAGAACCAAGTCTTCTGCAGTTCAAAGTGACAGAATTAAATAAGATGACTGGTGCCTTTTCTTATGTTTTCACAGACCATGTTTTTTCCCATTGTTCTCCTATTTCTGTCAGGTGCTTGAAGGATGGTGTTCACTTAATGAGCAGCCAGATTACACTTTGTTTTCCTGTGTTTGTTCAATGCGTGGCTCTGGGCCTTATTGACAACACACTGTGTAAGTCCTGCTCTGGAGATAGGATTATTGATTTCCTCATAGTCCTTTTTATTTTTTTATCACAGTAGTATCTGAGTGCTCATCACTATAGAACCCAAGTGCTTCACAAGCCTTAATTTATCTTTGCAATGCCCTGGGAGGAAAGGGCTGTTCTTGGCTCTCAGTTTATACAGAGAAGATGGCAATGGACACAGATTGAAATCAGAAGCATTTACTAGTTTTGTAGTCCTAATTAGAGAAGTACATGGGATTAGTAATTTTCAGAGTCTGTGGAGTGTAGCACTTGCTATATCTAAAGTGCCTTAGATGAAGAAGTGAGCTGTCAGTCATTCCCCAAGCTGTACTTGGGATTTATGGTGTGCGATGCATAATGAAATTAGTGACCGCTTGCTTGAAGTGCCTCATCTTAGAATCACAGAATCATTAAATTTGAACAAGACGTCCAAGTTCATCAAGTCCAACCTTTGACCGAAGCACCACTGAGTGCTGTGGTTTAGTTCTGTGTCAACTAAACCACAGCACTCAGTGCCAAGTGCAGTTACTTCTTGAGCACTCCTAGGGATGGTTGTTCTACCACTTCCCTGGGCAGCTTGTTCCAATGTTTAACCACCCTTGACACTACATACTGCACTGGTGATGCCATGGCAGCTGCTCCCTCAGATTACAGTGGTGAGACCCTTGGCTGTGTAGCTCTTGCTGGATTTTCAGCAGGGCTGGGAGCTGCAGCCTCCTCAGGGACAGCTGATCAGTGGGATTTTGCCTTGGCATTTGGTGGGAGCATGCATCAATTATTGTTTTTGAGCCAAACGCCTGTGTTAAACTCTTGCCAGTTTTGCAAGCACGGAAATAGGGGTTCTGCTTTTCCCACACAGGGAATATTTGTGAAATTTCCCATGTGCGAAATATGGTTCCATGGAGGCAATCCCATTTTGTACCCGTTTGAACTTCTGTCTGCTTTGTCTCGGGAATTTCAGGTAAATATTAGTTATTTGCTCTTTTGTCTTTGTATTTTGATCTCTTTCAGAGAGCTTCTCATCACAACTGTCTTTCAACAGAAAGTTGTCTTCTCAATTTCATGGAAGCTTTACCCTGAAAAGTGTCTCACTTTCACAGAAAAGGATTATGTGGGGCAACAAGCACAACACCATGGGGCCTGCAATGATTGCTGTAAGCCCTGAGTATCCAGGCTCTGCAGTAAGTTCTGGCTCATTACACAGCAGGTCATCTGCAGGGTATGACAGCAGCCAGACACCTGTTCTTGATGATGCTTGGCTGCCAGGATTTGCTACTCCTGGCTGCCAAAATAGCTGCCCTGCTTTACAGAAGTGGTATGAACAAGGACCAAATACGGGGAGAAGTCCGAATGCTGAACGAGTGGATAGGAGCCCCATGGGGCCAGATTTTGGAATTCAAATGGTTAATTTTTTTTTTCTGTAATCAGTATATTGATTTAATGCCAAAAGTAAAGATTTTTCTTTATTTTTCTGACCTGCTGCCCTCTGCAGTACATAATTGCATAGCTAGCAGCTTTGCTTTTTGACTTCCAGCTGTAACTGTTTGATCTCAGCCATACTGGTTGATTGTCTAAATGATCGTTTTATATGTCATAGTAAAATTTTGGTTTATTTTGCCTCTCGCCCAGCTGTGTTTGCAAGTCTGGGGTTTGCTTGGATTTGGATAACTGATGTCTTGTGGGGGATAAAAGTACTTCTTTGTCAACTTGTTGGCATCTGTGATAGGGAATCAAATTCTTCCGTTGGTGTGTTTCTAGGATCCAGCGGAGATAGATATAGCTGTTTATTGTCAGTTCTATCTTCTTTTAGTCATTTTATTTGCTGTCCAATGGCATATCTGGTTCTCTGTGTGCATCTTGATGAGGAGGTAAAAAGGTGAAATGAATGTGGTTTAGGGTAATTAGAAAACTTCACAGCTAAGAATTGTTCCCCTCTGTTTCTGTTTGCAGCGAATGATCTAGTATGCTATTTGAGCTTTTCTTCCCATTGCAAAATTAAGTCACTTTGTTACCTGCATTTTGTTTCAGAGGCAGGAGTGACCACTATGCGTTTGAGCGTGTCTCTTTCTCAGTGTTGCTCAAGTAACCTGTCTTGCTTCACTTGAGAACGTTGCTCCCACTGATCCTTTCTGTCAGCGGCCGATGCCATCCCAATTTGCCTCTGCTGCAAGCCATCTTGGGGAAACTGCTAATTGCTGCTTATGCAAAACAAGGCATCTCTGTCATTTGGCTTGAAATGCTGCACATCTGGGTGTGGAGAGACAGCTGCTTTGCTAAGGCTGTGACTGCCATCCTTTAGATGTAGGCACAAACTCTGATCACCCACACTCTGAACTGGCATTACCTGTGGCACTGAAATAAAGCAATGAAATGTCTTGAGTGTTATCCTGTGCTCAGTGCCATGCTGGTGTGGTCACAGCTTCTCACTGCTTCTTGAGCACAAGTGTGGGGTGTGCACTGCTTGGCGTACACAGTGTGTGCATAGCTTCTGTATGAAACGTCTCAGAACTGAGCAATAACAAGGCCAGAGCAGATTTTGGTCCTCCCCAAAGCTGTGAAAACCTGCTTATGCAAGTGCTGTCATCTCGGAGAAGTGCAATACACACACACACACAAGCAATAAGCACTAAAAGACATCTTTTGCTTTGGAGAACAAAGGTGCAATCCTTATTTTTTTTGTTATAATGGTGCCAGATTTCAAGACTCTTCACGGAAATTGCTTGGAGGAGAAACTTCCTTTGAGGTAGCAGGTTTTCTAATGAAAGCTGAGACAGACACTTAAAATGCTTGCATGAGAACTGCAAGTCCAGGTGTTGGTGAGAAAGTGCTCTTGCTCTGCCTGTGGGAGCAGCTGGTCTGCTGTTACCTCCATACTGACAGATGCCACTTCGAACCAATGCTGATGTGGTGTGCTCAGCTTTTTCATGAAATCCTAGAATGGCTTGGCTTGGAAGGGACCTTAAAGAATGCCTAGTTCCAACCCTCCTGTCCATTTGCATGGACACCTTCCAGTGGACCAGGTTGCTCAGAGCCCCATCCAGCCTGGCTTTGAATACTCCCAGGGATCAGGCATCCACCAGTTCTTTGGGCAACCTGTGCCAGTGTCTTTTCACTACCCTCACAGCTCCGAGTTTCTTCTATTATCTAATCTAAATCTACCTTCTTTCAGTTTGCAGCCATTCTCTCTTGTTCAGTCACTTATATGCCCTTGAAAAAGTCCATCTCCAACTCTCTTCTAAGCCCCTTATTAGGTACAGAAAGGCTGCAATGAGATCTCCCCAGAGCCTTCTCTTCTCCAGGCTGAACAGTCCCAGCTGTTTCAGCCTTTCCTTACAGGAGAGATGCTCCAGCCCTCTGATCTTTGTGGCTCTCCCCTGGACTCTCTCCAACAGGTCCACGTTCTAGAGCTGGGGGGCGCAGAGCTGGACACAGAACTCCAGGGGGTTTCTCACGAGAGCAGCGTAGAGGAAAATCACCTCCCCTGACATAGTTTTCTCTGCTTGTATTCTACCTGGAAATAAAGGGCACTTTTTTTTCTACATG